>OZ007576.1:14200301-14532801 GCA_963931925.1 Onchidella celtica | reverse complement strand
AGCGTAAAAGAGAGAGACAGAGAGAAAAAATAGATGGAGAGAGAGACAAGAGAGCGAGAGACGGAAAGAAAGAGAGAGAGAAAGAAAAGAGAAAGAGAGAGAAAAGAGAGCTACAGAGACAGAAATAAAGAACGAGAAAAAGAGAAAAGAGAGAGAGAATAAGAGAAAACGGAGAGAGAGAATAAATCAGTACGGGGGGGGGGGGGGTGAAGGGGAGTTTTTGTTTGTTTACTTGTTTGCTTGTTTCTTGTTGTTGCTGTTGTTTTGTGGCTCACATGTGGTGATGGAAGCTTTGAAAGAAAGAGGTCGTGAAGCAATGACAAGTTAAAATGCCTTGGTATAATGATTGATGCATTTTTTTTTTCGTTCAATTTCGTGTTTCTACAGAGTGAACTTTACAGAGCCATTTACTAGTGCAGTGTGGTATTCCCTTCTGGCAAATGAGGCTAATAGCTGATTGGCTGGGGAGTTTGATTGACGGGTCGCGCCTGATCTGCCCCAGGTTACGGTAAGAGTAGGAGAATGCAGGTCTGTGTGTGTGTGGGGGGGGGTACATGTAAAAACGAGGCACAGACAGGCACACAGACAGACAGAGTGTGAGACAGACCGACATACGAACGGGCAGACAAGCAGATAGACAAACAGACAGACCAACGGAGAGACGGACGGACAGGTGGGTGGGCGAGCAGATAGATAGATAGATAGATAGATAGATAGATAGATAGATAGATAGATAGATAGATAGATTAGATAGATAGATAGATAGATAGATAGACCGATAGATAGATAGATAGATAGATAGATAGATAGATAGATAGATAGATAGATAGATAGATAGATAGATAGATAGATAGATAGATAGATAGATAGAGAAATAGATAGATAGATAGATAGATAGATAGATAGATAGATAGATAGATAGATAGATAGATAGATAGATAGATAGATAGATAGATAGATAGATAGGGGAAAAGCAGAGAGAGGGGGAGAAAAAGAAAGAGAGAATGAGAGAGAAAGAGATAGGGGGGGGGGGAGAGTAAAGGAGAGAGAAAGGCGGTGAATGCTCACTGAAAAGAACTTAAATATTATACAACGCTAAAGTCGTGTATTTATATAAACGGACTGCTTTATTCTTTCATGTGAACGTTATACCTCAATAATATCCCTCCAGGTATCCAGAAACGTTTTCATCTAACTCCACTAAACAAAGCCCTTTCAGGCAATGAACCCCTCTTTTGTTTTCCCAGTAATCGCCTTCAATCAAACATAAACATCACTGTTTGTAAGAGTACACTGCTTGATGTAGATCAGGGGCGGCGCTGTTAGAAAACTCTAGTCAGATCCAAAATCAATGTAAACACAAGGTAGGTATCTACCTATCTGTAAAGGTAGTACCCGGAATTATCGGTGCTAACGTGCAGACTTGATCGCCTTTTTCCGCCATCACAATTTCCAACGGTATCGGTTTACAATTCAAACTGTTCACTGTTTACAACTACGCGCCAAGGCGTGTTGCCTGCTTCCTCAATAACACTCACTATGAAGATGTAGGTTGGGGTGCTTAGTTCTATAATGGTGTCCAAGTCACAAATGGCTAAAAACAGAGACATTTAGCCATAGGCGTTTTCCTTGCATGGTTTGTTGTTTGTTGTTGATTTGTTTGTTTGTTTGTTTTCAATCTGATGGTATCATCGAGGACGTATCAGGAAGAAAGTTTTCGGTCTGCAGCCAGCTAGGAAGCCTGTCTTGGCGAAATGTCGTGGACCGTCAGAACGTCTATCTGCATGGTAGGACTATGGGAAATTAAGCTCTTTCGAAGTGCCCAGTTCTAGTAATAATAGTCCTGGGGTTAATGTGCTTCGCACAGAAGATTGGACAGTACACGCGCTGATCTGTGTCACGAGTGGAGTGAGTGCAATTAAGGGGATTGCTACAGAGCGGGTGTAGAGTAAGAAGGGCTCACGGCAGACAAGTAGGGAAAGACGGGAAAGGAAGAGAGTAAAATTAACGCACGTAGACAAGTAAGTTAAGCGTGCATGTTGTGAGTTGTGGGGGGTCTGAATGAGGCGAAAGCGCTGTATTACTATCACTGCAAGTTAGAAGGTCCTACTGAACGGACGCTAGTAAGAGCCCAGCGGGCGGACATAAGGGGAGCAGTCGAGAGACCAGTGAGAGAGTTTTTCCAGTGATGACTGGTAGGTAGAACGTTGATTGATAATTATGATTGATGTATTATATTATATTCGTCTATTACCATGATGTAAATAAGTATATGTGAGGAATGTGGAAGTCCTTGATATTGGATATAGCAATGTGCGCCATGAGCGATAGATGAAAGTGAGTTCATGGATTTGTAGCGCGAGTGAGTAGTGTGTACTCCGATGGAGGTGTGTTACCGTAAGATGTGTGGTGAGTGAAAGGTGAACTAGTGTGTGTACGCTTCATGGGTTGTAAGGAGAAGTGGAGTGAATAGAAATGGTAGGGTATTATACCAATGTAATGTTATTCTTGTAGGTGCCGAGGTCGGGCCAAAGAGCGCCGCCTACGGTGATAGGCCAGCATAGGGCCGGAGGCCACACATAGGCCAGAAGTGAGGCTGTCAGTGCAGGACAGTAGAGGCACATAAAGTCGTGGCAGTCAGGCCACGGACAGGGACGTAGATATGAGCGTGAATGTGATAATGTACTATTGCCATGTTGATGGGCTAGGAACTAGGCGCCCTAACTAACAGGCCAGGTAACCGAGATCTAGGTCATATTATCGGAGGCCGACGATGCGTACGTGTCTGCATTACACAAGCGGGTGTAACAATATGATGCGAGTGAGGTTAGTCTAAGAAAATACTTTAGATTCTCACTAAATCTTATATTTCCCTCCATTCTAACACATCAGCGATAATATTATAGTCAAGAGCTGGGACAGGCAAGTGGCACAGGGAGTCGGAGGTAAAGATCGTGAAAAGTATGGGTCAGTCGTAACTGAGCAACAGCATGCATTTGTACATGGCCGTAAGGTGCTGCTCAGAACATTGAACGAATAAACAAGAGTTCACAACAACAACACAACAGTACTACATTGTGGTAAAAAAAAAAGAAAAAAAGAAGGCCTTCAAATCATGCAGCCATCTCTTTCGATCAGTGAGATTATGAGATTATGAATTGGGAAATTCAATGGCTCGACAGAGACAGACACAAAACAGCGGATGAAAATCTAACAGTACTAGTGTGAGGATAAATGCAACGCAAACATTTTAGCAGATGCTGCACATTTCCTTATATATAGATCAATTCTTCAAATTTGAATCAAGAAACATAACTCACCACATGACATAGCAGACTCCTAGCACGACAAAATACTCACTGTGAGGTCAGTTTGGCCACTTTTCTCCGCTGTTTGGATGTACTCTCCTCTTGAACATTACCACAGAAACGCTTCATTAGGATATTTACGATCCTGCTCACCACAGCACTGGTAACGTCAATGTCAATATGAAATAGTGCTGGAAACTCATTCAAGATTTTGACAAGCCTTTTGCGGCAACTCGACTCTTTTGAGTTTGTGAAGAAGACGTATGCATATGTTAACAACTGGAAAAGTTCTTTAGTAGGGTAACTCAAACCACCTCGGTCCAGTGTTTCAGAGAAATGGCGGATTTCCTGTGGGATGGATAATGGATCTCCCTCTAGGCCCTGCAAATCTCTGTGCTTGGCGGCGATGTAACCCCCGATGTAGAAAAGAGCCATTCGTTCGTCAGTTGAAAGATTGCCTACAGTTTCGGGTATGTCATCCATAATAAGAAGCTCTTCATCTGTCAACTGTTTGTTGCAAAGATCACAAGTATGATGGGCTTCAGAATAATCTATTTCTGGCTCATTTTGCAACAATAACTTGGCCCTGTCGATGGCATGAGCGTGACTCACATCTTGGGCGGTGATGTAATAATTGCACCCTGCTGACATTCGAAAATGTGCAAAATGTTGCTCAATAGCGTCTTGCTGGAAAAAACCCACAGTCACATACTGGTGCTGAAGAGCTTTCTGTGTCGTTACTAGATACTGACAGATGTCAATGAGGCACCTACATGTCCAAAACAGAGCATCAGCTGTGTCTTTAGTGAGTGACCTGATCCTGGGGTGTGTGGATGGTTTCATTTCCTTGGCACGGGCAGCCCAGTACTTTAAAATTTCCAGCTGCCTGTTTCCCTTGTCTGTGAGATCAACAGCAGCCCTGTCTGGTTCCCTCAAACGAATGTGCTGAAAGGGCGTTTTGGTGTTGAATACCTTCCAGAGTTGCAGCACTTCGTCTGTGAAGGCAGCCGTGTCCTTCCAAGATGTTGTAGACGCAGAAGAAGTTTTAAGTGCACAGCTGGTCTTCTCCGAAAAGACATTCAGAACCAGTGACACTTTCTGCTTTTCAATATTGGATGGATTCACTGCTGTCCTCGTTAGAGTTGAGAGCTTGACTAGTGATGTCTCCTCGTGTCGATGAAGTTCCTCCATGTCTGACCAGCGTGCCGTTTTGACCACGTTACTATTTATTGGTCTAAAGTCCAGCGACTTTGTCTTTTCTGTGATCCAATTATTTCTAATGTTTTTCAGAAGATGCACAGAGTCGTACATTAGAAATAATGGCCTGGTACTGTCTACAGGTGACTGTGCGGCCCATGGACTATCTGAATTCAAGTTTTGGAACATGCCCAAAAATGCCTGATTGACCCTATTGTTGTCATTAATGATGGCTATGACCTTTGCACCGCAAGCCTCTAAAGAGGTTATTACTTCAGAGACTTGATTAAATAGGAATGCAGCTTTCAGTGCATGACATGGAAGAATTTTTACTAAAAAGGATTTAGAGCCAAAAAAGCACTTGACCATAATACAAAGCAGTGTTGTTGCCAATTTCTCTGGATCATCCACAGCGTAGCCAAAAAGTGATCCACCACGGCATGACACGGAAGCTTTTACATACACCTCATCAATTATCAGTATGCAGTACTTGCTTCTTTCTTCTTGTCTTCCGAAGATTGAGGTGAACAGGACATCATCACTTCTGCCTTTAGCTATGCTGGTGATTTTCTTGAGAGTTGACAAGGATGGTAATTGAAGATAATCTCTCAACTGGAGGTACAATGCTCTTGACTGTGAATACCACGTGAAAGCCAGCAGCAGGTCCTCCGTAAAGTAGATGCGGCTGTTTTTGGGACAAATCATTAGAGACACAGTTCTGTCAAGGAATTTACTCTTATTTACATCTCTGTCTAATCCACATTCATCATCTGTCATGACAAAACGAATAACTTCATCTAACTCACTCCAGCAGCGAAGTTCTTTAATTGTTGGGTGATGGATCCTCCTGAGCTTTCTATAGGCTTCGAATATTATCTTATCTTATCTTATCTTATTAATTTCAAAGGTTCTGTGTCTCTTTCTAGCTCGAAATATACAGAGTAATTTGGGATCGGACCGTTTCTCCAGGTACTCAGAAAAATATACTGGTGTGTTTCATTCGCATTTGAAGCAAAAAGTTTGTCAGAAAGCACATCATTAAATGTTTCCAAGTTGAATGTATCTAGTTCCATAAATTGTGGCATCTCGTCGACATCCACTGCACACGCTGCTTGTGTAGACTTCTTCGTTGGTCTAGGAGTTTTTCTGTGAGATGTGCTTGGAATACACGACTGAGGCACATTAGGGAAGATAGATGGGGCAACGGCTGGAACATGATACCCTCCACATGTCCGAATCATTGGAGTGTCTTTTGGCCAGTGGAGTGCACAAACTCCCATATTATCTGTAACACGTTCAAATTTAAGCTCGTTGGGCAAACTACTGATCCACTCCCTACGCTTTTCCTCATTCTTGGGAAATCGATAAACACTTATCTTTTGGTCGGTGGCTTCACTTTTGTATCCAGTTTTACAACCAAACACAGAGCACTTTCTCACCATATTTACAGCTGTATGTCACAACGTCTCTAGACAAAAACACGATGAATTCCAAAATGAATCAACTTTAAAGGCAACTCTGATAACAATAACAATGCATATGAATGGCAAAGACACTAGCAGATGATTAAACACTTGTAGACTATACTTTAATAATGTGAATGTTCTTGATCTCAGAATGAACAGTTAATCCAGCGATATTCAAACGACAAAGACAATGTTATAACAAGCAGTGTTTTGAAACTGAGTCTCACAGGAAGGAATGGGACAATTTGAGTACAACCACTTTTCGTCATTTCGATACCACTCTCTTTGACTTTAGTAAGTTTTGGTGCTAAGATGTGCGCGATATCTAACTACTTGGTTCTCGATATTGCCTGTGTGGCACCGGCCTTATCAAATTACGCAAGCAAGCATCAGTGTCCCAACGTCGTCGGCCTCCGATGGTATGACCCAGATCTCGGTTACCTGGCCTGTTAGTAAGGGCGCCTAGGCTAGGAACTAATAATGTACTATTGCCATGTTGAGGGGCTATTGAAATGATAATGTGTTATTGCCCTGCTGAGGTGCTAGGGGAATGCTAAGGTGTATGACAATAGGAAGGTGATATTGAGAGACTGCGGTGCCAGTGAATTATTAATGTGCTATTAAGACCCTGAGGGGAGAGGCTGAGGCCGAAGTGCCTTTAGGAGTAACTACCGGGTTGTGGATCCGAGGGAGAGTGCGTGTGAGAATAAGGCCGTTGTACGGCAGTTAATCCCAATAATATAATGTATGTAATTGCGCTATTATCTGTATAATTATGCTTAATAAATGTGTGAGTCTGATGGATTGTTCTGTTAAGTGTTAAACTTGTTTGTTCGTGATTGTTGTCCTGTCATAAACTATTACATCTCCCAGTCTGGGATTTGTGACAATCTGTATGCACAACTATTTTGTCAAGGTGAATTTTGGCACGTTTTATTAAGGTTCTATGTCGTGTTACTTCATGTGTTATTCCTGTTACTGAGTCATAATATGCTCACGTAATAATATTTAAGTCTGACATTACTTTAGAGCAGTGACTGTACGTAGAAACAATAAAGCACTCTTTTTCGCTATTAATTTAACGGAGTAACTATTAATTGCTCTGTGTGGTCAAAATGGGTTTTATTTGCGCAAATACACATTGGGAAAAGTGCAAAAGTTAGAGTTAGAGTTAAGATTATGTTTAGGACTTGGGCCAAAAATAACTTTTTTTCATTGACGGAGTGGCCACAGTAAAGTCTTCGGGACAATAATTTAATGGAGTAGGCCTAACTATTAATTTGCGCTATGCTGCCAAATTAGGTTTTGTTTGCGCAAATTACTTTTTGAAGAAAATGCAAACGTTAGGGTTACAATTAAGATTACGTTTGGCTCGCCGGCCACAACAACCTTTTTCTCTGACGAAATGGCCACAATAAAGTCTTCGGGACTTGGGTCACCCAGCCATCCCACTATAAGTACTTCGGCAACATGGCTCCAAGCAGCCTCTACAAACACATAAAAATGTACTCCTCATGTGACACACTCCAGAAAACTGAGATCCAAACTATGCACAGTTCTACGCTTCTTTGAACTCTAAGACTGGAATTGAGAAGTTTAAAAAGTTCAAACCTTTCATGAAAAAAACCCCAGGAAAATCCCAGTTTAAGCGAGAATGTAAAAAAAAAATAATTAAAAATTCCAGCTTCTCTGAATGTTAAGGTTTTGAACTCTGCGGCTGAAGTTGAGAAGTTTAAAAATCCAAAGCTTTCATTAAAAAAGAAAAATGAAAATCCCAGTTTTAAGAACTACTTAAACTAACAAGGTAAAAAAAAAAAAAAAACATGATCTTAGCTTCTCTTAAGGTTAAGTTCTTGAGTAATATTCGTCCTTTCCAAGTTTAACCTTAAGTTTACCAGTAGTTAAGTTCCTAATAGGTTCGTTATCTGTGCAGTAATCTTACATCGCACCGGGGATATAGCAATGGCTTTACGTCGCCAAAATTGCACTCGTTAATGAGGCGCTCTATGGTGTCAAGCATTTTCCTTCCTGTCAAACAGTGAACTATGGGAAGTACAGTTAGCCTAGGCGCGCACCAGCAGAGCTCCATCGGGCGATTAGTTGGACCAGGGCCGGATTAAACTTTCACAGGCCCTAAGCACTAAAAAGATTTTCGTTCCCCCATATACTCTGTACGGTGGTCTAGAGGCAAGGTGCTCGCCTCTCAGGCCGAAGGTTCCGGATTCAGATCCCGGTCGGCGCAGGCTTGTTGGAATTTGGGGATTTTTCTCATATTTTCCTGTCCCTGATCCTATGTTAGGTAGGATCGAGCACATAGTCTTCTCGGGTAAGGACGAAAAATTCGGAAGGCCCGTGTGCACGCTGCGCACGCTAAAGATAATTTGGCAGTTGGAAATCGTGAAGAGCAGGCCGTACTGGGCCGCGGTGCAAAATTCTAAAAAAAACGAATCCCTATCGCAACTGGAAAAATAAAACAAGAAAGTGAGAAAAGGGCAGCGAACCTGCTAAACTAAGGACCTTAAAAACAAGCGCACTAGCCAAGTTCGATGGGCCCATTAGTTGGACCAGGGCCTGATTAAGCCCTTTACAGGCCCCAAGCACTAACAAGATTTTGGTTCCGCCATATTCGAAATACAAAAAAGAACAATTGTAAAATAAAATGTTATTTGCCGAAATAAAACAAAACCTACGGTAAGAAGCAAAATCATGTTTATTTTTCTACACCTCCACTTTATTTTTTTATTTGAAAAGTTTTCTCATCCACCTTTTTCATTGCAAAGTCTTTTGTCAGATAGACAGTTTCTGCGGTGCCTCATTTTTGGCCCTAAGCTCGTGCTTATTTTGCTCAATGGTTAATCCAGCCCCTGGTTGGCTGGTGACGTCACAGACAGTTAGTTTCAATGACACCTTGCACCCCCAGCCAACTGGTTGGATCTCATGGAAACTCAATGCTGTGACGTCGCCACCCAATTACTATGAGGCCGACTCAAATCCGCTAGAGTACGCCCAAAGATACAAGGATTGACAAGATGAGACAGCTAGTGCTTTTAGCGTGCACAGATTTCGCACCGCCACCTAGCGGCAAAAGTGCGGAATTCATGAAAAGTGCCGTATTTTACAAAACCAAATAGGGAAAATATTGAATTTTGTTCAGTGTTCAGTTATGGCTATTGGCCTTGGTGGACGTCATTTATTGTCGAATTATAAGGTCAATCGCTGTGGGAAAATTAGCTTTTTCTTTTTTAGTCGTGGTAGCACTGTGACAATTTTGCATCATAAATTTACCATTATATCAAGCATTCTTCTCATACTACTAGATGACGTTCCCGGCATTATCCGGGATAAACCTGCGAACCCATCATTCTATCTCTCTCTTTCTTTTTGGTCTACAAAGTTTCCCATTTTCTACAGTCTTACTACAGATTTCATGCGCACCAGAGCACTACGCACTCATTTCTGGCCGGGAAATTGCGCGCTTCGAATTGAACACGTATTAATACATCGGTTCCGGTGCGGCGGGCTTATTACAAAGATCATTACATTTTACATTTCTACAACTTTTGACTTAAACACACCTGAAACTTGAATCAACACAATCGCTCGGTACAAAAGCGATTGGGCTGGATTAGTTGACACTTAGGAAAATTAACTTTATAATTTTTGAAACTGTCATTTAGACTGTAGCGCCGAGCAAAAAGAGGGCAAAAATTGCACCACATACAATGAATTACTCCCGCCACTATTTTTTTTTAATAATTAAATGTGCCATGGGCCCCCTCCCCCCCCCCCCCCGCCCCCCCCCCTCCCTTCAGCACGCAACTTGTGTGCATGTTTGTTTTTTTTTAGTGGTGCGAAGAAGACAGTGTCTCATCTTATCGTTTCTAATAGTTATCTTTGGTACGCCTACGCTTACTCGTCACTGTCTAAATGTACTCGAAATCTGTGTTGCTAAAATGTTCTTGAGGAGAAAAGATTATGTAGGATTTTGTCAAGTGCAGGAAGATGGTCATTATGATATTGTCTTGTCATAAGATTATTATTTCTTGAGGGTTTTTTTCCCCCGGGGTCAAGGTCGTTTAGAGAGATAATTTCTGTTCGTGCAGCTTTTGTTCAATTTGAAATTGTTATTGTTTAGTGGTCGCTAAAGCTTTTGACATTCTGTTTTGATTGTGCGATACGTCCATTTGACAGGGATTCCAGACGGCCTGTCATGGTTTATACAGCATGTCACAGAAACATGGGTGGATAAGTGTAATATATATTTTTCAACATAATAATAATTATAGTGGAGTGCATTTATTCAGCGTCTGACTGCACAAAGTGGACCCTCATAGCGCTTTACAATGAAATAGTAACAACTCTCTCTCTCTCTCTCTCTCTCTCTCTCTCTCTCTCTCTCTCTCTCTCTCTCTCTCTGTGTGTGTCTCTGTGTGTGTCTCATGTACTTACAAAAATTATACTTTCGTGCTGCACAAAACATACACGGATCAAGGGAGACGCTGGATGGATGGATGGATGGATGGATGGATGGATGGATTGATTGATGGATGGACGAGTGGATGGATTGATGGATGGATGGATGGATGAATTGGATGGATTGATGGATGGACGAGTGGATGGATTGATGGATGGATGGATGGATGGATGGATGGATGGATGGATGGATGGATGAATTGGATGGATGGATGGATGGACGGATTGGACGGATGGATGAATTGGATGGATGGCATGGATGGATGGACGGATTGGACGGATGGATGAATTGGATGGATGGATGAATTGGATGGATGGATGGACGGACGGATTGGACGGATGGATGAATTAGATGGATGGATGGATGGACGGATGGATGGATGGTTTAATGGATGACATCATTTATCTGAAAAAATCAAAATGCTTCGTTTTTGAGCGTTCATTAAACAAATCTTTGCGCGCATAGCTGCAACCTTTACCGGTGCACATAGGCGTGTGTAGTTATGTCACTATATAATAGAGTAAAATAACAGTTTCATACCGGCACATATTAAACAGTTGTTTTTTTAAACTCCAAATTCATAAAGTTCATACTACAAACAAATAGTACTCACCTTTTGTCCAGAATAATCCTCACTCCTTAGTTCCCCTCACCTCTCCTGCACTCAGATGAACTGTTTCCTTGACACAAAACACTAATTTTCATTAAAGAAAACTGAAATCGTACTCCTCCATCTCTACTGCTCCAAATGCTCTAGTAATTCCTTCCCCTTGTCGGCGCACAAGAGGAGTGATCTCCCCTTTTCTCGCAGCTATCCGACTCGGCTGGCCGAATTTTTTAAAGTCTAGCTTCACCCAAGTCGTAGATTTACTCCACACAATTTACTCCACGATACTGCTGTATTCCCATCAGCGGGGGCTGAGTTGACTGGTTACAGGACTCCTGCATTCAGTTCAAGATGCTGGAAAGTTACCCCTGCGATGCAGCAGTGGAACTGAGAGATTCCAGAGCTCAAATATAGGAGTGCTTGGCCCCTCCCGGATTGGCTGTGGAGATATGGAAAGATAACTCTCTGACTCTGGCATAAAGGAGGGAGTTGGAGCCCTTGTCCAATCTGTCAGAGCAGGGCGTAGACAATGCAATAGCTTTGCGCTAACAACATCCACATAAAAACAGGCGAACAAACACGAGCTAAATAAGACGGGGGGGGGGGAGGCGGGGGATACAGAAAGAGGGAGTAAGAGAAACAGAACGAGTTAAAGAGACTGACAGAGGGCGAGAGATAATAAACGAGAAGGGAATGAGCCAGTAAGAGACGAAAAGAGAGAGAGAGAGAGAGAGAGAGAGAAAGAATGGAGGAGAAAGAGACTGAAACAGAAAGAGGCGCAATGAGATTGAGTGAGACAAACAGACAGAGAGACATAAAGGGACAGAAAGAGACGCAGAGAGAGACTGACAGACAGACAGACAAACACGCATACAGAGAGAGAGGCAGAGAGACAGACAGAGATAGCGCAAGAGAGAGACAGAGAGACCCAGATTGAGGAAGAGAGAAATGGAGCCGGAAGAGAGAAAGAGAGAGAGAGACAGACAGAGAGACGGAGAGAGAGAGAGAGAGAGAGAGAGAGAGAGAGAAATGCTAAAGAAAAGAGAGACAATTTTGTATTGTAACTGCCATAAAGGGTAAAGGATTCAGCAAAATTGGGGGAAAATGCACAACGCCAATGGACATCCTTAGAATTGTTTGTCCATGAATCTGTCAGTCTCTATGATCGTGTGCTTGCACTTGCCGGTGTGTGCATACCTGAGTCTGTATGTAACTACGTGCACGAGAGTACCTTGTCGATTGAACTGCCACTGTGGATCACAGGGAAACTGATATCGGAGCTCGAGAAAGGGCCTTTGGTAATGCGATAAGCTTGTAACGACTTGGGACTTGAATCGAGAGTACAGGAACTGCATAATGTGTCTATTACGTCACTGTTTCTGCGGTCGTTTCGTTGTCCGTTAATTAATAGCACATCGCGAGCTGGCGGCTGAGGGGTGGCAGGGATATGGTTTACAAGTCTTAAGGGAGAGATTCGTGTGTGTGTGTGTCCTTTTTTAACGGGAGTGGTGGGGGTTAGGGGGTGGGGAAGGGTTGGCGTTGCTGTTTCGAAGTGTTTTGTTCCATTGTACTTTTGGTTGGTTGGTTAGTTGGATGGATGGTTGGTTGGTTGGATGGATGGATGGATAGATGGATGGATGGACAGATGGATGGATGGATGGACGGATGGATGGTTGGTTGGATGGATGGATGGATGGATGGATGGATGGATGGATGGATGGAGGGGTTGACGGATGGAGCAGATAGATGGACGGTTTCGATGGATGGATGGATGGATGGATGGAGTTATGACTGAACAAGTTGATGTACCAAATCAGCTCTTGAATCATCAGTTAGATTTCCTGTATGCCGTGAATGGATCACTATTTCCTTACCAAATGCCAAACGGCGGCATGCCGAATATCTGTTTTTCGGATATTTTATAAGGTAAGCAATGACGTTAAGTTTGCTGTAAAATATCAAAGTAAGCTCCCTAATTTTGATACATTGTAATAAAAAGTCTTTAGTATTCTATCCTTACACCCGGCCAGCATAGAATGTGCGGATTTGAATTGTTCCTTAATTTCAAAGAATTGACAACCAAAAACAACCACCGCAAAGGAAATTTTGGGTGTCTTCAATGATCGAAATCTGAGATTGAGCCTTATTATTCCGAATGCATTGTTCGGCGAAATCTAAGAGAATGGCTACAGCGAAATGTGAGAGAATGGCTACAGCGAAATGTGAGAGAATGGCTACAGCGAAATGTGAGAGAATGGCTACAGCGAAATGTGAGAGAATGGCTACAGCAAAATGTGAGAGAATGGCTACAGCGAAATGTGAGAGAATGGCTACAGCGAAATGTGAGAGAATGGCTACTGACTGCTGCCATTGCAAATCAAACAGGGAACCTTTTACAAGGACGGATATTAGAAAAACTCAACCAGGAATTGCTCTAAAACGTTTACAATTAACAAAGGAGACATTTTAGATCAATAGCCTACGTAGCGAGCACCTCAGTTTGGCAAAAAACGCATAGTTAGCACCATGTTATTCTAGGTCAAGAAAGTCAGTCGGGCAGAACGGCTGTTTCCAAATACAGTATCCCAATATTGCAGGATATTCTTCACTTTGGCAGGAACTTCTGTTTCCTACAGACACTTTAGAATTTAAAAGTGAAATAACAGAAAGGTCCCTTGCTTTCAACCGTTCTAATGTTGTTACCCAAGGCAGAAGAAAATTTTATTTTGCACACATGTATTTCGCGTTCTGAACTCTTTCCCGAATACTGACTTGTTTAATAGCTTTTAATACCTTTACATTAAATTCTAAATTATATCTAATTAGGTTTTCCAAAATCGCACCCTTCAAAGTAAAACAGCTGATAACATAATTTACAATTGCCAGCCTCCAGGAATACACATACACGGCGTGTATAAAGATATACCCTGAATATAACATTTATTCTGTGGGAACTTTGAGTATCTGAGGTGTAATAAGGGGGTTACTCCTCAGTTTAGAACACGTATATACACACACGCACATACACACACACACACATATACACACACGGCTACAGGCCTTCAGTCTTCCTCCCTTGGTGAATCGTCCAGCGCTCTGATCATCAGCTATACAGCCCGCCTCCTTACTCTCGTCTCCTGCAGCCCCCCGCCCCTAAACCCAAACACCTATTTCTCTCTCTCTCTCTCTCTCTCTCTCTCTCTCTCTCACACACACACACACACACACACACACACACATACACAAAGGGACAGAGAGAAACACACATTATGCATGCACCCAGAAAGAGAGGAGAGGGAGAGAAAACAGACAGAGAGAAAAAAGAGGCGGTGAACGTTTTCTCTTTCTTTGTGTTGTTTGTGCGGCGAGCGACTTTCCCTCTCCCTCTACTCCCATCCCCTTTCGAAAATGTCCTCTCGAGATCCTAGGTTGAAAATCCCTGTACTAGACTATTCATCCCCGTTTGAAAATTCCTGCACTAGTCTATTCACCCTAGATTGAAAATCCCTGCACCAAACTATTCAATCTGGATTGAAAATCCCTGTACTAGACTATTCATCCCAGGTTGAAAATCCCCCCACCAGACTATCCACTCTAGGTTGAAATCCTTGTACTAAACTATTCCCTCTTGGTTGAAAATCCCTGTGCTAGACTATTCGCCCTAGATAGAAAATCCCTGCACCAGACTATTCACTCTAGGTTGAAAATCCCTGTACTAGACTATCTACCCAAGGTTGAAAATCCCTCCACTAGACTATCCAACCTATGTTGAAAATCCCTGTACTAGACTATCTACCCAAGGTTGAAAATCCCTCCACTAGACTACCCAACCTAAGTTGAAAATCCATGCACTAGACTACCCAACCTAGTTTGAAAATCCCTCTACTAGACTATCTACCCTAGCAACTGCACTCACCAAATCAAACATAATTTCCCCACATCTCTACAACTCAACTTTCTCAAAGACACACATTTGAATCATGTTTTCCTCTCTCTCTCTCTCTCTCTCTCTTAAATCTCAAGACTTCCAACTATCACAAACTGTGACCTGACACATAAACAAAATTTCCTCAAATTATCTCAGTTATTCCCGCGATAAAGTTAATTAGTCTGCACAGATAACATCTGAAATTCCCGGCTAGGAAGCCACAGACCTACCTTTATGTCTGTCTACCAACAGTTTATTTTCTTAACTTTTCTAACAGATCTGATTCACGCCACTTGAAAGCGGGAGAAAGGGACGTGCTATGCGTGTTTATTATCCCCGTTAAGACCATTAACACACTTCCAAGACGCTAAGTCTAGAACGCGCTGCTTGCACGGCGAGCATCTAACACCGTCAAGATTTCTCCAAGATCAAAAGGAATTTGTATTGTATTGTATTGTATTGTGCAGACTGGTTAAATGTGCTGTCTGCATAATGGCGACGCACAATGCATGTTTTTATCGCAAATCTGTCATAATGAAATAAGGAAACAATTCTCTCTTGTGTTTAACGTGCGAGGAAATGGGTGGCTCTCACACTGAGCCCCTCTGTGAATCACTGCTAAGTCTTACTAGGGGTTTACTCTTAGGATAAAAAATATGTTTTCTGTTCTGTATTACTTAACGTTTACAGAATACATTTACAAAGCAACCCTTGGGATCTTGAGAGTATCACCAAGCGCACATGTCCCTTGCCAGTATCCCTACGTCAATCCGACGCAGGTTTGTATAGGGTTTCTGTCGGATTGGTAGGATTCCCGTCGGGCGGATTCCCTGTATCAAACCGACGTGAGGGCGATGTCGTAACCAGAGGATCTACGTAGGAACCATGTCATTCCTATATAAGCAAATTCGACCTCAATCCCACGCGTCAGATGTCCGCAGGTTGACTGACTGGGATGTGTATTTTACTACTGTTCTGCTCTCCATAATTATAGCCACTATAATTGTGTATGTTTTTAGTGCACCTTCACCTTATGAAATGAATAATGTCATCTTAGGAGGCCAACTCATTGAATTAAAGACTTTCACATCGTGCACACCTTGGTAAAAATGACGCTAAGTTTGATCTGGATTCCTCGTCCAGCGACATCTATATATTGTTTTGTATATTGGGGAAGCAAGAAAATATTCAAGTTTTTATTTCGTTTTACATCATAAATGTCTTACTGGTCCACATCACAGACTAATAAATTAACCAGACTGGATGATCCCATTGTGTGACGTCACAAAACGTCACGAAAGGTCATGAACCATCGGCCATATTAGGTTTAAGGTAGCGACCGACGCTTCAGCATAGCTACAATTTTGAATGACACCATTTTGACACGCCTACTGAAGTTTGGTTCCGCACCAATAAATTAATACATGCACAACCAATCTTGACAAATGAAAAGAAATTTCTACTGCAGATAGAGAACCAGAATCGGAATTTCCCGAGCCTGCGGCCATGTTGGTTATACAGTCGTTGCTCGGGAAATTCCGGAAAAAACGACACAGCCCGAAGCTCGTGTTTCCAGTCTGGTTAATTTATTATCTGTGGTCCACATGAATCTATAATCTTCGACCCTGCAACCTAAGAACATTATCTCCTCCCCCTCCCCACCCCTAAAAAACAGAAAAGCTTTAATTTGTTGATCACTTTACCAAATGCCAAATCGGGATTCGAAAACGAAATAATAATTATGATAATACAATTATTATTTTTTGTAACTGGCCGCATTACTTTCAGACTGTCAAAAGGAAGATGTCGTTGTGACGGGCATAACTTCTGTTGTTATTATTGTTGTAGTTGTTGTGTCATCTTTGTGTGGTTATTTTTGTCTCAGGCCTACATTGAAGGTGAACGTGGATTTTACTTAGATACCCTACGCTCGAAATCCCTACCAAAAATTAAGAGCCGCCAAGTTTAAAAACGCAAAGTAATATCTGTTAATTAACGAGCCTTACTGCACTTCACATCAAATCAAACATTTATCTAATCTCTGTCACTGTATTAAAACCATACGATCAACTGATAAGTGTAAAATCAAAACGTACCAAGTGCAAATTTTAAATTTTTATTTTTTTAAAAATTAAGTTTTTTGCTGTTGTTACTTAAGACAAATAAGATTAAAGTGATTTTCATAATTATATCAATATGTAAATGTAGGTTTTTTTAACACTTAAGTACCTTCTTTTTCAATCAGATGGTATTTGATACCGACTTTCTTGGGTGGCCACAATGTAATAATATGTAAAGTCACCATTAAAACGCGGTTGATTTTCAACTCCTCAAATGTAACTTCGTTCTGAAGTCCACACACCTTTACAACTGGTTACAAATCTTCAACATCTAATTCTTAAAAACGGTGGCGCCAGTATTTCACTGTGATGAAATTTTCGCTGTTTTCTTTTTCTTTACTCGACGCTACAGCCTGAATAACAGTTTCAAAAAATTATAAAATTAATGTTCTGAAGTGTCAAATCATCTAACACAATCGCTCTTGTATGTGTGTTTTTAAGGATTCCGGCAATTTTTTTGGTGAAAGCTGTAAAAATGTCAAATACAATTATCATTTTTTGTGCTCCCTTTGATAAGCAACGCCGCAGCGGAGACTGCATCTGATACACGTTCAATCTGGTGCGTGGTGCACTGTCTAGAAATGAGTGCGGGGTGCCCTGGCGAGCATGGGATCTGCAGCAAGACAATAGAATATTAAAGGAAACTTTCTAGATCAGAAAAAATGTTTTTTGAAATACAGGCGACTCCCATGGGTTTTCGCGCTAGGGGTTCGTATTTTAAAGCCCTTTGTGACTCCAGAGGTAGGGAGCTCCTCCCGAAATACTCCTAACGACAGTCTTGTCTTAATTAATTAGGGTTATTTATTCTTTCAGATTTTCTTTTTCTTTTCCTCCCGTTTTTTTGGGGGGGGTGGGGGGGGGGTTGAAAGTGTGAGAGGCAGGGCTAGGGATTTGATAAGATTTAGGGATGATGATACGAACGGGGTCAGGGATAGGTACGTATATCTACGCGCCCCTAGTGCAAAATTCTTGGGGTACGTACGTACTTATAACAACAGCCTGAGAAAAAAAGGACAGAAAAGGGCGTGGGCACGGGGTTTATCCCGGCTCATACCGGGAATCCCATCTAACCATTCAAAAGCATTGTAAGGAGAACAACACTACATAATCAACATCTGAACTAAAAGAAACAAAAACTGGACATGAACACCTGGAATTTTCATCAAAAAGAAGACATTTCATTGGTCCTATCTTGAAGCCACGTAAGTGTGAAGAACCTAATTTTACAGGAACATATTCCTCATTCTAAGTATAAATTTAGTTATAAACATTTGAAAAACCCTAAACCCCTAACCCCTGACTTTAATCTTATTCAACAGAAACAAACAAACAAAAATCTTCAAGGAGTCTGTAGAATCTTTTAGCAAAAACGTGAACATCAGCAGATGTGAGAATATATACAGAGTTCTGTGCGGTATAATGATACGGCTGGCGATATACATGCACTGGGCTGAAAAAGTAACATTTTCTGATGTTATACAGCGGAATATTCTGAGTTGCATAATCATCGTATTTATGTGGTGTGGTTATTGATTTTCAATAGATTTTGCAGCATGCACTAAGTCTACCTTAGAATTACTCGGAATGGTGTCTGATCTAAGTTATATTCTTGATGCATTTTGTTGTGTGATTTGTGCAACCGAATGTGTCTGTCTTTTTGGGGTTTTTTTATGAGGATGTGGATGTGTGTGTGTGGAGTGAGTGGAGCGAGTGAGTGAGTGAGTGAGTGAGTGAGTGAGTGAGTGAGTGAGTGAGTGAGTGAGTGAGTGAGTGAGTGAGTGAGTGAGTGAGTGAGTGAGTGAGTGAGTGGGTGGGTGAGTGAGTGGGTGAGTGAGTGAGTGAGTGAGTGATTGAGTGAGTGAGTGGGTGGGTGGGTGGGTAGGCGAGTGAGTGAGGGAGTCCGAGTGTTAGTGAGTGAGTGAGTGAGTGAGAGATTGAGTGAGTGAGTGAGTAGGTGATTAAGTGAGTGAGAGAATGAGTGAGTGAGTACTGTTTGTCCACGCCATAAATGTATCGCCCGCTGTATATATCATCAAGTTGGACCTGCTGACCTCTACGAGTCTGTATGACTGTGTGTGTGTGTCTGGGAAAGTTATAAGTATGCCACTCTGAAACTGTAGTATGAAGTAACTGTTTACTGTATTTTAACCTTAAAAACCCCAACTAAGATAGCGGTTCTTGGGCACTTTGAAGGTTTGACGGTGGCACGAACTTTAACGGAGAGGTTTGGATTCAAAAACCGATGAGTCCAGCTTAAAAGATATAAAATAATAGAAATATAAGCCTGCATATAAATGGCAGTACACAAGAAATTCATGACTACAGTACTGTTGTAGTGCTTAACAAAAGCATGGGAATTTCTTTTTACACTAATATTTGTTCAATCCATCAACTCATCATAACTTTTTCATTAATTGATTGTTTGATTCTGTTTTTACAATATATTCGCTGGATTATTGCGCACTGTACGGTTGCCTACACTCACTGGAAATGTAATCGTTAGAACATGACGGATATACGAAATAACCTACTATAGGGGGCTTTTGTACAAAGATAACAAAAAAAAAAACTGTATATGTACGAATAATATGATTATTAAGAATGTTGTTACAAGTACATAAATTATGTTCCCCAAGCCGTTTCCGCTAGGGGAACGTATTTTAAAGCCTTTTGTGATTCCAGAGCTAGAGACTTTTTATTATATCTAGCGTAATTGCCCGTTCAAAGAACGGGTTGCAAACAACACGCACAATCAGCACACAGATTATGTAGATCTAGGAAGAAAACAATTCACAACTGGCACAGTAACACCCGCATGGCCCGTACCGTGCATAAAGCAGACGGCACAGAAACTCATGCCTTAACGCAAACGGAAGTTTAAAGTCGAAACAAAACAAAGGCAGGAGAGAGGCAACCATTGTTGAGGAGAAAGCATTATTCGATGACGTACTCTACTCTCTCTTTTACTTTTAGTACAATAAAAGTAGTAATCTGCAGTCCTGCCTCAGAACTCATGCGCGCCAGGACACTGCGCACCAAGCTTGATTTGGTTATTTTTTATGACATGCACGGTACTAAAGTCGAAACAAAACAAAGGCAGGAGGGAGGCCATCATTGTTGAGCAGAAAGCATTATTTGATATTTTTAGGCCTGTTTTCATTTATTACAAAATTACGACACTTCGCTTTCATGTCAAAGGAATAGACATAGTAGCAAAAAGAACTATCTTTCACGTGTAATTTTTTCAGGTCTGGGCATTTCTTCCTCGCAGCAGTGAATTTTTTTTCCTTGCTGTTTTTTTATATAGATAATTAATTATTCTTTCACATTTTTCTTTTGCTTTCCTCCTGTTTTTTTTTTGGTTGAAAAGGTAAGGGGCAGGGTTAGGGATTTGATAAGTTTTGGAGTTGAGGATAAGGACGCTGTCTGGGATAGGTGTATACGTACGTGCCTCTAGAGCAAAGCGCCTGGGATGCGTACGTACTTACAACAACAGCCAATTATTAATGGACACTTCTTAACCTTGTACAGGCTAAAGTTATCACGTCATGCTTTGTGTGCACGAAGTGTCAAAGATCTACAAAGGCTAAATCATATAGGTCTAGGCAAACTATTTCACCTTGAGATGGCGTTGTTAGTGTTGAAGGGTGTGATTGGAATTGGCTCAATCAGATCATCTTCCCTGCATTGATACTTAAGTATTTGCCCAGTTTGCTATCCAACCATCCATCCATCCATTTGTCCATATGTCCATCTATTCTCTCACCCAAAACAGCCAGTTCGTGACACCCAGATATATCAATGTACAGTATTTCTATTTTCTCCATCAAGTTCTGTGTATTGTTTTATTCATTGATCTCTTCTCCTTTCTTCCCCGTAACCTGCTTCGCTTCCTTTCCCTATCTATCCCAAACACATAGGCCTACACATATAGATCTGCTGATACACAGCCCTGCATTGACAGGAAAAAAGTTCATAGTAATCATAAATAACACTTAAATAACGTTTCATCCTGTCAAATACAAATTCTAAGCGCTTTACATTCATTCTTCAATTCACATTCAACATTTCACATTTAACAGAGAGCAACAATTAGAAACAGATGTGATTCCATTTCATCAATTGAAAAGGTGTGTTTTCAGGCTTTTTCTTTTTTAACATTTCAGTGCTTTGAACGTTTCTTAAGGTTTTGAAGCAGCGAATTCCAAGTCTTCGCGCCACATACACACAAAAAATGATAGTTAAGTTGTTTTTTTCCCTTTGATGACAGCCCTAGTATCACATTTTCCTACCAGTTTATTTATCGTGGAGCCAAGAGAACTCTTCGCTCCTCCTTGAGACACCGAAACTCTCAAGCCATGCCATATCTCTAGTCTAGGTGTTCATTGACTTTCCCCAAAACACGCTTAAAACAACAGAGAACGTCTCACACTTCAGCCAAGGCTGTCAGCAATTAGCCGTGATACTTTCAAACCCAGCCCACCAGACCAGCAACGCCTTTGAACTCCGGATTGGATAACAAAATAAAACCTTGGAGAACCAGAAGAAAAAAAAAACTGTTTAAAAAATAATGTCTCACCTTGCCGTTTTTTTACTCCCTTTCCATGCATAAAAAGTCACAAACAAACAAAGATAATTATCCTTCTCAGAAAAGTCACACAGAAGCGTTCCTGAGCTGGGCATAAACTATCACTTCCCAAGAAATCAATACTTGGAGATAAAACATAAAACTTACGCACACTTTTCTCCGAGATAAAGGCAGGTAAATAAATATCTCTCAGGACCTCACCGAAAACTACTGGCGTAGCGTAATGCGTATGTATGCGTACTCCAACGACTGAACCAAACTGCCCATGCGGAGCTCACAAGGTAGGCAGAGTTTGTGACGTCCGATCTGCGGTTTTGCGGCGGCTGGCAAATGTGGCAGCTCCGCGCCGATGGGGGAAAGTTTGGTAGCGCGCCGAGGTGATAGGCAGAGGTGCTGGTGTAAGGTGGAGGGGGGGGGGGGCTCCGCTTGTTCCTCTCGGCCGTGCGATACCCACTTTTTAACAGAGGCGCTTCCAAAACTTTTGAGACAGGGCCGTGGAGATGGTGCTGCAGAGGATTTTCTTGAACGCATGGAGGGGGGAGGAGAGAGAAACTACATTATTTTGAAGTTTACTTCTATAACTAGATTAGTACCCAAATCACACGCACACATACACAAACACTCGCACACACACATAAAAAAAAGCCAAACGGAGCTGCACTGTGGCGACGTCGTGTCTGCTCCAATTGTAACTGAGCTGCAATGACACTAAGGCAAATTCCCTAAATGGGATGAAAGAAGTACACAAAATACAAATACAGAATTAAAACTGAAATACTGACTTAAAAAAATAATGCATTCGGCATGCAGTTTTCACTACGATCTGAAACCATTCAGCTTTTTCAAGTGCCTCACTCTAATAATGAGAGTCCTGGCTGAGTTAATGTGCTTTGCACACATCACAGTACATGT
Organism: Onchidella celtica; assembly: GCA_963931925.1. Taxonomy (NCBI): domain Eukaryota; kingdom Metazoa; phylum Mollusca; class Gastropoda; order Systellommatophora; family Onchidiidae; genus Onchidella; species Onchidella celtica. The sequence continues at coordinate 14,510,201 of OZ007576.1, read as the reverse complement.
TTACTCGTTGATCTTTACGTCGTACAACTATCCTGTTTGTTTAGGAGTCCAGTGGACTTAGGCCTGGTATAGAACTAGCCATATAATTTATATTTTATGCACATTGATTCACGTTATAATATTGAGAGGGGTAGTTTTATACCCAAAAACTGTGTTGCTTTTCTGTTGTTTGTTAATTGTTTTTTTTAAAATTGATTACAGTAATATTATTACAGTGGAGTTAAAATGAGAAGAACTGGCCGAAATAAGCGCTTCGGTTAAAAAGCCCAAAGACGCACAAGCATGAGCGAGTACTCACCTACACACCTAGGTTCATAAACTCTCAGTGGGTTGGTCAATACATGCTTTTGTCCGTTGCAAATGCGCATTTTTTCTGTTGTTGTTGATGAAAAGACGATGGAATAGGAGAGTAGTGGAAGGAGTGGTGGTAGATGTGGGAATTTGATCCGTAACGTCGTAAATACCACTGTTAACACGGCCACCCCCGTCACTGACCGCTCGAGAAAAATCATTCATTTAATATTATACTTTGAAAAAAAGGGGGGGGGGGGTTGTGAAGAGTGCAGTTATCTCCCAAAACATGGGAACCTGATAGATCCTTTCAAAAACAAAGTGTTTTGTGGTTGTTGTTGTTGTTGTAGTTGTTGTTGCTATTGTTGTTTCAAACTAGATTGCCGGCGTAGTGGCTGCTGGGTGATCAGAGCGTTTAACTCCAGGCCAGAGGTTTCAGGTTCCAGTCCTAATCAGAGCGGGGCTCCAGTCAGACCAGTAACTCGCAGGGTGATTGTTTTAAGGTTCTCACCTCCACATCCTCAGTGTGCTGGAACAAGACGCAAAAACCCGACAGAAATGAAAACAAAACAATACAGAATAAGAGATGAAAATCCACATCGTCGACACCGACACAAACACGATCTTAGTTCTTGTTTGTTCTGTCTCCTTTTTCTGAACAACTTCAGATCTTCATTTTTGTCTTTTCGAGAATTGAGGATTGAAATTTGGTCCGCAAAAGGCCTAAAACGCATAAAACATTACCACAAATATATATCTCGAAAAGTTTTTTTACCGACTGGAATGACACTTATATATAATGAAAGTATGTGTGAGAAAGCCACTTTTAGGACAAAACCTCAAAATCAGCTAAATGTCTCAATATGGCAGATGCCCCACGATGTGTACGAAATGGTTGGTCCCGAACACAGTTTACACCACAGACTAATAAAAATACCCAGACTGGATGATCACATTGTGTGACGTCACAAAACAGCGAAACGTCCGCCATTTTAGGTATACGGTTGTGACCGACGCTTCAGCATAGCTACAATACAGCGGTCGCTAAAAGTCCATAAGATCATCATTTATAACAATAAAAAAAAAGGCAGATGTAGACAATAAAATGAAAGGATAGGCAAGTTAATGAATTATTAATACATGTACAACCAATCTTGACAAATAAAGAGAAATTTCTACTGCAGATAGGACTAGAATCGGAATTTCCCGAGCGGCGGCCATGTCGGTTATACGGTCGCCGCTCGGGAAATTTCGTAAAAAACGACACAGCCCGAAGCTTGTGTTTCCAGTCTGGTTAATTTATTAGTCTGTGGTTTACACAGAGATCCAACTTCACTCAACAGTTAGAACAGTTTAGATCACTCTGCAAGGCGCCAATAACAATACATCCTTCAAGCATTTACACCTTCAAAGAGACGCCAACTATCAGTTCTCTCATCCAAGTTTCGGTGATTCCACGACAGAACTGCCGATATTGTCTTTGAAGTTGTGCTCAAAGTTTTTTTATGTTTTCTCTTGAGAAAATCAAGAGCTGGAAACATCAGTGCTTATGTCACTTCGACCATTTGTAATTCTGTGTTCAATTTCCTTACTGTTTCAATTACTGGTTTAAAAAAATACAAACAAAAACAAAACAGAAATCTATTCCCTTTCAATTACAAATTAAAAAAAAAGAAGCTTTGATGTTTGAAAATTACCCTAATGACACCATTTTGAAGACTCTTTCCCGATAATATGAAGAATCTGCTGCGTTTTTTTCTTTTTCTTCCTCTCTTTAAGATGAGAATGTTGTAAAACCTGTTACAAGTACGTACGTCCCCAATTTGTTTTTCTTTCCGACAAGCATGCGTATTTTAAAGCCTTTTGTGGCTCCAGCGATAGAGAGCTACTCCCGAAAATTCTCATGGCTGCAGCTTTAATTAATTATTCTTTCAGATTTTCTTTTTTGTTTCCTTTCTGTTTTTTGGTTGAAAGTGTAAGGGACATGGTTAGCTTAGGGCTAGGGATTCGATAAGATTTAGGCTTGAGGCTAAGGACGGGATTGGGGATAGGTGCCGTGTAGGTACTCGCCCCTGGTGCAAAACGCTTGAGGTGCGTACGTACTTGTAACAACAACCAATCTTAAAATGATGATTGAAAATCGCTAATGGCTCTTCAGTCATCGTTTTGCTACGTGACATTTTTTTTACTGATTATATAAATTTTAAATTATTATTCTTTCATAATCAGTTGTGGGCGCTTCTGGTAGGGTCTTCTCCTGTCCTATCATCTATACTCAACACTCAGACTTCAAATTTTATATGGTGCATCAGAATGGATGTAAGAATGCACAGTTTTTAATAGAAGTCTCAAATCAGTGTAGTTTTTTTTTAATTGTAAATTTATTGTTTCGCCATGATTTAAATCTATTTCGAGTCATGGTTCGCCATTTTAAGGTTTCGTTATCACTTCCTGCGATGTGTTCACTATCAAACACACTAACCCGTACGCAAATCATGCTGTTGTATGGGATGCGCAGTGTGTCAACTCACAAAGGCAGAGCAGTAAGACTTATTAAAAAAACAAACAAACAAAAATAAAATAAACAAATAATAGGAACAGGCCAGATGAAGCAGGTCCATAATAACCACCCAGAACTGAAACCAATATTCAAACCGATTTATCCCGGGCAGGGCCGGTGACCTCAGCTAGTTCTTTCATAATCAGTTGTGGGCGCTTCTAGTAGGGTCTTCTCCTGTCCTATCATTATGTTATATTCTGTCTATCGTCTTGCTTTTCTCTAGCACAATGTGACAGTCATCATTTCGGTTTGCTTTCTCAAGACTCAAACCTTTGTAATTAGTTAGCTGCGAATGAAACCATGGGATGAAAATGTGCAGAGTATCCAATTAATTCAAACAAACTAGCTAGCCCAATATATTATGTTTCTTCACCCTATCACCTCCCCGCGTGGGGACACGTTGATCTAGAGCAGGGGTCACCAAACTACGGCCCGCGGTACTTGATTTTGTTTGATTAAACCAGGGATATCGAGCGCTACGGGATGGACAATAATTGCTTATGTGGCCCGCGCTTGTAGGTCTGTCAGTTATCCGGCCATCTGTGAAAAAAGTCTGGTGACTCCTGGTCTAGAGACAAGTGCTCGCCTCTCGTGTCGAAGGTACCGGTTTCGATTGCCCGGTCGGTGCAGGTATGATGGGCTCATCTTTCAAGTGCCCGGCACGACACGTGGACCATTTCCCCAGAGCGCCTCACATAATTAATTATTTGCACTGGTCAAATGAGTAACGGTTGGCAGATTGTTTGTCTTTGTTTTGTTCTGCTGTTGAAGATTTCTTTAATATGATGAGGCTCGGGTTACATTTCGGCGGAAATAGTGTTATAACTTTATGATGTTGGAATGTTTGTGCGTCTGTATGTCACTTTGTCATCTTTCTGGTGCTTTGAATGCATATGTGTGATGACAGAGAGAGAGAGAGAGAGAGAGAGAGAAGGGAGAGAAAGGGAAGGGAGAGAGACAGAAAGAGTGAGGAAGAAAAAGACAGAGAGAGACAGAGAAAGAAAGGGAAGAGGGAGAAAGACACAAACAGGGAAAGAGACAAAAAAATAGACACACAAACAAAGAAAGAGGGACAGATAGATGGACACACAGACAGAGAACGAGAGAGGGAGAGACACACACACACACACATATACATACACATTATATAGAGCGCGTAAGAGAGACAGAGGAAGATCGAGATGGACAGACAGACAGAGAAATAGACAGACACGCACACAAAGAGAGAGAGAGAAAGAGAAGAGCATGTTTGAATGTTTCGAAACGTTCCCGTCAACAGTAAACTTACAATCACCTCCTTTTTGCTATTTCATAAACTGTGATTTCCCCTTAATCATCATTCTGTAACTACACCTGCAATGGTTTATGTGCCTCCGGTGAGTTAACGAACACTAACATTGGCACAGATGTGACAGACAGGTGAGCCATGAGATAACAAAATTTGAAAATGTATCACACCTCGGCTTTGTTAGTCCAAACTCTGCCTTGGGCTTGGACGGGGTCCACGTTCAGTGCCCTTTCTTAGCCAGGTGCTATGTGCCGGGTCTCATCTTCTTATCACGACACCAGAGCTGTGGATGTGAGCCATTGTGGATGTCACAGGAACAAAAGGATTTCCGTTTCCAAATATTTCACGTATCAAGCAGTGGTTGAAATCACTATCAACGTTTGAGAATTTTTTTTTTACGTTTTTAATAAAAAAAACGAAACAAACAACTAAGTATGATTCCGCCGTATAATGGTTTAGTGATGTTTAGTTTGGAAAAATTCCTTCACAGTTACACAACGTAGAAGTTAGCATCTTCGGCTGTCAATCGGGTGACCGTGGTTCGATTCCCAGGCGGGTATATTTTATTTTTTTTAATAAAAGTCTGTTTTATTAGGAATCAATCTGTTTAATTTTTTTTTTAGTCCAACAACAAGAATAGGGAATAAATCGTGTGTGTGTGCGTGTGTGTGGGTGTTTGTGTGTGTGTGTGCGAGTGTGTGTGTGTGCACGCGCGTGTGTGTGTGCGTGCGTGTGTGCGTGCGTGCGTGTGAGTGTGTGTTTGTGTGTGTGTGTGTGTGTGTTTGCGTGTGTGTGTGTTTGTTTGTGCGTGTGTGTGTGTGTTTGTGTTTGTGTGTGTGCGCGCGTGTGTGTGCGTGTGTGTGTGTGTGTATATATTTAGTCAACACCAATACTGGCGGATAGACCCCCGAGTAGATATTGTTGGCGGATAAACCTGGACAGCATCCACTGATAATGTTGGCGGATAATGACAGCCTAAAATAAAATCAAAAACTATGTCTTCTCCAGTCTCTGGGTAAGGACGTTATTCTTATCACTGACACCATCTACCAAGACCTGCCGAAAATCTAACTGTTTATCAGCAACGTCATAATATTCAAGCTGAAAGACTACCTGTTTCTCATAGCTAAGGGGGGGGGGGGGGGGGCAGTTTCCTTCAGATTTCAAAAGTATTCTAGGTTTGAATTCGCTGGCTTCTGTACAGTTGTGGATAGAAGACAGTTTAAGCCTGAGTTTGAGTTCAAAGAAAGCACGATAACAGGATAACAGCCGTATATATAATATACATTATGTAATATATACATATATATAACTGAAATTTCTAGGGCACATCTGTCGCCTCAGGAGCCTCGAACATCAGCTAGCAGTCACAGGGAAGATCGAAGGCCGGAAAAGCAGGGGTGGACAGAGAAAAAGTTTCACTAAAAGTCTTAATTCATGGACAACAAAATTAATAAATGTCACAACAACAACTCCTTCTTGAGATTGGCTGATGACAAATCCAAGTGGAGAGCCACGATCGCCAATGTCTGTTCCAGACAGGGCAACTGGTGATGATGAGGATGATATATAATTATATATGTTGTGTGTGTGTGCTAGGAAAGAAGCAACACGGAAGACAAAATGTGACAGAATGATAGAATAGAAGGAGGTCCTACCCACCCTACCCACCCTACCCCCCCCCCCTTTCCATTTCCCTAACTTTTGTTTTCGCCATCTCTATTAAAGTGTCTTAGCTGTCACAAACTCTATATTTTTCCCACCCTATAATCTGTCATTACTCTCGGAAGAAAAACAACCCCACATAATTATCCCAAATTAACCCGATTAATCACCTGCTTGAAAAGACTGTAATAATATCTCATTTATCTTGTCGCTCCTACACATCCATTAATGTCTCAAACTCGTCAAAAACCCTCTCTGTGTCATAAAGCAGCGCCGATTTTGTTTGACATGCGATGTGTAAAGAAATATATTACTTGTCGTGCCCAAGTTACATAAATCTCACAGTTTAATAATAAAAATATCTGTGGGCAGACATCCCAAGCCTATCTATCTGTCCTTGTTGATGTCTTGAGATAGATAGATAGATAGATAGATAGATAGATAGATAGATAGATAGATAGATAGATAGATAGATAGATAGATAGATAGATAGATAGATAGATAGATAGATAGATAGATAGATAGATAGATAGATAGATAGATGTGTCTGTCTGTCTGTTTATCCATCTATCTATCAATGTATTTATACTTTTATTCTCTCTCTCTTTCCATCATTTGTGTCTCCTTCCTGCCCCTCCCACCTGCTTTCTCCCACGCCCCCCCAACACCCCCCAACCCCCCCCCCCCACCGCCCCCCCCAAAAAACCACCATGGGCCTTTCGTTCATCCGGTCTATCCAGCCAGCAAGTAGCTGTGCTTGCAAGAAATATTTCTGTGGAGTCAAACACTAATTAGTGCCTATGGTAAATGTCAGCTTCACTAATTAGGTCAAGCATCAGCGGCCAGCCTTGGACGCTGGTCTGACGTCAGCTAAACTTGTGACCTAGTTAGGTAGTTTCAAACACCAAGGAGAAAAAAGATCTAAGAATAATATTCTTGACGATAATGCTCGTGGCTCATTGAATCAAGTCTGTTGTGTCTCCTCGGTTTTAGAGTGAGATCTGAACAATGGGGATTGGACGTGACTTTGTACATTGGCGTGGTCGAGCGCATGTCTGTCTCACTAGTCCGGCCGCGTCACAGACTAAAAAATTAACCAGACTGGAAACACCAGCTTCTGGCTGTGTCGTTTTTTTTTTTACGGAATTTCCCGAGCGGCGACCGTATAACCGACATGGCCGCCGCTCGGTAAATTCCGATTCTAGTTCTATCTGCAGTAGAAATTTCTTTTTATTTGTCAAGATTGGTTGTACATGTATTAATAATGCATTGTCTTGCCTATCCTTTCATTTTATTGTCTACAGCTGCCTTTTTTTTTATTGTTTTAAATGATAGATAGATAGATAGATAGATAGATAGATAGATAGATAGATAGATAGATAGATAGATAGATAGATAGATAGATAGATAGATAGATAGATAGATAGATAGATAGATAGATAGATAGATAGATAGATAGATAGATAGATAGGTCAGGTCGGCATAGCTGCTATTGCATGACAGTGTGCAATACTACCTGGTACTGTCCGCACTGCCTTGTGTGTGACTCGGGAGTGTCAAAGGCTGGGGGAGAAAACCCTGATAAAAAACCGCACTGCCTTGTGTGTGACTCGGGAGAGTTAAAGGCTAGGGAGTAAACCCAAACAAAATCCGGTGGGAGGGACCCCAAGGCAGTTGGTGGGGAGGTCTGTTCCAATCCATCCTCTGGCATCCCCTGCAGCTCTATGCGATTCCAAACGTATTGGCTATGCCTTTCCCTTGGATTAAATCTGTGGAGAAGAGAGGGGGTCTGTGCAAAATGGGCTAGGCACAGGTTCCATACTTTTTGCCCAGGCTAATGCAGCATACAGAGGGAGAACACCGCCAACCTGGGCAAATACAGTGTACAAAACCCATGCCCAAAAAGCTCTCACAGCTCTATGTCAACACGGAGATGTCACTCTGTCATGGGTAATGCTCTCACAGCTCTATGTCAACACGGAGATGTCACTCTGTCATGGGTAATGCTCTCACAGCTCTATGTCAACACGGAGATGTCACTCTGTCATGGGTAATGCTCTCACAGCTCTATGTCAACACGGAGATGTCACTCTGTCATGGGTAATGCTCTCACAGCTCTATGTCAACACGGAGATGTCACTCTGTCATGGGTAATGCTCTCACAGCTCTATGTCAACACGGAGATGTCACTCTGTCATGGGTAATGCTCTCACAGCTCTATGTCAACACGGAGATGTCACTCTGTCATGGGTAATGCTCTCACAGCTCTATGTCAACACGGAGATGTCACTCTGTCATGGGTAATGCTCTCACAGCTCTATGTCAACACGGAGATGTCACTCTGTCATGGGTAATGCTCTCACAGCTCTATGTCAACACGGAGATGTCACTCTGTCATGGGTAATGCTCTCACAGCTCTATGTCAACACGGAGATGTCACTCTGTCATGGGTAATGCTCTCACAGCTCTATGTCAACACGGAGATGTCACTCTGTCATGGGTAATGCTCTCACAGCTCTATGTCAACACGGAGATGTAACTCTGTCATGGGTAATGCTCTCACAGCTCTATGTCAACACGGAGATGTCACTCTGTCATGGGTAATGCTCTCACAGCTATATGTCAACACGGAGATGTCACTCTGTCATGGGTAATGCTCTCACAGCTCTATGTCAACACGGAGATGTCACTCTGTCATGGGTAATGCCATGAAAACAACAAGGGGAGGGGCAGTTACAGGTTTTAAGTTTTCCCAAATTGGCGAAGGGGAAGGCGCCAGGGGCCTCTTCTATCGGTGGGAGTGACTATTTAGTTACACTGGTCAGCTACCGCCCGCCTTAAGCTGAGCAGCCCTCAGCCAGTTGGGTGCCGACCCGCCACATCTGCCTGCCTCATTGGGTACATGGGGATAGATCAAAAATCGAAAAGTTGATGTAAATGATGTACCTCGCTCAAAACGAAAAAACCAAATAAAAATTAGCACTTGGAACGTTAGGACCATGTGCCCTGGACTTGACCAAAACATCGATATGACAAAGAACGACTCATTAAGAAAAACTGCAATAATAGACAAAGAATTGCTTAGGCTGAAAGTGGACATCGCAGCTTTACAAGAAACCAGACTGGCAGATACTGGTACACTCAAAGAGCAACACTACACATTTTTTTGGAAAGGACTTGACTCGAACCAACCTCGTCGTCATGGTGTTGGCTTGCCATCAACAATCGCCTGCTCAGTTCCATCAACACACCCACTGGAAAGTCTGAAAGACTCATTTCCCTAAGATTACGCACAAAAACTGGTCACACCAACATAATCTGTGTTTACGCACCAACGCTTATGTCATCAGCAGACGATAAGGACCAGTTCTACAACATGCTAAACGAAATGTATGCCACCATTCCGAAAAACGAATCAGTAGTTCTCTTAGGAGACTTCAACGCAAGAGTTGGCGCGGACCATCAGTCTTGGCCTGTTTGCCTAGGACACCACGGCATAGGCAAAATTAACGAAAATGGACAGCGTCTCCTGGAATTCTGTTCACAAAATGACTTGTGCATTACCAACACCTTCTTCAAATTGAATGACTCAAAGAAAGTTACGTTGCAACACCCAAGATCAGGACATTGGCATCAATTGGACTTGATTATCACCAGAAGGAAAGATCTGAACACGCTTAAATCAACAAGGAGCTTCCACAGCGCTGACTGCGATACAGACCACGCCCTTGTGATCAGCAAAATGCATACAAAGCCAATGAGAATATTTAGGAGCATCACGAAACGACAACCCAAATTAAACATTACAAAAGCAAAACAAGAAGACTGTAAGAACGCTTTCACAAGAGAATTTAGTAACATCCCGGTAAATGATATGGAATCACCAAGCGTGGATGAAACATGGAACACAATTAAGACCAACATATATAACAGTGCCTCAACAGCTTATGGTACAAAGCCATCTTTCAGACATGATTGGGTTGGAGAAAACTCCACCACACTTCTTCCCCTGTTAGAAGAAAAGAGGAAAATGATGCTTGAATACAAGAAAGATCGCTCGCAAAGCAACAAAAACAAATTCAAACACATCAAGGCAAAGGTTCAAAGTGAAACAAGAAAATGCGCCAATGAGTACTGGACCAACTTATGCTCTGAAATTCAATCGGCCTCTGATGCAGGAGACTCCAGAAACATGTATGAAAAGATTAAAGTTGCACTAGGACCAACCATTTCAAAAAGTGCCCCCATCAAGACAGAAAAAGGCCAAGAACTTACCGACAAGAAGGAACAACTGGAGAGATGGGTCGAACATTATTCCAAACTATATGCAAACGAAAAGCCAGCAAATCAAGGCTTAGAAGAAGCAGTCCCAAAGCTACCTGAAATGACCGATCTGGATGTGGAACCAACAATGAAAGAACTCTCTGAAGCCATCCAGGATATGAAAAATGGAAAAGCTTGTGGAGAGGATAACATTCCAGCTGAAGTCCTCAAAGAAAACCTTGAAACACTATTACCACACCTATACCACCTACTAATCGTGTGCTGGAAAACTGGAACAATTCCATCCGATATGAAAAATGCAAAAATTGTAACTCTTTACAAGAATAAAGGAGACAAAGGGGATTGTAACAATTACCGCGGCATATCATTGATGAGTATTACAGGGAAAGCGTTCGCCAAAATCATACTCAAACGATTACACAGGCTCGCTGAAAGAATCTTACCAGAATCCCAATGCGGATTCAGAGCAGAACGATCAACTGCAGATATGATATTTACAGTCCGTCAACTACAGGAAAAATGCAGAGAACAAGGAAAACCACTGTACATGGCTTTCATAGATCTGACAAAAGCCTTCGACACCGTAAGCAGACCATCGCTTTACATTGTACTGAAGTCCATTGGATGTCCACCACAGCTATTGAAGCTGATCATCTCCTTTCATGACGACATGAGTGCATGCGTCCAGTTTGACGGAAACATCTCAGGTAAATTTGCAGTGAAGACCGGAGTAAAACAAGGATGTGTACTGGCACCAACTCTATTTGGAATTTACTTGGCAGCACTCCTACAGTTCGCTTTTCAAGACTCCACAGATGGTATTTTCATCCGAACAAGATCAGATGGGTCTCTGTTCAACTTGGCCAGGTTAAAAGCAAAAACAAAGACTCGAGAAATCATGCTGCGTGAACTCCTCTTTGCAGACGATGCTGCAGTAGTAGCCCAAAACAACGAACAACTGCAAAATATGATGGACTTATTGTCAAATGCATGCGACCTCTTTTCCTTGACAATTAGTGTTAAAAAGACAGAGGTAATCGGACAAGGTACACTATCTCCTCCCGACATTTCATTGAACGGCAACAAGATCAACTCAGTTGAAAAGTTTACCTATCTTGGCTCCACAGTAACAGCATCACTATCCCTGGATGAAGAACTAAACGCCAGAATTGGGAAAGCAGCTACAACTTTTGGCAGGTTATCTCAGAGAGCTTGGAACAACAAAAAGCTGACACTCAAGACCAAAATTCTTATTTATCAAGCCTGTGTCATCAGTACCTTGTTGTATAGCTGCGAAACGTGGACCACCTATACAAGAAACGAAAAAAGATTAAACAGCTTCCATCTTCGCTGCCTGCGGAAAATCATGGACATCAGATGGCAGGACAAAATCACCAACAGCGAAGTTCTCAAACGAGCAAAGCTCACCTCAATTCAAGCAACACTGAGAACAAGACGACTCAGGTGGATAGGACATGTCAAAAGAATGGATGATAGTAGAATCCCAAAGCAGATACTGTATGGTGAGCTAAAAGAGGGAAAACGTCAAAGAGGTAGACCAAAACTACGTTTCAAAGATATCTGCAGGACCACACTGAAAGATTTTGGGATTGATGAAAAATCATGGGAAAATGTGGCAGAAGATCGAACGACCTGGAAGGGAGCCGTCAGGAAAGGTGCTGCCAAATTTGAAAAAAATCAAAGAGAAATTAGGGAAGAAAAAAGACAGAAAAGGAAGGAAAAGACAAATGAAGTCACAAACGAAGGCGAGTATATGTGCTCACTCTGTGACCGAAGATGTAAATCGAATATCGGACGGATTAGTCATGAGAGGAGCTGCTCTCGGCATCTGTCTTGAAGTCAGAAAATGCTGCAAAGACCGTCTGCAAAGACGAAAAGGGTCGTATATATATAAATGATGACCGTATGGACTTTTAGCGACCGCTGCATTGTAGCTATGTTGAAGCGTCTGTCGCAAACGTAAACCTAAAATGGCGGACCTTTCGCTGTTTTGTGACGTCACACAATGGGATCATCCAGTCTGGGTATTTTTATTAGTCTGTGGGCCGCGTCAAAACTGCCTCGAGTGAGCTGACAGAGAGATTGCCTCAAAGCAGACTTGACTCAGTGTGTCACCACCCTTAGTACTCTGAGCTTTGTCAAGGATTATAATTATCTTGTTCTTCTTCTTTCGCTCAGCCAATCTAAATCTGCAGATTTGTTCTTTTAAGAAAATCTGCGGTTTTCTGCAGTTCTGGCCGAGCACCATAGAGTTTGACATTCAGGTCGGTGGGTTTGGGGTCAAGGATAATAATATAACTGAGGGTCGCGCGGTGGTAAACTATCGTAACTCGTTGTTTTCATTAATTTCTCAGGAAATGCAAAAAAAAAAAAAAAATTGAATAATTTTCTTTATCAAACTTAAAACTTACAAAATTTCCAAAAAAAAAAAAAAAAAAAAAAGTTATTTAATCCTTAATTTTCAGAATTTAACTCCCAACTTATAACACAACCGGCGGCTGTCAAGCGCCACAAGCATTTTTTTTACTGGTCGAATTACATTGGTTAACCATGCAGTGTTCAAAATGTACTGGGTATACGATAATGCAAGACAGACGGTGCACAGCTTGTGGCCAGGTATAACAAACGAAATTAGATAAAAATATTTTTACAGCGGCGGGTTCATTAGTGTTGTTGTTGTATTGCAAATTGGATTTTATTCTAGTGTTGTTGCTTTTTTTTGTTTGTTGTTGTCGTTGTTCATTGACGTCTGTGGATATCGCCATCTCAGTTCTTGTTTGTTCCAACTCCACTTTTTGGACAACTGAGAAATTCGACGTTAAACACTTCCGGCTTTAGTGTTATGATAAGGAGTTAGAATACATCGGAACCGCGAAACAGCTTGATAAGTGCCACAACGCATTTTAAACTAGTGTGAAAGTGTGCGTTTGTTATACTTCTTCTACATACTAAAGGATCTTCAGTTTTTCAGAAAATGGAGATAAAATAAACAAGAAACTGAGGTCGCGATATGTTAATATTGTAATTGGCTGTTTTCATTTCTTGTTACATGTTGTTACTGTATAAAACTTGCAGCAAAGTGCAACTATTGCGGGACGGGTGTCGAATAAATGAATAATATAATCAGTAAACTTCCTCGTTAAGGTCCGTACCCCAAATTTAGGCTGCTTCCCATACTTTCTAGCTGCTTCATTAAAGGGGTGCTTTAACGAGGCCATAAATGCATGAAAAATAACTATAGATGTACACGAATTTTAATGAAACAGAGATGGAGACTCCGAGAGAAAACAGCATTGCTAATACTCTCAAAAGTTGCAGAGTTGCAGTGTGAGTAAAAAATTACCACAGTAATTCGTGACATTTTTTTCTTTCATTACATGCATGTCCTGGTAGTGTCAGCTTTCTCTCTCTCTCTCTCTCTCTCTCTCTCTCTCTCGCTCTCTCTCTCTCTCTCTCTCTCTCACTCTCCCTTTCCCTCTCTCTGTGTCTCTCTGTCTGTCTGCCTCTCTCTCGGTTATTCATTCTTCCGTATCTATCTATCTATCTATCTATCTATCTATCTATCTATCTATCTATCTATCTATCTATCTATCTATCTATCTATCTATCTATCTCTCTATCTGTCTATCTATCTATCTATCTATCTATCTATCTATCTATCTATCTATCTATCTGTCTATCTCTCTCAATCTATCTATCTATCTATCTATCTATCTATCTATCTATCTATCTATCTATCTATCTATCTATCTATCTATCTATCTATCTATCTATCTATCTTATCTATCTATCTATCAATCTAGCTATCTATCTATCTATCTATCTATCTCTCTATCTATCTATCTATCCATCTATCTATCCTTTCATCCGCCTGCCTGTCTGTGGGTTAAGTGAAACTGATCCATGTTAGTAATGATTATTAATCCCATTGCGAGAATGTACAAGCTCAGACTTCATACCATGTGCCAAAGGGGATCATGATCAATCTTCTTCAAGCAGGTCTCCGACAGGTAAACCTAAATATGTCGAATCTGTCATCCATAGAATTGTTCCTTGTCGGTACGTGATCTTATCTAATAGGCTTGGTGCTGACAGGTGCAAGGACTTTATGGAAATGCGTACATGCCATTGTATTATGCAAATATTGAATACTGGTGCATTGGAGGTCAGGCGCAAGTATCTTGTGACAATATAGACATAAGAGGTTCAAAATCAAAACGTATTGCTGTATATTACCTAGTGCACTGACTTAACTTGTGATTTGAGGCACTTATAAACTTACGAACAAATTCAGAACTACTCAGATACCAGTGGAAAGAAGAATGCTTAACATCAGACTGCAAGATAAATAAAATTCCCCACGCTGAAACGCGTAAACAAACAAAAGTAGCGGACATAGTAAAATTCATGCTGCAACAAACGTGGAATTGGGCCCGACAATCATGTGGGAAGGATGAATGATTGTAGATGGACAAAAACGCTGCACTGAATGGCAACCACGGACAGGAAAGAGATCACGAGGACGACCAGGAAGAGGATGGCAGGATGATGTTAAAAAGAGAGGGGGGAACAACATGGATGAGGAAGACATCAGACGGAAAGAAATGGAAAAAAGTTATTGTCGGAGGGCTACATCCTGCTGTGGATGGACAATGCCTGGGTGAAAGGTGAAAGGTGAAAGGCCCTTTAGGAAGTCGGTATCGAATACAATTTTTTGCTTCAATTTGCTGAAACTCGAAAACGACCAAGTATTAATTACTAACAATACGAACTCCTACACAAATCTACGTCAGATCGACATTGTGAGATCCGCCCCTGAAACTTCTGTGTCTTTAACATTAGCAGCTAATACTCGTAAGACCGAGAGTATCTTGCAGTTTACGAGCCAACTTATCTTCCTGATTCCACCCCAGTTCTCACCCCTTTTACCTAAGCGATTTCAAAAGATGGACCAAAAAAAACACTTGTGTCCAGTGTGTACCCTTGAAGCGCGATTTGAGGGCTTTTTCTGCGCGTCCTTTTCACTCAGTGAACACTCTCCTGTTTCCTGGAAATCGCTCCTTCCAGTTTTTATTGCAGCTGTTCCTTGTAAGCGTATATTTTACATATACATATTGTATTACTTTTCGGAAAAACAGGCTCGTCAATAATATGGCCAGAGAAAACACACTCCTTCGTGGGAACAGGCTATGAGAGTTAGATGTGGCAGTGCGCGCATTAGGCAGTTTATTTAGTGATCACGGAACACGATGTTCTCGAAGATTGAGTTTCTAGTGCAGCCAGCTGTTGTCGTAAGTGGAAGATTAAAGTAAAATTTAAACGGACACATCAAAATTTCTGATGCTTGAATGAACTCAGGCCACGTCATTTTGAAGATGATCATTAATGTGAAGGGCCTAAAATTTGAAGGTTTTACATTGGTTAAGTATGAGGAGTAGGTCAGGGGGCACTGCAGTATCGTGCAGTTTTTCTTTTATGCCAAAGTCGGTAATCGGTGCACAGTTTGATGAAATAAAGAGGTATCGAAATTTGAATATCCTATTCCTAGGAGCCAATTAGAATCAAAACAAAATGTGGCCAAATGAAAAAGTTGTATGTAGCAAACGATGCAATGAAACGCAAATGGGAAGCAAAAACAAATCAAGCCTTCTGTATATTAATGGCGCGTTTTTTCTTCGCGTGTTTTTTCTTTAACAAGTGTCATATTTCAAAACTACGCTTACATGGAAACATCTGCAGTAGAAATAGACGGAGCGATTTTTAGAAAAGACGCGCGTTTCCACTGAGTGAAGAACACGCGCAGAGAAAGCCCGCAAACACGTTTCATGGTAACAGGCTTTGGGGCATGGCATTGCACCACAAGGAGGTCGTGGATAGAGGGCAGATCCGCATTGGGAACTCATAATTATTTCGGTTTAAATTCGGAGCATGTCCATAGATGCACATCAGCCTATAAAAAGGACAGAGAAATTGAGTCAAAAAAATCAACAAACACTATGAACACAAGTAAATACTTTTGAGAAAATCGATTTTTTTTTTTTTTTGCTGTGGTAACATCAAGTAAGTTGGGCGAATGTGATTTTTCATCTTTTCTATTTGTGTGTTTGTTTGTTTGTTTTATACCTCAGCTCCTTCAATTGTCAACATTTTCAAGCAGAGTATAGTATTCCAAACCGACTGCCAGAATGACGTCAGTCACTCGTTGTCTGGCTAGGTCAAAATCACAGTGATAGTGCACTACATGAGATACCCGGCATTACCCTGGACAAACCTATGCCCCCCCTCCCCCACCCCATACACCGTACCCCCCACCCCTTGATTAAATACTGCCATACGAACCAACACTCGCCCACCATCTTCAACCCATTCGGCGTGCCCCCCCTCCCCCACCCCATACACCGTACCCCCCACCCCTTAATTAAATACTGCCATACGAACCAACACTCGCCCACCATCTTCAACCCATTCGGCATGCCCCCCCCTCCCCCACCCCATACACCGTACCCCCCACCCCTTGATTAAATACTGCCATACGAACCAACACTCGCCCACCATCTTCAACCCATTCGGCATGCCCCCCCCCCTCCTGTTTCTTGTCTATAGGCCCACTGCGAATGACGTCACAGAGTGTTTTTGTTGTGTACTTCCGACACCTAAAATGGCGGGTGGATCAGCTGACGAGTGTAACTTTGAGATATTTGTCTAAGCGGTAAAATGCCTGCTGGTTGCATTGCAGTTGGCTGTTACGTCAGGGGTGGAAAGGATGGATCCAAGCTGATCAGATTCCCTACCATCCGTGTAAACAAAGGGAAGTAAGTGAAAGAATTGACCAAACATCTCCCACGTGCGTGAACACACGTGTCATTGTTTACTGTAGTGAACTTTTTTTTAAGCTCGCCGCCGATTGGTTTGTGACGCCTGAAGTGCTCACAATGCAAATCTGCTAACGAATCAAAATCAGTGCTACCATCGCCATGGTTATGCGTCGGTCCTTACAACTAAAATGGCCGATATCCGCAATGGGCCTATAGCAATGATCTATTATTTAGCTGACGAAAGAAAGTACAAGCGCTCTTAGTGCTAAACAGTTCACGCCTGTGTGTACGAAGGCATGTCCACTCTGTGGACCGCAGGTTATGGTGACGTAATGGATCTTCGTGGAAGAAAAAGGGGGATTGGAAAAAAAATACTTCTCCACCATTTCAAATCTCCAAGACTAAAAAGAAGCTCCTGCCCAACACCTAATTCCCACCAAAATCCAAGCTGTGTGAGAGACGGCGGGTCCTGTTAAAAATCGAGTACTTTTCTTATTTCAAAGATGGATTCTGATTTTCAATGCCACAAGTACGAGGACCCTACGCCCAAGAGCGAGCGCACAAGCTGAATTTGATCTGCCAGTTGGATGGTGATTTCACGAGTTAATTCCAATGTGACCCCGATCACCGGCCAACTAACTTGGATCTCATTGAAACTCAATGTCGTGACGTCACTATCCAATTAGTTGGGCGATCAAATTCGGCAGGAACGCGCCTAGGCTGAGAAAAGACTAGAAATACGTCAGTATGAAACAAACATCTCCCGTAAGAGCTAGTTACAGTCTATTACTGTATCAGATGTCGTAAACGTGTACTGTTTCCCAGCCTGAGCTAACTTTGGTATGCGCATGAATTAGTATGGTGATCGTTGTCGCATTGTTCATATGACACTTATGTACTTATGTCTCATCCATTGTGCGACGTGACGTGACGTGACGTCTCGTGTCGTGTCCGTGTCGTGGATTGCATTCACCGGCCAGTAATTTGCCGAGGTCACCCGTATACATAATTAAAATTTGTCAGGCAGATGTCGTGATGATGATGAGGGGGAGAAGTGGGGGGGGGGAGATGGTGGTAGTGGCGGTAACATGCTGCACGGGTGGTAATGAGGTGCGGATGGTTTGGGTGGAGATGGGGTGGTGGTAGAGGTTGCTGAGGTAGAGATGATGGTGTCAGCAGCACACCCAGGTTGTAACGGCAATGTGGCAGGGAGAGAGGGGAGTTGGGGGGGGGGGCAGACACACAGGCAGAGATGGGGGAGGGAAAGAGAGAACAGAGATAGAAGAGGGGGGGGGGGAGAGAGACAGACAGACAGACAAAGACTGAGAGAGAAGGAGACAAAGATGGGGGAGGGAAAGAGAGAATAGAGATGGGAGAGGGGGAAGAGAGAGAGAGAGAGAGACGGAGACAAACAGACAAAGACTAAGAGTTAGAGACAGAAGAGAGAGACAGATAAATGAGAGACAGCGACAGATAGAAAGACAGATACAGACAAAGACAAGCAGACAGCTAGACACACAGAGAGAGAAAGTTGTGTTTCGCAAAGCCTTGTTTGAGTGAATCAGTGGATGAATGTGTGAATGACAGAAAAAGTGAATGAATGAAAAAGTAAGCGAATGAGTGATGAAGGGCTAAGTACACTGATTTGTTTCTTATGCTGTTGATCTGTTTGTTTGTCTGTTTAGACCTTTAAATTTTGGTTTCTGCATTTTGCCTGTATCTACTGACCAAAGCTTCCAAGCCTAAGTGTCACTGGAAAGGACGCCTTAACTTGTACTGAGCCACACATCATTGTCTTTACCACTTACGTCTAAGCTCTTCCTCTCATACTCTGTCTTAACACTTAACAAGACATCTCTTGCCTCCTCCTGCCCCCACCAACCCCCCACCCCGCAGTAAAAAAAAAAAAAGATAGAATCTATTTGGGCCATGTAGCCAAAATTCGTGTTCTCACAATAGCATTTTTGTTGCTCAACTTGTAGCCGGTCTCCGGAACAGTTATTGCGGTCATGTCGTCAAAGAAAAATAATGTTGATGTAGCCAGATAGTTCGCGCTAATTCTAGTTCTAACACCAACCCAAACCTTAAAACGTTCAAAAACAACAAAAATCACTGTGCAAACAAAATCCAACCTGGCAACATGACTCGCTACCTTAGTTTTTGTTTGTTCCCACGCCAATTTTTGTAAAACTGGAATTTTCGACGTTAAACTTTTTGCGGCTTTTGTACTATGATAAGGAGTGGAGATGTATCGGAAGTGTGAAACAGTTCGATAAGTGCCTCAAAGGATTTTAAACAAGTGTCAAAGTGTACATTTGTTTTACCTCTTCTACATACTAAAAGATCTCCAGGTTTTTCAGAAAATGGAGATTGTGATTGTTCATCCTCTGTTGCCGTTGAGCGTCGAGGGGAGATGCAGTTTTTTTTTATGGTAGGTCAACTCTGGCGCTCTTTCAACTGAGATGTTGTTGTTTCTCAAGGTTCCTTTGACTCCTTCAATCCATCCTTTGCGTGGTCTGCCACATCCTATTGTAACCTGAGAACTTGAAGGCTCTCGAGGCTGGTTGACTAGGTGGTATTCGTGACAGGTGGCCAAACCATTAATTTTGAGTCGTTATTTTTCTATGAAATGCAGGCAGAAAATGGAGACGGACCAAAATAGAACTAAGGTGGGTATGAGACAAACAGCGACTCTCTGCCAACCCCCAAACCCCCCTTCCTTTCCCACCCCACCCTTACACAGACACAACACACATACACAAAGCACTGACGATGTTAACACTGGTAAAATAGTAAGGAAAGTGACACTTGACCTTTCGGGGTGATAATAACCTGGCGTCATAATTGCAGCATGTCCAAGTAACAGCATGTGTGCTTAACCAGCAGCCACTTATCAACACACAGGCTGGGGGAGACGGACGGGACCCTGTGGAACGTTACACCAGTGAATACACGCGGGTTTCCATACCAGCAGGGGGAAATGGCACATCAGAGCAGCTGTAGCTTCATTTTCTTCCTTTTTGATTCTTTTGCGATTTATTGTAACTTTCTTGTTTTCTAACGCTGGACTTTGCAAAAATACTTTTTTTTTTCTTTTTACAATTTGACCATATCTTTGTAGTAATGTCAGAATACATAATTGAAGCGAGTTTTTCCAACACTCGGTAGGTCAAATTTTGCAAAGAGTTATGGTTCCTTTCAGATAGTCATTCAAATGTAATTTAAGATGTGGTGTAAATGTCCAGTTAAAACACGTACACCGCGGCTTACACTAATTTTGAATTACTATGTGTTGATATCCTCCGAAAACAAAAGACCTGAACACTAGACACGACCTGTTTTGCTCACGCGTGATTTACACGCAGCAGTGGCCTCTTGGTCAGAGCGCTTGGCCAGAATGCCACAAGTCGTGGACTGGAATCCCGCTCGGAACTGAATCCAATGTTGTTGTTTGTTGTTTGTTTTGTTTTTTTGTGGCCATGTTTTTAAAGCACTCTCATGTTTAGTGACCTGTCGAAAACCACTGTACCAGGACCCTTAGCCGTTGCTGGTCCTACAACATTAAGATGACGAATCAGCCGGTCAAGTTAAGTATTTCTAAAGGATGTTGTTAAAAGCACGTACGCCCCCCACGTTTTAGTGTTGTTTTTTGCGTTAGGGGTACGTAGTTTAAAGCCTTTTGTGACTCTAGAGCTGGAGAGCTCATCCCGAAATGTTCCTTGACAACAGCCTTGATTAATTCTTCCTCCAGATTTTCTTTTTGTTTTCCTCCTGTTGTTTTTTTTTTTTTTCCGGTTGAAAGGGCAAGGGGTTAGGGTTAGGGATTCGATAAGATGTAGGGTTGAGGATAAGGACGGGGTCAGGGATAGATACGTGCGTGTAAACGCTCCTAGCGCAAAACGCTTGGGGTGCGTACGTACTTACAACAACAGCCTTTCTAAACGAGAGTTAAACTTGGTGATTTCAAGGGGAAATACCCAGGCTCTTATATTTCATAATGCACGCCAGATGTTTTGTGAAAGTACAGACTCGTTTTTTAGTTTTCTTTACCCAGATTGTGTATAATTATTTCTACAGACGTCTCACTCAAATCTCATTAGCTTAAATTCCATAGGCCCGGGGTTTCCCTATCAGTGTTGCTAGGTCTAAATATGCCAGCTAAATTGTTCTCAGCGAACTAAAGTTATGAGACGAATATATGGGTAAAACAGGTCTTAACCCTGTAAGCACCATAAGGTATCTCCAGTGATACACTGATATTTATCATTAGCTGCAGCTCCCACAAAAACTCAGTACGAGAAAAGTAACTTATTTTCAGTGTTTTCTACATTATACACAATAAATCAACTAAATGATCATGAAAAAAAAAAAAAACCTGAATTATGTCCCTAAGAATAAATTCTCGCCAAATCAGAGTACGTCCTCAAGCAGAAATGGAGGCAGTGCCCTGAGGGTAAAGAGGTTACGAACCACTGTTCTACGGCAAATTACTCAACGTTTGCTTTAACGGAGAAAACAGAAAGCCTAATTATTATATTTTTAAAAAAGAAAATTATTTTCTGTACACTACAGGCTAGGAGACTTTGTGGATAGCCTGACCTACTGACACACATGAACAGATGTGCTCATTCGCGTAATTGGCGGAACAGTTTATGCGTCTACGGGAAAAAACATTGGGGCTTACTCAGCGCAGCTGTTGGTAGTTGATAGTCAGTGCTCATCCAGACGAGCATTTATTATCTCTATATATCTGACCTATTCAAAGAAATGTTAGCAGGTCATGCGGAAGAAAATCTCGCCTGGCCCAAGCAAGAAAAACCAAAAACAATAATATTCAAGGACTTTATTTATATTGCACGCCAAAGTTCATGAGAGAGATTGGAGGTGTGGTTTATGGTTTAATACTGAATTTGAATCCAGATGATCCGCTAACTTGACTGTACATTATGTCAAGTAATAGAGCGTTCGCTAGGCAAGCTAGGGTCTCCGGTTTGATTCGTTTTTCTTTCTCTTTTCAGTGTATGTTTGTGTGTTCTGAAAGAATCGTCAAATTTCTTTCTTAATGGCGACGGCTTAAGGGGGTTTCATACTAAGCCCGGTCAGACACAGTCAGATGATGGCAGCAAAATGTATACCAAAGAAATAGTGGCAGAAGCTGACTGCTTAGTATGATAGAATCTTTCCGGATTTACTAAGAAAATGTAGAAAATTTTAGTGTGCACTTCTTGTCTGCCAGCATCTGTTTGCGTCTGACCGGATTTAGTATGATACTTCCCTAAGGCAGACGCTCTGGCGGCAATAATTTACTAATAAACCTTCGCCATGGTAAAGCACTGGTCTCAATTCACGGCGCCAATGTGAAACATTCGGACCCACACGTAGTCCAGATAAGCGGATGGACGACAGGTGAGTGGGCATACACCGTACTGCGACATCATTCCTCCATCCCCAAGATCTACAGCGCTCCCTGGTCCAGATCTATACAAAACAAGTTTTTTTAGAATTTTACCATTGTGTTAAAATTATATGAATGTATTTAATTCTATGTTAAACTTAACAGCTCTGAATACGAAACATAAATAAGGAAAGTGTACCCAAATAGACCGTGAAGGGCGCAAAGTGGCAGTTATCGTGCCGACGCGCCGTAACATTCATATAATTTTAACACACTGGTAAAATTCTAAAGATGTTGTTCTGTATAGATCTGGAAAAAGTTTTGTAAACGAGTATAAAAGTTATTAAATCAAGCTGTAGATCTTAGCCTCTCTCAGAAAGGACACTTGGCTCGGTGACATGTAACGGTTATCGCGCGGAGCGCCATGTTTTCAGCTTGGCTGTTTCGTACACCGTTACAGCGTGTTCAGTGACATGTAAGGGTTATCTCCTGGCCAGTGAGATAGTTCCCAAGCTTGACTGTTCCATTACGCTAATCACAACTCATTTCGTGCAGTTACAGACTACCACTGCGTATGCCATGTCACGGACATCACACGCAGCCAGCGGTTTTCACACAGGGACAAATCATACCTTTTTAAAGCGGGCATTAGGCTGTAGCGATCATGTTTCATGTTGCTCTGCCTCCATTTTCTGATAAACTGGAGATCTTTAACATGTACAAAAGGAAAAAACAAATTTATTAAAGCTCACTTTGACACTTCTTTAAAATGAGTTGTGGCACTTGTCAAACTAGTTCACGGTTCCGATTTATTCTAAGAGCTTATCATAAAACTAAAGTCCGCAAAGGTTTAACATCCAATTTCTCAGGTGTCCAAAAAGTGGCATTGGGACGGACAAGGATTAAGTTCACTATGTGTAAAACTCAGAAAGAAGGACAAAGACTTCCTTAGGAAAGGCGCAAGGGCATGATTATTTTGTATCCAGTCCGAGAAACTAGTTGCCAGTAATTAAAAAATTACTTTTCATTATGCAGGTTAATTTTAAAAAGTAAACCTAAATAAACAAAAGAAAATTTCCCGGAACAAAATTCTAATGACACCCAGAGATTGCTGGTATGTAATTGGAGGAATACAGAAAATTTAAGGGTTGGGATGGATTTGTGCTAATTTTGGCTGAATTTGTTATACACTTCTGTCTACATTTGTACCCATGACGTACGGAAAAGGTTAAAAAATCACCCGTGTGCGCATCGAGCAGGAGGACGGTTAACTTTGTTCTATTCCGGTAACTAAATAGTTGCTCGGACTGGGCAACTAAAAAAATCACTCTGTGGGCGCGGTATTGCTTACAAAGGAGCTATCCATGGGCTTGACTTTGCCGATTTTCAATTCGCCGTCTCCCACTTTCCATGTGCCACTTTTCATAAGCTTTCCCCCCCCCCCCTTCCCTCTTTCCCCTTGTACAATCCTACGGTCATACTGAATGTCCAGTATGAGGTCTTCAAGTTCCCAATTTTTCACGGCATTTTGCAATTTCCTTAGTAACATAATAATAAAATAATCCAACAATTTAATTTAATGGGAAGAAATGAAATAAATAAAACCAAACACGCTTAAATCACCCTCAATTGAAAAGATTTTTTTTAAAAGGGGGGGGGGTGAGTGGGTGGAGGGGGGTGGGATCTGTAACTGAAGAGCGAAAAAGAAAGGATGCACAGCAATACTGTGAGAACTGTCGGACCACCCATGTTGAGGTCTGGTTCCGCGTTTTCTTTGTTAGTATCTTCTGTTTGTGTCACTCACTTTGTCGTTGCCTGTACAGACAGACAGACAGATGGACGGACGGACGGACAGACAGACAGAAGGACGGACGGACAGACAGACAGATGGACGGACGAACAGAGAGACAGACAGACAGACAGACAGACAGATGGACGGACGGACAGACGGACGGACAGATAGATAGATAGATAGATAGATAGATAGATAGATAGATAGATAGATAGATAGATAGATAGATAGATAGATAGATAGATAGATAGATAGATAGATAGATAGATAGATAGATAGATAATCAAGAATGAGGGACTAGCATCCTCAGCTGCCAACAGAGTTTGATAATTACTCGTATTATTAAGCAAATTAATTGATAAACTAAATGTGTAACATGTTATGAGGATAACTAGCCATGCGCAAGGAGGGGGGGGGGGAGAGGAGCGTAGGGCAAGATGACTAGGCATGCGGGTAATGAAATTACATTAACCCAATTACGATTTGGAAATTCTTGCCGTGCGTTATGGGAATTTCCCATAGTCATCCTACAAACTTCACTGATGAAACACAGTAAGTACGAAAATGTAACCGAGTGTATTATATACGTGTGAAGTTACCTGCAAGATTCATAATGACGTTTCCCAATGTGGAAATAAAAAAAACGTTGATCGAAGTCTTTGGGACAGCGACGTAAAGGGAGATCTTCAGAGGAAGAGATCTCTATAATATCATATTATTATTGTTACATCACAAATTATCGAAGGGCGCGTGGGAAACGAGCGTAACTAAGTTTCTACAAATTTTTCAGTAGTAGCAACAAAAAAAAAAAAAATTGAATGACTTTTTTTTAAAATCAGACTCAATAGTTGCGATATTTTAAAGCAAAATGTACCCTTTAGTTTTCAGAATTTACCTCCCCCCCCCCCCCCCCCTTTTTCCAAATTCACGAAGAACTAACTTATAATGCAAACTGCAGGCTCCAAGGCCTACAAGCTTGCCAAATATCTCAAAGTTTTGAAAAAAAAGTCAGTTATGACAGTTTACCATGCGGCCATCGAATGCTGATGCTTGGCACCGGTTACTGACCTTTAATTCGATTCACTTCGCCTGGCATGGTGTTCCTCTTAAGGCTTCAATCGCCCGGTCATTATAATTATCTATAATTAATTTTTATATACGTTTATTACTAGAGAAGAGACCAACGGTGATGACGGGCAGTCACAATGTAGAAATTATGGCCTATTGATCCTAAGATCAAGACAATATTTATTTGTACACCCAACTTCAGTGTCTTTGACAGAAATGGGCCCAGTCCACTAAAATTGTCAACCAAAAATAGCGTAGAGCTCAGACCTCAGTCAGAGTTAAACACTCAGTTTTCTCTGTACATGAAATCTGAGACTGAGCCCGTTTTTTCCCATTCTGAATTGAATGTCGCGTTGTGACTTATCTTGGCGAGGTCTGAAAACTGAATTCTTCTTTGTGTGATTAAAATAAATCTTACTGATATGTTCAATTATAGTAAATTCACAACAGATAAAGGTGGGAACAGATCGGTTGGGGGGGGGGGGGAGGCGGGGGGGGGGGAGGGGGGCTGAAAAATGATGTCACTGTTGCTGGCAATTACAAGTTGTATTTTATTGTACACTATTGTAAGTAAGCGCATAGAGCATTTTAAATGGATATGCACTATATAAATGCCATCCATTATTATTTTATTATTAAGTGTATAAATTGTAGCAGGCAGCAGGCAGCAGGGAGCGGAGAGAGTGAATGACCGTGCGTTTGGTCTGCTTGTTTGTTTGTTTTTAATGTTTTCAAAGATTGTTTGCACGATTCTTCTGTGTATTTTGAATTGGCCTCCAGGCCTACAATAAACTAAACTTGAACCTGATCTTGAATTTGTTATTCAGCATTGGCCATTTCAGCAACAATGTTTCTACGTCTAACTCGAAGTTTTACGTAGTGCAAAAAACCGTGTGAAGTTGATAAGTCGCAAATCTACCATCCCCATCCCTCATCCGTGGGTCGGGTTTTAAGTAAGCTCTGTGTAATGTTATTTGTACAGGGAAACTGTTATTTGACCTAATTCAGCATATTATTATTTCAGGCTTGTTCATCCCAGCCGCTAACACACAACACATAGTGTCATTAGTTGCCACTTTTTTTTTTTGTCCCATGCTCGTTCATATTCTAGACGCTTCATTCTTAATACTCACCTAGTATTGTGCGAAGCCTTACAATACAATCTGATATAATAATGGCCTATAGTGTAACCTGATGTAAGCTGGCGGAAGATGATTAGTTGGTTATCTGGTATTTCCTTATGCTTTGCTTTCCTTGTGTTAGAGTTTAGCTTATCCTCCTTGGCTCCCTAACGGAGTCCCAAGGCGAGCAACCCACATGCCCACTCCAGATGGGAGTCTAGTCGCCACAAATGAGGCCAGGATATTGGGCAGGTTGTCTCGTACTAGGCTGGCTTTGTTAATAAAAAGACCTATCCTAAGGAGACAGAGATATAGACTGTTTTGTGTAAATGTGCGTTTCTTTATCGTTTCGTCTTTTAATTAGTTGCCACTATGTTTTTTGGGCTGTGTATCGGTACGCAGGCACTTGTGTATAACTCTACACAGTGAATTCTTGAGACGTGGTTTTGCTCAAAATACCGACCGGTGAAACCAAATTAAGCCAGGGTCTTCCTCATAATAATTTGTATGGCTGGTTTTAGTCGGATTTGAAGCATGTCGGTGGTCTTGTCCATAGCATCCGCTCCACACCGCTATTTTGCGGAAAATGTCATATGAAAAAGTATTTAACAGTCTTTGCCTCTGTATACTTGTCCACAGCATCCGCTCCGCTCGGCTATTTTACAGAAAATGACGTACGTCAAAGTAAAACACTCTTTGCCTCTGTATACTTGTCCACAGCATCCGCTCCGCTCCGCTATTTTACAGAAAATGACGTATGTCAAAGTAAAACACTCTTTGCCTCTGTATACTTGTCCACAGCATCCGCTCCGCTCCGCTATTTTACAGAAAATGACGTATGTCAAAGTAAAACACTCTTTGCCTCTGTATACTTGTCCACAGCATCCGCTCCGCTCCGCTATTTTACAGAAAATGACGTATGTCAAAGTAAAACACTCTTTGCCTCTGTATACTTGTCCACAGCATCCGCTCCGCTCCGCTCCGCTATTTTACAGAAAATGACGTATGTCAAAGTAAAACACTCTTTGCCTCTGTATACTTGTCCACAGCATCCGCTCCGCTCGGCTATTTTACAGAAAATGAAGTATGTCAAAGTAAAACACTCTTTGCCTCTGTATACTTGTCCACAGCATCCGCTCCGCTCCGCTATTTTACAGAAAATGACGTATGTCAAAGTAAAACACTCTTTGCCTCTGTATACTTGTCCACAGCATCCGCTCCGCTCCGCTATTTTACAGAAAATGACGTATGTCAAAGTAAAACACTCTTTGCCTCTGTATACTTGTCCACAGCATCCGCTCCGCTCCGCTATTTTACAGAAAATGACGTGTGAAAAAGTAAAACACTCTTTGCCTCTGTATACTTGTCCACAGCATCCGTACCGCCCTGCTCTTCACCGCTATAGAGACAAAGGGTGTTTTACTTTTTCATACGTCGTTTTCCGTAAAAATAGCGGAATGGAGCGGATGCTGTGGACAAAACAAGGAAGAAGTAGAATAGCAAAACACTAGAATATTAACGATACAAAAAGCAATGCTTTTAGTTTGGTAGTAATAGGATTCGCCCATTCCCAAATATCGGTCAAGTCCCCGATGAAATGATAATAAGAGAGCGGCCGGGCCTGTGCAAGTTGTTATATATATGCGCGATATTAATAAAACAAAAGAATTTGACAGTATCGAAATAGCCAGAATGAAGTTGACATTAGCGTTATTGTGAGAAATGTCAATCGGGGTAACGCAGGGATGGGGGGGGGGTGTTCTTTTTTTTTTTAGGGGGCGGGGGGGAATATCAGACACCGTATTGTCTTGGGTGGGGAAGGGTGAACGTCAGAATTTGGCGGTTTCACAGTTGAATATTTGATAATGCACATGCAGCAGAAGTTCTAGTGACGGACGTCGGGGGTGGTACCTGACAGATAGATGATCACGTTGGAAATGTTGTAAACAGCCTCCTCTGGCCTTGCGTTACATTATTTTATATCCCAGCAAATTAGTCATTCTACGAACGGAAGAAAAACTTTTAAAACTCTGCCTAGATGAGATACTCCGTCT
Organism: Onchidella celtica; assembly: GCA_963931925.1. Taxonomy (NCBI): domain Eukaryota; kingdom Metazoa; phylum Mollusca; class Gastropoda; order Systellommatophora; family Onchidiidae; genus Onchidella; species Onchidella celtica. The sequence goes on along the minus strand of OZ007576.1, from coordinate 14,481,847 downwards.
CACCCGAGATAAACCAGATTATTTTCGCCCTCTCTTCTTTCTATCTCTCTCTCTCTCTCTCTCTCTCTGTCTTGTCTCTCCTTCTCTTTCTTTCTCTCTCTCTCTCTCTCTCTCTCTCTCTCTCTCTCTCTCTCTCTCTCTCTCTCTTCTCTCTCCAAGCTCTCTACTGGGACGCGAAAACGATCAGCGCATACTCAGCAACCACAACCTCCCCGCCCTTTCACGAAAAAAGTCCCACGACTGATCTTCATCATCACAAATTAATTGGTGACCACAGCAAAGACATTGTCGCCCACACAAGACCAAGTTTCCTTTCTCAGGTTGCTAATTACTGTCACACAAACGGGAAGTTGGACTTCCGATTAAGCGGAAGGCATCCATGAACTACTTACTACATTTTGGGAAATGTTTGACTTCCCATCCCCCTTTTCTTGTTCCTTTGTCCCATGTGCACTTTGCATGCACTTGGTTGTTGTTATTTGTACGTACGGTCTTCAAGCATTTACGCTAGGGGCGTGTCACCTCACACCTGTCGGCTTCATCGTCATCGATGTTAGCTGCTACAGTGGATGTCACGACAAAATCTCCTCCACCCAATCCTGTCCTGAGCTTTCCTAGTTAGTTCACTTATTTCCAGCTGGCTGACTTTCTTGATGTTATCGTGATATGTAATGGGTGGTCTTCCTTGTTTTCTCTTTGTTTCTGTCTTTCCTTGAAGGATTGATATCATAAGGGCCGTGCTTTTGTTTCGGGCCGCGTGGCCGATGTATGCAAGTCTTCTTTTATTTATTTCAGGTGTTATTCTTCTGGTGGTGCCAAGCTGTTCTAAGATGCTTGTATTTGTTCTCCTTTCTGTCCAACTTATTCTGAGTAGCCTTCTGTAAAGCCACATTTCAGCTGCCTCCATAATTATATATATGTACCTATCCCTAACCCAGCCCTTATCCTCAATCCTAAATCTTATCGAATCCCTAATCCTGCCCTCTACCCTTTCAATCCTCCAAGAAAACAGGAGGAAAGCGAAAAGAAAATCTGAAAAGAAAAATTAATTAAGGCTGTTGTTTAGAAGTATTCCTGGAGGAGCTCTCTCGCTCTGGAGTCACAGAAGGCTTTAAAATACGTACCCCAAGAGCAATCCACCCACGGGGTCACACTTTATGGATGTCCCTCTACAGCCTGGAAAGTTGCGCTTTTGGGCCAGACCTAATTCCTGCCGGAGGTCATCATGACACTAACATTGTTAGACCAAAAATATTAAGGGATGTCCTTGTGGCCAGTTTTTGTTTTGATGGATGCTTAAATTCCTCTCGGGAGGCGGGGGTGGTTGGTAGTGCTGGGCACGGTTCCGACACCAGTATCGACTCCTCAGGTACTGACTTTCACCTTGCGACTTTGACACCAGAACGTGGTACCGATACCGGCATTAGTGTCGACGCAGCGGCGGCTTTCTAGTTTTCCTTCTCATGACCACCTACTTAATTTACATTTTGGACGTGTAAACATTGCATTACAAAATGTTTTAATATTTACAGAATTAGTTCTGCCCCACGACACTACAGCACCGTACCAGAGAATTAGATCTTTATTTTAGGAGGGGTCGCTGCCAATGGCATTTATGTCTCTGTCACGAGCAGAGTTAGGGTCTTGGGGATGTTACGACTGCACGAGAGGCAGCTAACTCACACTCGGACACAACCACACAAGAAAAGTACTAAATAACTAGAGCGTATATATGTCAGGCCGGTCAGGCCATAGTTTACATAAATATTAATAACAAAACAAAAGACAATAGAGGTATATATTCAAACCAAAAACTCTAATTAATAACTTAACCAATGATATTCATGTAACTATGGAGGTACTGCAATCAATAGTAAATAGGTATATTATACGAAACTGGATATCAATTTAAAGTGACAGTTGAGTCGCCACTGGCCAGTCGCCAGGCAAACTCTCCATAAATCATATGGGCTTAAATGTTAGGAGAGCCCAGTACGTTCAAAGCCTACAGAAGCACTCTTCGGCTTGTAGGTAATTTAAGCAGTTGCCAAAAGACTATATTTTATGCACAATCACTATTCAATTCATCAACAATGTGCTATATTATTCCAATCATACTAGGGCAATAGATCTATCATACAGGACACTCGTGGTCGAGTGCCAGCTGGGGTTTCCTTAGTCTTCCTATGAGGCTGTAGTTCTCTCTCTATCTCCGATCTCTATTATACTTGAATAAATAAAATATATTACCATTGCTCACGCCTACTGGGAGGCGCGAACATCAAAATAGCGCAGCGTGGGCTTTCAAAGGTCAGCCCACTCAGACCTTTCTTTCTAGAGCTCAGTCAGTCCGTTAGCAAGGACTTCTTAGTCTTCAGACCACACAGTTCAGGTACTGGCCAACCGGAGATACTTCACGAAACGATGCTTCTCTCGTCTGTATTCACTAAATCTGAACGTTACACGATGTTATATACTATCTAACTACCCAGCGTGCTAGTCCGCTGGCCCAATTAGTTCAGCTATCTCATAGGTCGAAACCTCCCACCATTTTAACTGTAGTAATACGTCTGCACTATTCTACCAGCCAGTTAACGTGCAAAAACTTGTCTAGTCATACTTAACAATGTCAACTGTCCCCACCTTGTTTCACCCCTACTCCATTACTTATTAATCACGAACATTAAAACCCACAAGCGTGACTCCAGCAGTTTAACTTTACATTTATTTACTCACCAACTATAATTTGGCGAGGACCGTTCAAGGCCACCAGCCAATTTCTCATGGCCCTGGTAAAAAAACAACTCACTCTCTGCGTGAGTTTTAATAACATCCGAATCATGACACATCCCCCACCCCAGTTAAAATTTGCAATTTTAACGATATAAATTATTATCGTAAAGGGAAGGCATGAGTCGAGAAATTGCTCGAAAGGTTAACTTAACTAAGAATACTAGGTAATAACTAAGACTAGTACTAAAGTTGAAAAAAACCTACAGGACGGGTATCATTGATGGACAAAACTTCATGAAAATCTTAAGGCTCCGTCCAAAAGTATATATCTCTCTGAGGATTAAATCTTACCTCTAAATAGGTAGACATTAACAATCATAACTCTAAAATTTTAGAGTACAACACTGATCCTGTGCGAATGTCATCAGGAATGCATACATACAATGAATAATACTCAAGAAAAGATAACTATAGTAGCATCGATGGCATTAGTGGATCTGGACTCCTGGTCTGCCATGATCTTCTCGTCCTCGACCCTGGGCAACAACGTCTGGTGTGGCCAAAATACGGGTCGACGTCAGTAAAATAGCTGTTGGAACAAAGGAAAGCACAGGGGTAGGTGAAAAGTGTTCACAATGGGTGAACAATATGTGATACCATCCCTCGGTCTCTGAATGAGGTGCTAATCAGTATCCAACGCCAATACATATGACAGACTAAAATACAACAAGATTAAGGTAACCGTGATAATAGGTCGGCATGGACATTATCTCCACCAGGAATGGCCTTTATAATGAAGCGGTATTCCTGAAGGGCCAGACTCCATCTGGTCAAACGAGCGTTCTTGGCTCGGTTCGATTTTAAAAATAACAACGGTTTATGGTCTGTCTCGATGACGAATTCTGTCATAAGTAGGTAGCGGGAAAACGCGTCTACGGCGTATACAATCGCCAGGCATTCTCGCTCTATAATAGCGTATCTCTGCTCTCTCGGAAGTAATTTCCGGCTAGCGTACATACAAGGGCGCAATAAGCCATCTCTTTCCTGAAGCAAAACAGCTCCAATTCCCTGGTCCGACGCGTCAGTTCGGACGGTGAAGGTGCGCCTAATATTCGGTAGTATAAGCAGCGGCGAACTGGAGAACAGTTGCTGCACTGTCGCGAGCGCGGTGGCGCACTGCGTATTCCAGGTAATTTTGTTGGGTCTGTCTTTTCTTGTAAGATCGGATAACGGGGCCGTAAGGGCCGAAAAATTAGGAACAAATTTCCGATAATAGCTTAAGAAGCCTAACAGGCTACGAACCTGCTTCTTAGTATGAGGAGCCTGGAGTTTTAAAATCTTACTTATCTTACTGTCGTCCGGTGTTTGGACGCCTTTGGCGATAGTATGTCCCAGAAAGTTAATCTGCGTATAACCCAGGAAGACTTTGCTAGGCTTAGCTGTAAGCCCGGCATCTCGAAGTTTACTAAGCACTTGACGAAGTGCTTCTAAGTGGCCTTTCCAATCCGTATGGAAAGCGCAAATGTCGTCAAAGTAGCTTAGGACGCATGGTGTCTGCTGCAATAGGATGTTCATCATCCTCGCAAATGTCGCTGGTGCCGTTACGAGACCGAATGGCATGAATCTCCATTGCATGAGACCCATAGGGGTCTGAAACGCTGTGTACTGTTTACTGGCCTCTTCCATTGGGATTTGCCAGTAGCCTTTAGCCAAATCTATTTTCGAAAACACGGACGACTCGGCCAATCGCGCAAATGGATCTTCCTGATTCGGGATAGGTTCAGCATCGTAAATGGTTAGAGCGTTAAGCTTCCTGTAATCGATACAAAATCTAACGGAACCGTCTGTTTTCTTTACTAGTACAATCGGCGAGCAGTAAGGGCTCGTCGAGCGCTCAATGACTCCTAAGCTGAGCATCTTTTCCACTTCGGACTGTATGGTGTCGTGCGCTTGCAGCGGGCGCGGGTAGGGTTTGACAAACACGGGTACGTCCGAGTGCAACCGGATGACGTGTTGAACTAAGGATGTTTTACCCGGCAAATCAGTGAATACTGGCGAAAACTCCCGAACAAGATTCATGATGTCCTGTGTCTTACTTTGATCCAGCTCTGGATTGATATTAACGGAAGTCGCGTCCTCTGTGGCTTGCAAGGATAGGAGCGATCTTGTCATAGATAATGGCTCCCGGTCGTTGTCATCGATAGTGACCATCGCTGCGTTTGCTTGGGCCACAACATGGCATGAATGATCGTGATGAGTTTGATCATCGGTAAAATATTTTTTCAACATATTAATATGGTACACCTTATCGTTACCACGTATGGTAATGAGATAATTAACTCTCGAGAGTCGCTTTTTAACTAGAAAGGGGCCTTTCCAAGTGAGGAGTAGTTTGTCATTCGTTTCTGGCAACAGCACCAATGCCCGATCTCCGACTGACAGGGTTCTTAACCGACTACCCCGATCGCGATATCCTATAAATGACCTGGTCCGTACGCATGCAAATTGTCGAGCCAGGTCGCATGCATTAACTATTCTATGTCGGAGATCGACTATGTACTGATACGCGGATCGCGTATCAGGAACGTCGGTATCAGAACCGGCGTATAAATCGCGTAAAATGGCCATCGGGCCACGTGGTTTTCGACCGTATAACAGTTCAAACGGGGAAAAACCCGTTGTCGCATTTGGGAGTTCCCTATATGCGAACAAGATGGCCGGAAGTCGACGGTCCCAGTCACCAGGTCTATCGGCGGAAACGCGTGCCAGCATAGTTTTCATGGTGGCATTCCAGCGCTCGCAACAGCCATTGGACTGTGGATGGTATGGCGACGTAAGTTTCTGCCTAATGCCCGTGAGTTCCAATACTTTCCTGAAAAGGTCAGAGGTGAATTGCGGACCTCTATCAGATAATAATTCGGACGGGAATCCGACACGTGTGAATATGGTCACCAATGCCTCGGCGACGTGATCGGCCGATATTTCCTTTAAAGGGACAGCCTCAGGCCAACGGGTGGCATAATCGATTACTGATAGAATAAACCGATGGCCTCTATCCGACTTCGGTAATGGCCCGACGATGTCGACGGCAACTCGCTGAAATGGAGTGGAAACCGGCGGCATCTCTTGTATAGGCGCCCGCGAAGTTTTTCCTTTGGGGGTTCTTTTCTGGCATGTATCGCAACGCGACACATAGCTATTTATGTCCCCGTAAACCCCGGGCCAAAAAAACTGAGACAGGACTCTCGATTTTGTTCTCGCTTTGCCTTGGTGGCCCGCCAATGGCGTGTCGTGCGCGAGGCGGGTGATGTCTCGGCGAAATGATCTCGGTATGACCAATTGCAAAATAGTTTCGCGCTTTCCCCGAAAAACGCGATATAGGAGGTCGTCTTTAAGGCAGAACCTGGATGTATCCGGGTTGTCCGGATCAATCTTAGCAAAGAGGGGCTTTAGTGATGGATCTGTGCGCTGTTCGTTACGAAAAATCTCGGGGGTTACATCCAAATCGACGACAGGCGATCGTAATGTGTCGTCACTCTGGCGACGCGATTGTTGTCTTGTCGTGACACACGCAATGTCGTTATCATCCCAAATCCCGAGTTCGCAATCGGAGACGTCCTTTAAGTGGGGAATATTCCCAATGATTAGGTCGGCGACCGGATTTGGTAGCACGCAGGCCGTGACAACACCAGTTATAAACGGTGTGTCAACATATATTTCCGCCAAACGAAAATGTTCAACTGAACCACCAAAAGTAATGCAAGTCGCATCGCGATCCAGGAGTTGTGCAGGACGGACCAGGGATTCACGTACACCGACGGTCGTACAGCCTGAATCTCGCAATACGGATGCTCGTATGGCGTTTACTCGTCCCTCATACAATGTCAGCGCGCCTCGCTCGTGGAGGGCGGACATCACTGGAATAACTTTATCTACGGTTTCGGCATTCCTAGTTCTGTAACCGCGGTTTTCGGTGAATGCTACAGAGCATGCATTTGCCGCATCTAATCTAACTCTGCATTGTCGCGCAATGTGGCCTCCGGCGCCACATCTATAACAGTAGACTGGATTATCATCCCTTCGAGGTGTACCTCGATAAGAAGGAAATGTGGGCGCTTGATAGTAGTTGTTACGCGGTCCTCCGGTAGGGAAAGGACGTGTATATCGGGGTTCCCAGTCCCGAGAAAATTTATGGGGATTCGGTTGCCTCCTGCTAACCCGCGGCTCGGACCGTGGACGAACCTGCGGCGACTGTCGAAAGGGCTGTCTTGATTGTCTCGACGGTACCGGTGTCTTAGTAGCAGCGCCGGCGTAACACGGTTCGTTTACTTTAGCTTTAGCTAACGATCGATTAGGGTGAGCTGCAGCATACCGTTCCGCTATCGATGTTATCTCGACGGTAGTTTTGGGGGCTTGTTCCTTAAAATGCGCCACCAGGTCCGTGTGGCAGGACATATATATTTGGTCTTTAATTATCAAATCATATAGTTTCTTATAGTTTCCCTCTTCCACACCGGCCAACTCAGTCCAACGGCTGAGTAGGTGGCGGAGGCGGTCCACGTAAGTAGAGAAATTCTCAGATGCCTCCGGCTTGCAATCGCGGAAACGCTTATGAAATCCATCTTCCGTATGTTGGAAACGCTTTAATAGCGCGGTCTTTAGAATGTCATAGTCCCTAGCGTCATCAATAGTGAGGCTATGGAAAACTTCCAACGCTCTCCCTGTCAAAAGATTGGCGAGGCATGACGTGTACTCACTACGCTGCCATCCCGCGCAAACGGCATGGAGTTCGAAGCGGTGTAGGTAGGAATCAATACGATCAACCTTATCATTAAAGGTTGGCAATTTAGGCTTCGTTTTATTATTGGAAGTAACTTCCGGAGCCCCGGTAGGTTGGGCTTGCTTCGCTTCTAACTGTTTCAAAGCGAGCTCGTACTCTCTTTGAGCCTGTTTTTCCGCGCGTTCCGCGGCTCTATCTTCTCGTTCCGCGGCTTTTTCTTCTCGTAATATCTCCGCGGCCTTTTCTTCTCGTAATCTCTCCGCGGCCTTTTCTTGTCGTAATCTCTCCGCGGCCTTTTCTTCTCGTAATCTCTCCGCGGCCTTTTCTTCTCGTTCTTCTTTCAGTTTCTGGTCTACCCAAGAAGCACGCTGAGCTTCCGGTATGCCAAATGATTGGGCTAGTTCCAAATATTTCTGTAGTTCGGCCATGATATCGGTCGATAATACGATATAATAATGTCCTAATCGAGGACAGCTCCTGAAAAATCTCCAACTTTATTCTCCCTTGAAGCAATTTATCAATTGCACTCTGCGGGTGCTCGTTCCTGCAGTATGAACGAAATTAACGAAATCAACAACAAACTGTACGTCTTAGTCAACCAAGTAGTGGTTGAGCTATCTCAGTGATCACTTAACTCCACTTATTTCTCCTAATCCTCAAGCAGTGAGTCTACTGCTTCCGTGATTGGTCGTTACTAACGATACCAATGTAATATTCCCAGTGTATTTTCCGTACACTCCTAGCAGCGTTCCCTCTGCTATAAATCGGAATAAATCAATATTCACGATATGAACTTCCTTGGCTATACCAGCCTAACAACTCTAATATCCAGATTATCTCTCAACGTGCCCTAGACACGTGATTTATCCCAGGCAATAATATAGCAAGTATGAATACAAAATATAATAATGCAACACTATAATGGAAAAGAATTACATGGAGAGTAAGACGAGACTAACAGAAAGAACAAACGACAACAGACCTGACTAACCTGAAACTATCTACAAAAAGGTAAGAAAAAGAACAGGAGAGACGTCTTCCTAAAATACGAGGAAGATAGAACGCTAACAATCTATACGAATAACAGGTCCCTACAGAACTATTCAAGGCAAAGCGTATCTCCTATCCGTTTTAAACGCCATCTAGATCTGCTAGTCTGGCAAAAAGAGGTATGCTAAGTCTCGATCCCTTCCAACCTCCCGCCTATCTAATCTAACACAAAAGAAAAAAATAATGCCTGTCAAAAGTAGGGGAGCTGGAACGACGAACCCCTCAAACGAAGACAAATACAGATGGTTCACTTAACTGGGCAAAATGGACTGGCTCTTTCCTTTGGTCCACAGCGCTGGTCTTGTCTTTTCCTGATGCTAGCTGTCAGTCCCTCGTAGTGGTCCCAGGATCAATGACGAGAGGACATGCCAGACATGTGGGGGAGAAACAAACAAAAAAATCAGCAGTATACAAAACTATAAACTACAAAAATTACATAAATAACAGTGGAGTCTTAGAGTGGTAGACCTGCAGCTGTTGACGGGGTCCTCTTCCGATGTCAGTGGGGTCCCCTCCAGATGTCAGAAGGTGACGGGTCCTCTTCAGATGTCAGTGGGGTCCCCTCCAGAAACCCGGGTGTCCCCTCCAGATGTCACGAGCAGAGTTAGGGTCTTGGGGATGTTACGACTGCACGAGAGGCAGCTAACTCACACTCGGACACAACCACACAAGAAAAGTACTAAATAACTAGAGCGTATATATGTCAGGCCGGTCAGGCCATAGTTTACATAAATATTAATAACAAAACAAAAGACAATAGAGGTATATATTCAAACCAAAAACTCTAATTAATAACTTAACCAATGATATTCATGTAACTATGGAGGTACTGCAATCAATAGTAAATAGGTATATTATACGAAACTGGATATCAATTTAAAGTGACAGTTGAGTCGCCACTGGCCAGTCGCCAGGCAAACTCTCCATAAATCATATGGGCTTAAATGTTAGGAGAGCCCAGTACGTTCAAAGCCTACAGAAGCACTCTTCGGCTTGTAGGTAATTTAAGCAGTTGCCAAAAGACTATATTTTATGCACAATCACTATTCAATTCATCAACAATGTGCTATATTATTCCAATCATACTAGGGCAATAGATCTATCATACAGGACACTCGTGGTCGAGTGCCAGCTGGGGTTTCCTTAGTCTTCCTATGAGGCTGTAGTTCTCTCTCTATCTCCGATCTCTATTATACTTGAATAAATAAAATATATTACCATTGCTCACGCCTACTGGGAGGCGCGAACATCAAAATAGCGCAGCGTGGGCTTTCAAAGGTCAGCCCACTCAGACCTTTCTTTCTAGAGCTCAGTCAGTCCGTTAGCAAGGACTTCTTAGTCTTCAGACCACACAGTTCAGGTACTGGCCAACCGGAGATACTTCACGAAACGATGCTTCTCTCGTCTGTATTCACTAAATCTGAACGTTACACGATGTTATATACTATCTAACTACCCAGCGTGCTAGTCCGCTGGCCCAATTAGTTCAGCTATCTCATAGGTCGAAACCTCCCACCATTTTAACTGTAGTAATACGTCTGCACTATTCTACCAGCCAGTTAACGTGCAAAAACTTGTCTAGTCATACTTAACAATGTCAACTGTCCCCACCTTGTTTCACCCCTACTCCATTACTTATTAATCACGAACATTAAAACCCACAAGCGTGACTCCAGCAGTTTAACTTTACATTTATTTACTCACCAACTATAATTTGGCGAGGACCGTTCAAGGCCACCAGCCAATTTCTCATGGCCCTGGTAAAAAAACAACTCACTCTCTGCGTGAGTTTTAATAACATCCGAATCATGACAGTCTCCTTTTTCTTGTTGAGTTTCTTGTTTTCTTTGGTGTTTTCTGTCGTGGTCCTGTTCTTGGCTTTCCTAGCCCTCAGAAGGGCTCCCTTATGGGTATCTTCTTCCTGGCTGCTTTCTTGGTTGTTTCTTCTGGTTGGCGCCAGAAAAAAAAACAAAAAAACAGAGAGAGTAAAGATTCCTATCATGGATTGGGGGGGGGGGGGGGGGGGGTAATGGGGGATCCTGGTAGCTTAAAAGGATTTAACCCCACAGCAAGGGCAGTAAATGTTTAATTTTATGATGTATTTACAGTGCCCCGCACCAAGCAGGACACAGGTAATTAACGTTTGACTGTTCACCTCCGAATCATGCAAATTCTCAGGGTCAGTGCCGAAGTCGGGGTCTCGGAGTCGACACCAACGAAGTGATGGCGTCGTGGCGTCATTTCCCCGGGGTCAGTGTCGGAACCTTTCAGTAAGGGACTCGTGACGTCATTGGAGCCGGATTCGGTATCGACTCCAACAAGAAGTTATGGTGTTGGAACCTGGAGTCGCGACACTGAAAATGTGTTGGTGCCGCCCAGCCCTAGTGGTTGGATCTAGGAAGGTATTTTCTGTGACTGTTTATATATTGGCTTGTCATTTGGGGAAATACCACGACGTTATCAGTGCCAAAATTCTGGCGATAAAGACAAACGGGACATCACTATATTAGGCAATACCATGGCGTGATAACTGGAGATCTGTCCTTTTCTAGAAGCCCAATCCACGTAGATATGTGATTATCCTATTATAGAAGACAGGCGGATGCAGGGAATGTCTCGGTAGTAAATCAGTATCGTCTACAACAGAGTGGTTTTTCTTTTTTGGTGTCATGTTGTTGCAAAATACTTGAGTATCATAAGCTATCGGCGTGGGAATTACATGGTTAGGGCGCTTGGCTGTTTACGGGAGATCCCAGGTTGGACGCCTATCTGTCGGGGATCGAGTCTGACTAATTCCTCCCAGGTGTATTTAAGGCTCTCATTCGTCGGTAGTCTGCACGGTTGTGGGAAAGGCAAGGGGGGGAGGGGGAGGGTGATTCCAAGCCCCAGCTTCGTCACTAATATTTTATAACAGAACGATGAGACAGAAGGAGATCCTACCAGAAGAGCCCATCAACCACCCACAGTCTCTCTCTCTCTCTCCCCATCTCTATCTCTCACTCTCTCTCTCTCTATCTCTCTCACTTTCCTCTCTCTCCCTCTCTCCCCCCCTCTCTCTCTCCCCTCTCTCTCTCTCTCCCTCTCTCTCTCTCTCTTTCCCTCTCTCTCTCTCTCTCTCTCTCTCCCTCTCTCTCCTCTCTCCCCCTCTCTCTCTCCCCTTTCCCTTTCCCCCCTCTCTCTCTCCCTCTCTCTTTCCCTCTCTCTCCCGTTCTCTCTCTCCCTCTCTCTTTCCCCCTCCCCCCTCTCTCTTTCCCCCACCCCCCTCTCTCTGTCTTCTCTCATGCACATGTAGAATAAGATGAAGGCGGTGGGCGGATATTGGCTCGCCTGACAGTATTTAATCAAAGAAGGGGGGGGGGGGGGGAGAGACACAGTCTCTCATCCAGTAATTTCAAATGTTTGTAACTAAAAATAATATACATTTGTATTACGCAATACAGTTCAGGTACAACAGTCCTTTGCTTCTCTTGCAAAAGTCCGGTCCTCCACACTTGGGCGGTTTCATGATAGGATCCTACGATTTCAAGCTAGCAGTTGTCAGTAATTAGGGTCCAAATAACGCAAGGCTAGTAAATTTCCAGAGTGCAAATGCCACCCCCCCCCCCCCCCAGCATGTGTGAACAACATAAAATAAGAGGGTGTAATTTCAGCAGCATTACTGTAAACACGCTGACCGACCGGCCAGACTTTTGGTCTTATCAACCATCACTACTACTGACCACCTTCGGGGCAACTAAAAACGAGCGTCCATTTGGAGCTGGGCACCCCTCGAGGGTCTGTCTCTCTGGCAGGGGAGATGTTTATTTTGCAGTAGGAGGAAGCCAGAACCTGGTTCCTGGTTCTCCGGGTGTTATGACTGTCCATTGCTTCAAGCCGCCGGTGGCGCATAAAAACATCGAGGTCTTGCTTTCACTGGGATGAATTTCATTAGTGACTTTGGAATGTTCGTGCTGGTCATAGGATGGAAGCTGCCTGCCGGAGGCGTGAGGTGTGGAGTTCGTTGACGTGTGGAGGGAAAGGGTGAAAGGTGAGAGGGAGAGGAAGGAGGGAGGAAGTGTCTTTGAAAAATAACTGCTTGGGAAATCTGGATGGAGTGCAAGGGTCACCCAGTAAAATTTGGGCAGAGGTCGGGGAGGGGATGCTGGGGAAATGAAATGAATGAATGAATGTATGAATGGATGAATGAATTTAAACTTGAATTTGGAGAAAGCTAGTAGACGTTATAATGGTCACTGTGCTATGAAAAATATAACAGAATGATAGACAGAAGGACACCCTACAAACGCGTCCACCAATCACCCGCGAGTGGATGAATATATGAATGAATGAACGAATCAGTTTATTGCTCTGTTACGGGAGCAGGCGGTCTACGCAAATCTAAGTCAATTTCATTTTTGACATAATTTTTTTGAATAAAAGGTTTAACGTTCTCAATCTTTCAGTCTGACTTATACAGTAATTTTTGGTCGACGAATAGCGTAGCGTCTTCTGGTCATCACAGAATGGAAAATGAGGAAGAGTAACGAGCTGCACTATGCAAACTATTTTGTTGTTGTTGTCGCTGTTGTTGTTGTTGTTGTTTTTATTGTTATTGTTCTTGCTGCTGCTGCTGTTGTTGTTGTTGTTGGTGGTGTTGTTACTGCTGTTGTTATTGTTGTTGGTGATGTTGCTACTGTTGTTGTTGGTGGTAGTGGTGGTGTTGCTACTGCTGTTGTAGTTGGTGGTGGTGGTGTTGCTACTGCTGTTGTTGGTGGTGGTGGTGGTGTTGCAACTGCTGTTGTTGATTTTGGTGGTGTTGCTACTGCTGTTGTTGGTGGTGGTGGTGGTGTTGCTACTGCTGTTGTTGGTTTTGGTGGTGTTGCTACTGCTGTTGTTGGTGGTGGTGGTGTTGCTACTACTGTTGTTGGTGGTGGTGGTGGTATTGCAACTGCTGTTGTTGGTTTTGGTGGTGTTGCTACTGCTGTTGTTGTTGGTGGTGGTGGAGGTGTTGCTACTGCTGTTGTTGTTGGTGGTGGTGGTGGTGTTGCTACTGCGGTTGTTGGTGGTGGTGGTGTTGCTACTGCTGTTGTTGGTGGTGGTGGTGTTGCTACTGCTGTTGTTGTTGGTGATGGTGTGGCTACTGCTGTTGTTGGTGGTGGTGGTGTTGCTACTGCTGTTGTTGGTGGTGGTGGTGTTGCTACTGTTGTAGTTGTTGGTGGTGGTGTTGCTACTGCTGTTGTTGTTGGTGGTGGTGTTGCTACTGCTGTTGTTGTTGGTGGTGTTGGTGGTGGTGGTGGAGGTGTTGCTACTGCTGGTGTTGGTGGTGGTGGTGGTGGAGGTGTTGCTACTGCAGTTGTTGGTGTTGTTGTTGGTGATGGTGTTGCTACTGCTGTTGTTGTTGGTGGTGGTGGTGTTGCTACTGCTGTTGTTGGTGTTGTTGGTGGTGATGGTGTTGCTACTGCTGTTGTTGGTGGTGGTGGTGTTGCTACTGCTGTTGTTGGTGTGGTTGTTGTTGGTGATGGTGTTGCGACTGCTGTTGTTGGTGTTGTTGTTGGTGGTGGTGTTGCTACTGCTGTTGTTTTTGTTGTTGGTGGTGGTGGTGTTGGTTTTGCTAATGATGTTGTTGTTGGTGGTGGTGATGTTGCTACTGCTGTTGTTGTTGGTGGTGATGGTGTTGCTACTGCTGTTGTTGTTGGTGGTGGTGGTGTTGTTACTGCTGTTGTTGTTGTTGGTGGTGGTGTGTTGCTACTGCTGTTGTTGTTGGTGGTGATGGTGTTGCTACTGCTGTTGTTGTTGGTGGTGGTGGTGTTGTTACTGCTGTTGTTGTTGGTGGTGATGGTGTTGCTACTGCTGTTGTTGTTGGTGGTGGTGGTGTTGTTACTGCTGTTGTTGTTGTTGGTGGTGGTGTGTTGCTACTTCTGTGGTTCTTGTGGCTGCTGCTGCTGCTGTTGTTGTTGTTGTTTTGTGTCTTTTATAAAATTTTGTTTTTCTCATACTTTTTTTTTTCGAAATTCGTTAGCAAAGAGGTGAGGGCGGGAGCGGGAGGGAGGGGCGCAGGAAAAGGAGGGGGGGGGTGGAATTTAATATAGATGATTGTTCTCTATGAGACCTCAGGCCTTCACGGTAGGCCAATTTCAATGTTCCTGGGAGCGGGGAAGCCGGTGGTTGTCTTTCTACGAGCGTCACTAAATAAAAAAACACCACACACACACACACAACAGAACGGACAGGTGACCATGACGATGACGCTGCTGTAGAGGAATACATGTGCCCAGTACACGGTCACTACATGTCCGTGACATACTAGAACATGACTGGTAACATGTACAAACATCTCAAGCGGCAGCTCACTGTTTTTTGTTTGCTTGCTTGCTTAATCTGGCGAAACTACAACATGTTGGATTAAATTTCTTCTCCAGTTTGAGTTTGTGTTTACTGCGCGCGAGCACCATAACGGCCACGTTGCGCCTTTCACGGTCTTTTTGGTTCAGAGCTTCATCAATGTAAATTTCACAAACAGAGTTGCCACATTGTTACGTATGAACTTGAGTACTCTGGTACAACAGGGCGTCGCTATGCTACAAGGCTCCTGTAACTAACATTTCGAAAATTTTACAGGAGAGCCAAAAATCTGATTTTCTTTGTTTTATTGTTGCCAGCAAATTCTAAAGACAACGGACTTGATTATTGCAACATCGTTATTTATAGGAATTGAGCCACGAGCTTTTGACACAAGGTGTGCCATTGATTTTCAGTCCCACAGAACGAAAATAGTGATTTTGGCCACAAATGTTAGTTACGGGAGTTTTGCAGCATAGCGACCGGGGGGGGGGGGGGGGGGACAG
The DNA here is from genome assembly GCA_963931925.1 of Onchidella celtica. Lineage (NCBI taxonomy): Eukaryota > Metazoa > Mollusca > Gastropoda > Systellommatophora > Onchidiidae > Onchidella > Onchidella celtica. The sequence continues at coordinate 14,466,460 of OZ007576.1, read as the reverse complement.
AATATTCAGAGGGACAGAATCCTCGTCATTATTGTATTAATATTTCATATTCATAGTTCTGAAATCTATTATTACTTTGGTACTTCGACATTCTTGTCAGGTTCCAATAAGTCTGAACATGACTTGCCTAAAGGGTGGGCAGGACAGACAAACAGATAGACAGACTGACCTACCGATGCATAGATGGACGGACAGAGAGACAGACAGACAGACAGACAGACTGCCCGACGGATCGACGGACGGAGGGTCGGAGAAACAGAGTGAGAGAGAAAAAAGAAAGAGAGAGAGAGAGAAATACCTGTCCAGGCATGTGAGTGTGTGTGTGGATGTGTGTGCGCGCGCGCGTGTGTGTGTGTACTTCTGTGTATGTGCGATATCCACCTACTGCGATCTCCCAAAATGCAGCCCTCAGAACTGGTATTATTACGATGTTGTCACGGTCTATGAACCCCGTGGCTTGAAGTGCGACATAACTAATCATGCGTATTTCAGAGCTGTCTATCATGAGCATCTCCACGACGACAAATTCAGAGCACCCCCATACCCCTGACAGTTTAAATTAAGTGCAGTGAAATGCAACTGTCATGTGAACTGATTAATAAAAATGTGATCATTGTTGGTAATGGGCCTACATTTCATTTATATCAAAAACTGTTCATCATTTAAATCACACGCTGTTTGCAGATGCGGTGAAAGGCACACAATATGGTGGTCCTGCTTACTAAAGACGTGTTTCCATGTGTGCTTGAACGGAAACGGCAACGGAAACGTCAAAAGTTCAAGTCGTAGAAAGAACGAGTGCTTCCATGTATACGGAAACGGCATTTCTGTACAAAGGAAAACATTAGTTCTATTTCACTACTTAAAGGGGTTTTTGACCTTTCCGATGCCGTTTCTGTTTCTGTGCACATGTAAACTCTCAGCTTCAACAGCATGGCGTTTTTTGTTTTTTTTAAATCGTTTGAATACGTACCTGTCGTGAACTAGCAAAGGAGTTATCACCAAAAGAATCACTTAGTCAGCCTCCCTCCCCTCCCTCCTATCAATCACGCCAGAGGGAAGAAGTCAAGGAACTTAATCGGCAAGACAATTGAATAAAGAGAAGGAGGAGAGATCATTTTGTCCACCATTTTGGCCATTTCACGCACTGGCGTCTCTACAATTTTCTCACTTTACAGTAGAGCGTTTCAAAGTCTTTGGGTGAGAGGGAGATTTCTAATGTACACACAAGCATGTGGCAGAAACAATTCGGTGTACAACTTCAAAACTGTTAAAGATATCGCTGTGTCACTTTATGAGAATATAGATTTCACCACCAGCAAAGCATTTGCCAAAGACATCTCTGCTTATCACTTCATAAACTTATAGATATTGATACGGCTCTTGATTAGATTTTACTTCGAGCAAAGCACGTGCCAAAAACGTTTCTGTTTATAACTTCAAAACTTTTATATATATCATCATACTATAATGGAGCTAAGTGTGAAAGTTCTGCCCTCAAAGACCCTTTTTGGGGGGGCTCCAAAACTCTGGAAGTATTCTCATCGCCTGTAACTCGACTTATTGTGATGTAAGGGGATAATATCAAAATGCTGCAAACTCTGGGTAATTTGTTCATTTTGCATAATTCACACGTGAGATTCGCAACAAACACTTCCGACTCCATGCTTTTAGAACAGGGGGACGCTATTATGATCTATTTTTAGTACCGTGACGCAGTTTCCCTCATCGTTCATTCGCTGAAGGAAGCAAATTGTGAATTAACGAAAACATGGATCGCCTGTAAACTTTAGCGAAAAAGGGTAAACAAACTCCAGAGTTGGCGCGGAATCCGAGTCGATGCTAATTCTATCATTGTGTTTCTTTGTCTGTGGAAGGAACTTTACATTGTGTCCTAGATCTAGATCATTATAAGTAATAAAGTTATTTCTCCAGGGCAGGGCCGGGTAACTCAGCTAGTATAAAATATACAGATCATTTTGTGAGAGTATAGATTTCACCACGGGGAAAGCATATAATTATGCCAAAAACGTTTCTGCATATAACTTCAAAACTGTTAAATATATCGATACGTCACATTTGTGAGAAAACCGTGGGATGTGCAATGACGCCATTATCGTGCCGACGCAGCGTTAAACCCAAACTCAAACTCAACACAAACTCATTCTCTGAGACTACAAATCTCACCCAAGGCAATGATAATAGTATTAGGTACTTATAACTCAAAAAAAACCACCAAAATCACCGATACGCCATTACGTGAGATGGACAACAGTTTGTCCAAGAACACGACTGTAAAAATGCTCTCTGTCACCAAATATTCTCACTAGGTGGTAAACCACACACATGTGGCCCTGTTGATGGTCTTTCACGAGCCACTGAGGGTTTTCTATGCCGCGAGGAATCACAAATGCGTCCTAGCGTAATAATTCTCACGCAGTTGACGCCTTAGGATGAAAGGCGCCGATCTAGCGTAAAATCGCCTCCACACGACGCAAGGGTTAAACCATGTATTATTAACTCTTTGCATACAGTTCAGATCCAATCTTTGATACTGTAGTCTTAAGGGTCGAATAGAGAAAATAAGATAGAAGGGGGAGGAAGAGGATAATTTGTAAGACGTCGGTATGTTGGTTATGATGGATGGAATGGTGTTGTTGATGTAGCTGCTGCTGCTGTGGCTGACTTTGTAGATCATCACATTAAAGATACCTTGGCAGTTGGAAATCGTAAAGAGCAGGCCGAACAGGCCGCTGCCGGGGCAAAAATTAAAAATCAATAGATTAAAATGTATCCGTAACAACCCCCCAACCCCCCCCCCCCTCCTCCACCACCACCAACAAAAATGTATTATTCATTATTAAATACATATTAATATATTCAAATATTATTACTTATCATACAGCTGTGATTTGTGAACTGTTGTGAGCTGTGAACTGCGCCTAACAGGCTGTGTTACAATTTGCTCTGAGATAGAGAGAGGTAGGGAGAGAGTGAGGGAGAGAGTAAGAGAGAAAGAGAGAGAGAGAGAGAGAGATGCGAATGGAGAGAACAAGACATTCTGTAAAGCGCCTAGAGCGAACTTATTTGGAATAGGCGCTATATAAATTATCTCTATTCTTATTATTATGATCTAATTTTTTTTTTTAATTAACTGGTGATGTGATGACAAGATACTTTGGGGGTGGGGTGTCCTGAAATCGAAATTGTGGTCAAAATGATCAGTTTTTCGGTTTTCATGCTGTTTTGCAACATCAACCATTTCTTCACCGGGTTGTTTGCACCAAGATTTCACTAGATTCGACATTATTTTGTGTGGAAAAAAAAATATGTTTATTCAAAGTAAGAGGTTGCAATATTAAGATTCAAAGAAAAATTAGAAAAGTTGACATAAGCTGTTTTTTGACATCCGTATCAAGGATGTGTTGAGACAAGCAGAGGAAAAGAGGGCACTCCTAAACAAGGTCAGAAAACGACGAGGAACATTCTTTGGACATGTAATGAGAAGACGAGGTCTAGAACATTCAGTAACAACAGGGAAATTCAGTGGAAGAAGAAGCCGAGGACGACAACGCATAAAGATGCAGGACGACCTAAAGGCCTGGCTGGGAATGTACACCACCAATGACGTCATCAGGGCTACGGAAAATCGTGAGAGATGGAGGGTCATGATCGCCAACACCTGCCGGCAGGGCACTTAATGAATGCTGATGATCAATGACAAAGATAGTACACATCAGAAACACAAGTCGACAGGCAAAAAAGCATTTCCCGATGCTTTCCCCTGCATTGTTTGTTTATTTGCGATGACCAAACTGAACAAAATTAATGTCGTACAAAAGTGTAGTCCTGGCAGAAACATTGAGCAGATTTCATTCTAGAAAATGGTGCTCTTAAAAAAGTGAATTTGGCGTATATTGACGCTTCTGGTATGGTCTCCTTCTGTCCTATCATCTATTATATATTTCAGTAACTTGCAACGTTTGGCATGACTAACAGACCAACTATACACTCTTCAGGCCTTAAATTTGGCAGGAAGGTGGCAATTGAGATAAGGAAGATGATGGCTATAATTAAAAGTTGTTTACTTCAAGCATGTATTTTTAATAAATAATAATAATATAATAATAATAGTTCGTCCATCAGGTATGATGATGACCTTAACAACACCAGAGGAATAAAGAACAGAAATTGTTGAGAATTTCAACACATGGACAATAAAGAGAACTAAAGGACACAGAGGACAGAATGGAAAGACTGTTCTTTCATGACTTATGGCTTCTCATGTGACTGATAAGTCCTATTTTTGCCCTGCAGACCCTTCCGCATAAATGACAAGAGTGCTCCGTTGGTTCAGTACCACTGGGCCTTTTCTTGCGCCGTTCTCTTTTTTTGATAGCCTGCTGGACTCTGTCAGCTTCCCATGCTTTGCTGCCTCTGGTAAGGGCCGCCCTCCAATTTGCACGATCAAGCGAGAGCTTTTCCCACTCACTCACATCAATGGCAAAGGCCTTCAGTGATTGCTTGAGAGTGTCTTTGTAACGTCTCTTTGGGGCCCCAACATTCCTCGTTCCATTGGAGAGCTCAGAGAAGAAGATTTGCTTAGGGAGTCTGGAGTCGGGCATTCTGACAACATGTCCTGCCCAACGTAGCTGAATTTTTTTCAGGTGGCAGAAGATGCTCAATTCCTTGGCACGATTGAGGACCTCAGTGTCTGGAATTTTATCCTGCCATTTGATCCTTAGGATCTTTCTAAGGCAGGCCAGATGAAAGTGATTTAGCTTTCTGGCATGCGATTGGTACACTGTCCAGGTTTCAGCCTCATAGAGTAGGGTGGGAAGGACCACAGCATTGTACACTTTCAGCTTAGTGTCTGTGCGAATGCCGGCGACATCCCATACTCTCTTTCGAAGCCTGCCAAATGCAGAGCTGGCTTTGCTGATTCTTGAGAGAATTTCAGTATCAACACGAGCAGCGGAAGACAGTGTACTGCCAAGATAGGTGAAGTTCTCCGACACCTTCAGAAGACTGTCATGGACTTTGATATTTGGGGTCACAGGATACTTGTCGTCTGGAGTAGGCTGATGGAGCACTTCCGTCTTCTTTGTGCTTATTGTGAGGCCAAAGTTGTCACAGGCACTAGAGAACTTATCAACACAGTTTTGCATGCTATCCTCATCGTGTGCCAGAAGTGCACAATCATCAGCAAATAGTAGGTCACAGACTTGAGTACTTTTGGTTTTGGTTTTTGCCTGAAGTCTCCTGAGGTTGAATAGACTGCCATCAGTTCGGTACTTGATGCTTACCCCTTGAGGAGGAGAGCTAAAGGCTTCTTCAAAGAAAAGATTGATACTGTAGTCTTAAGGGTCGAATAGAGAAAATAAGATAGAAGGGGGAGGAAGAGGATAATTTGTAAGACGTCGGTATGTTGGTTATGATGGATGGAATGGTGTTGTTGATGTAGCTGCTGCTGCTGTGGCTGACTTTGTAGATCATCACATTAAAGATACCTTGGCAGTTGGAAATCGTAAAGAGCAGGCCGAATACTATGCATCATCTGTATTTTTGCATGTTTGTTTCGCAATATATAGTACCGTGCATGTCATAAAAAGTAACCGTATCAAGCGTTCAGTTTAGTGCGTAATGTTCTGGTGCGCATGAGTTCTGAAGCAAGACTGTAGTTTATTACTTTTATTATATGAAAGAGAGAGAAGGGGGGGGGCACATGATTGTTTATTCCGGGCAATGCCCGGTAGGTCATCTAGTTCTGTTATATTCTATTGTCTTGCTCTTTCCTGGTACAATGTGTCCGTTATCGTGTCGGCGTACTTTCTTCAAATTCAAACTCAAACTGGCGTAGATTGGCATGTACGGTCATTTTGAGTACCGGTAATTAACACTGTGGGACAGGCCTGAATGATGATGTGGCTGTGTGTGATTGGTCAGGCTTTAAACCTAACAAAGTTTGATGCTTTGTTTCAATGCCCACCATGTAGGGCGGTGCCCATTCTTCAACCATCCTCTCACTTACCCCTCCCATACCACCTGCCCACCCCCTCAACAACAAAAGCGTTCTGAGTAATGACGCTGAGAGCTTGAGTTTGACGTTGGGTTGTGTAGCCCGTCGGCACTATCCGCCCGCTTTGCATCTTTCATGGTCTTTTTGGCGACCTTCATTATGTTTGGTGTTCAGAGCTTTATCAATTTAAATGTTACGGTACAAATAGAATTAAATATTTCCGTACACACTTTATTACACTTGTGAAATTCTCGAAAACTGTTTTGTATAGATCTGAGAAATTCCAAGTGTTCGCTGAATGACGCGCTTGTGATAAAATCGCGCCTATAAGTTTCGTATCTATCATGTTGGTTGGTTGGTTGATTGGTTGATTGGTTGGCTGGTTGGTTGGTTGGTTGGTTGGTTGGTTGGTTGGTTGGTTGGTTGGTTGGTTGGTTGGTTAGTGGGTGGCCGGGTTGGTGGGTGGGTGGGTCTGTTGGTTGGTTGGCTAGCTGGTTGTTTGTTTGGTTGGTTGGTTGGTGGGTGGGTGGGTCTGTTGGTTGGTTGGCTAGCTGGTTGTTTGTTTGGTTGGTTGGTTGGTGGGTGTGTCTGTTGGTTGGTTGGCTAGCTGGTTGTTTGTTTGGTTGGTTGGTTGGTGGGTGGGTGGGTCTGTTGGTTGGTTGGCTAGTTGGCTAGCTGGTTGGTTGATTGGTTGATTGGTTGGCTGGTTGGTTGGTTGGTTGGTTGGTTGGCTGGCTAGCTGGTTTTTTGGTTGGTTGGTTGGTGTGAATGTATGTGTATGTTTTAACTCTTGAAGTTGAAATTTTATCGACTTCCATAAGTTTCCTGTAAAAAACATTTGACAACTGTTAAAAAAAGAAAAATCAAAGGTGCAGACATTGTTATCAGCAGAAAAGTCACATTAACACACGACACATCAACTTACCACATTAACATCAGCGTTAATTCAACCCAAACATGCGATGCTCCGTACACCGACAAACACAGTTAGTAAAAATCCCACGGAAAGTTACAAAAATCTTCCCAGACTTGTCACTGAAGACGAGATGGTGTCGAGGGATAATCGCTTCTCCCCCCTGTACTAAACTACTAACAGGCTTAACCTCCCCTTGCAGTGACGCACCCAAGCGAGTTCTCAAGTTTCATGGCGTAATGGACACTGTCTGAGCCATAAACATACAGCGGTTCTCCACATTTTGTGTGGCGCTAAGACGAAGTGACTATCCTCAAGAATGTGACGGGGCCAATTACAATGAGATGGCGAACTGTGGCGGAAAGTGGCAATTTGTTTGTTGAAGGTATAATCCAAGGTATAATCTTTCCAGAGGCAAGATACCTTTCTTTTTTCAAGAAAAGAATATTCTATTCAAATAATAAAATCTGACGATTTTCTGAACAAAATTTGGCTCTGAAATTTGATCTATTCCGAGACGTAAAATAAGAATCGTTATGTTACGATTTTAAATACGCATTCAGTTTCGTATATTTTATGTTTATGCATACGTAGCTGAGTACATCCTCCCGTCTCTATGACATGCGGAAAAGCAAATCAGTTTTCTCCAAACTGCCTGCACATTTGCGAACGTTAACACGGAAATTGGGTCAATGAATAGTATGTAACTCATTAACAAACTTTCCACACAGATGTGAAATTCTGCAACTTAATATTCACCATGTTCAACAACATTGAACAAAAAGAAATTTTCAGACTGAGAAAATCTCTAATTTCATCTCGTTGACAATTGCCTAGAGGTGGTTTTAACACCTGGAGTAAACTGTGGCAGTTGTCACTTGTGATTTCTCTTTCAACATCTGGGGTAAACTGTGGCAGTTGTCACTTGTGATTTCTCTTTTAACATCTGGAGTAAACTGTGGCAGTTGTCACTTGTGATTTCTCTTTTAACATCTGGAGTAAACTGTGGCAGTTGTCACTTGTGATTTCTCTTTAACATCTGGAGTAAACTGTGGCAGTTGTCGCTTGTGATTTCTCTTTTAATATCTAGGGTAAACTGTGGCAGTTGTTACTTGTGATTTCTTTTTTAATATCTAGGGTAAACTGTGGCAGTTTTCGCTTGTGATTTCTCTTTTAACATCTTGGGTAAACTGTGGCAGTTGTCGCTTGTGGTTTCTCTTTTAACATCTAGGGTAAACTGTGGCAGTTGTCGCTTGTGATTTCTCTTTTAACATCTAGGGTAAACTGTGGCAGTTGTCGCTTGTGGTTTCTTTTTTAATATCTAGGGTAAACTGTGACAGTTGTCACTTGTGATTTCTAAACTGTGGCAGTTGTCGCTTGCGATTTCTCCTTTAACATCTAGGGTAAACTGTGGCAGTTGTGATTTGTGATTCATCATTGGCGTGGAAAGTCTGTATAGATGAAGACAGACAGGCGGAAAGACAGACAATCTATGAGACAACGTTTCGCTATTAAACGGCACATTAATACAGAAAGCAGCTTAAAGGTTCTATATTATAATATTGTATGTTTTTGTGTTCCGTGAAGAAATTTTTTTTTCATTATCTTAATAGGTATTGTACTTGGCGTAAATTTCTGAATGGTGTGGTATTCTCTACGAAGTCGAATTTTTTTTTTATAATATCACGCGTTCTTTATACTGTACAAATTTCTACAAGTTTCAGCTCCAACTGGAAGCAGAGCCTTTGCTTTATGATCTGGAAATTTGGTCAAGGACGAAAATGATATAAGCTGACACAGTGGCCATGTAGTTCGTAGGCTTGAGCCTAGTTCGAGAGGTACCATGGTCGAATCCCAACCCCACTCAGAGCAGGCCATAGCTCAAAGTAACTTATTTCTTAGAGTCTTTTAGGACCCAGCCGGAATCCATACCTTAATCCGACATAGCTTTGTATAGGATTTCCTTAAGGTTGGTAGGATAATCTCAGAGATGGAATGCCTACATCAAACCAACAGCATCCCGCCACTGTAACCAGCGCACCTACATGGGAATGATGTCATTAGTATGAGTAAACTTGACGTCAATCCTATCCCCACGGGTGCTGCTGGGGACATTCAGTCCTTCGGATACCTGACATGGGCCAAGTTTCGTCTCTGATAAAGTATCGTTCTGTTGGAAAATGACGCAGAATCTCAGCAAAATATAAATAAAAGAAATAATTATTACGATGCTGGTATAGAGGTCCATTGCATATTATTATAATTGGAGGTTGTTGTTACTAGTACCCCAAGCACCCAAAGTGCTTTGCGTTAGGAGTGCGCACGTATACAAGGGACAAGGGTGGTATAGAGGCAAGGGGCTCGCCTCTCATGCCAAGGGTCCCGGGTTCAAAGTTCAAAGTAGGCATGTTGGAAGTTTGGGATTTTTTTTCATATTTTCGCGTCCCTGATCCTATTGGGGGGGGGGGGGGGGCGTCAAATTCATTTCCACTTACAAAGGGCGAGCACAAAGAACGAAGAATTACATCCCCCTGTTGGCCCGACAACTATTTAGACTGTCATTCTGTAGCTGTGTTTCGATTGGTGCATCAGTCTCAGCCAATCATGTGGTGTAAATTGAATTTACGTGGGGGACAAAGGAGTCCTTGACTGCGGCAAGTCTGGTGTACGCAGGGCAGAAACTGTTGGCCTTGTACAGATTAGCTGTCAGACTAACTTGCTGATCAATAGAATACAAACATGATGAAGAATTTGATTTGGGGAGGGGGGGGGGAGGCGTGACCTTGACTTCAAGGCAGCAGTGATATAACAACCCTACTCACCTAATGAATTATTTCTCAACAAGACAATAGAGCTATTTCTCATTCAGTTTCCACCACTTCTCTAATAGTTCATTTTCTACACATTTTAAGGGGATAAAGTAGCAAAAAGAACTCAATGGACGACGAGTCGGGCTTTAGGCAGACAGACAGATTTAGTTGGAGAAAAGTCAAAATGTGGCAAAATGGAAAACGTGTATGTAGTAGAGCTTGGTGAGTTGGGGAAAGCACGTCGAACACATTGGCGGACGGCAGGGCAAACGGATGGACAGACGGACGAGTGGGCAACTGCATAAAACAGACAAGGCTGACAGACAGGGTGATAGATAGATAGATAGATAGATAGATAGATAGATAGATAGATAGATAGATAGATAGATAGATAGATAGATAGATAGATAGATAGATAGATAGATAGATAGATAGATAGATAGATAGATAGATAGATAGATAGATAGATAGATAGATAGATAGACAGACAATCAGGCAGACAGCCAGACAATCAGGCAGACAGACAGAAGAGAGAGATAAACAGACAGATAGATAGGCAGACAGATAGAGAGAGAAACAGACAGACAGACAGACAAATAGATGGATAGCTAGATAGATATCCCAAGTCCCTGTAGCATTCTGAATCTCCTATGACCATTTTGAGAGCCACTGGCGTCCACTAACCAGCGAGTGATAAGATAGCAGCGTCCACTAATGACACAGTGCACGATACCCGCAACTCGCCCAGCGCTGGAGGAAATAAAACGGGTCCTTTAATCACATAATGCTTGCTCAGGCACGAGTTTAGGGCGCCTGGACTGGCCGGGAACACACCAGGCATCGTGATCAGTTGGCGGGATGGAGTGGGCGGAGACTTTATCTGGGCTGCTCTTTAGGGACCCTGGTATTTTACACAGTAAGCTATGTAGATGAGCAGTTAATACAACTCCTTTGAGTTTAGGCCTTTGTTTTAGGAGGTTCGCAGCCCTTGGCAGTTACACCTCACTTTTCTTGTTTTGATTTGCCTTGTTCTGGTTTCTGTGTGTTTTTGTGGTAGGGATTAGATCTAGTTCTTTTTAAGAATTTTTCCCGGGCAGAGGCCTTGTTCGGCCTGCTTTTCTCGGCTTTCAACTTCCAAGGTATCTTTAACGTGCGCAAAGTGCACACAGGCCCTCCGCATTTTTCGTCACTTTCCGAGAAGACTAGGTGCTATAGGATCAAGGGCAGGAACATGTGGGAAAAATCCCAAACTTCCAACATGCTTGCAACCAACCGGGATTTGAACACGGTACCTTCGGCATGAGAGGTGAGCACTTTGCCTCTAGACCACGGTGTCCCCCTGATCATTTTTCAGCAATGGCGTATAATGTAAAATGCTACGCGCTCCTAACAACAGCCAAATACAAAAACAAAACAAAAAAATCAAAAGACGCCCTATAATTACTTTGTACAATCAACCGATACCCCGGGTCTGATAGGAAAATCCCAAATAACATTATAGGAATATCGCACACCACAGACTATAATGTTAAGCATGTTCAGTTCAGTTGGATAGTTTGTGGGTATTTATTATTGTTAAGTATTAACTGTAAACATTTATGGGTACGCATGGGTCTTGGCAGAAAGAAGGCTCAAGAGAAACACAGGTGGAAATGCAAGGATGACTGGCAGTTCGTTCTAGAGGCAAGGGACTCGCCTCTCATGCCGAAGGTACAGAGTTCGGTTCCCCGTCTGTGCAGACATGTTGGAATTTTGGGGGAAAAGTTCTTGTCTCTGATTCTATCCTAGATAGGATCGAGTGCCTAGTCTTCTCGGATAAGGACAAAAAACTCGGAGGGCCCGTGTGCACGTTGCGCACGTTAAAGATACCTTGGCAGTTGGAAATCGAGAAGAGCAGGCCTAACAAGGCCGCTGCCAGGGCAAAATTCTGAAAACAAAAAAACAACAACCACAAAAACGAACAGAAACAAGAACAATGGAAATAAAAATCAAGAAAAAGGAGATGTAAATGCCAAGGGCAGCGAAACCTCCTAAAACAAAGACCAAAAAACAAGTTGTATGCGTATCCTGCAGTGTCGGGTTATGGCATGGGCTTTATGGGCTGCAGCCCAGGGGCCTCCGCCAACCGAGGGCCTGCAGAGATTATGTGAAATTATAAATATCAAAACCGTATTTTAAATTTTAGTGCAGGTCTTGCTCCCTTGAAACAAATAGTATTATTTTGACCAATAAATTTAATATTTCAAAAAGTTATTTTAGTTTTGAAAATAGCGTAATATCTCTTTTGTTGTGTTAAACTTGCACCTGTGCCCTATGAGGGCCTAATGTTGGCACTGTGTTGTAGAAATTGAATAAACTGATTTCAAGAATCCGAAATTCGTGCTCTTGCGAATTATTCCTCTAAGCTCCACAATATCTGTAGCCCAAGGGGCCTACAAAATTGTAATCCGGCCCTGCATATTTGCGACATTTAAGCCTTAAAATCACACACCCCAACACACACAACACTCTTGTACACACACACACACACACATACATACAAAGAGCAATTCATCTGACTTGTAGAGCGTCCATGTCATTAAATTAAGCTCACTATCTTTGCTAATGTCTGTGCAGTTTCCACAAGGAAAACCTAACCACGGGCAAAAGTGTAGTTTTTCACGCCAATCTCAGCTCTTATGTACCTGCGTTCTGTCCCCTAATTTCCCCGGATTTGCCAAGAGGTTACAGGGGACACAATAACACCCTTAAAGCCCAGGAAGTCTCAGGGTTTATCTACCTTTAATGACAATTGAAAAGACTCGGCGGAGGGGGAAATGAATGCAAAGTTTTCTGAGACGAAATAGTTTGTTTCTTTTTTCTTCGCAAGGTTCATGGTGATGCTCTGTTGCCCTCATGGTTTATCCTCTTCAGCCTCGCAGGGATTACAGAACAGATATATGACCAGATCCTGTTTCCAGGGAGGCATTTGTCCACACTGACGTACACTTCAAAGACACAAGAGGTGTATTTAACTGATTCACTTCCAGCCGGTTTCTTTCGGAGAAGAGTTCTTTTACTGTCCTCTTTGAAAGTCGGTGATCAGTGGTATGGATGTAGCGGAGCTTTGGAGAAATGTGGTAAAATACCAAAGAATATTTCTCAGTGTAATCTCCATGTACTAAGAAGTATCGATAGCTGAGCTATTTTTCGGATGGGCCGCTCAGAGCGGCTTGGGGTCGTGAGTCAGTTAATGTTATCATTAATGATTTTTCTTTTAAAACTTCAGGTTGAAAAAAGCACTTGGGTTCAAATCATTCGTTCTCACCCCCCCCCCACCACACCCCCCCCCCCAACCACCACCACCACCACCCACGCCCCCACAAAGCCAGGTTAAGTATTTCTGAAGGATTAGCTACAAGCTATGTAATGAACTACGAACTGAAAGAAACGCATGCACAGCTTTGAACCCTCCAACAGCACTGACATTTACCTGAATCAATCGGCTAGTTGTTGTTGTTTTTTTTTTTTTTTTTTAATTCTGGCCGTCAAGACCAACAAAATACAACAAAACCTTCCAAAAGATTTTTTTTTTACAAGTTTCCAGCCAATGCCCAAATACGGAAGAATACATGTGCTGTATTTAAAAACAAACAGAGAGCGCTATAGACGATCTTTTTTACCATCCGCAATTCGAGGTAGCGGTGTTTCCTGATGTAGTATGCTGTTGTTAGTGTTTCCTAATGGATTGTTCTTACAGTGTGTGTGTTTGTGTGTGTGTGAGCAATGTTCTTACTTGTTGGTAATGTTGTGTGAGCAATGTGCGTGTGTGTGGTGTGCGTTAAAGAATTGTAGGTCTTGGGATTATTGTATTTGCTGTTGTACTGTTACTGCTGCTGTGACAACAAATTTCCTGGAAACAGGATAATAAAGCCATATCTTATCTCTCTCTTATCTTATCTTAAATGGTAAACTAAGAAACAAATGAAAACCCTCAGCAGAGCACAGAAATACAGTACAGGTTTTCTACTGGTGGCACTAGGCACCAGGGTTAATCATGAATTTCTGCATGACTGTGGTGATTCTGACGACAACAACATGGTGAAATGTAGAAACGTCAAAGTATGTACGAGTATCTATGAAGTTATTGGGGGTTTATAATAAGATAAGATAACGTAACATAAGATAAAAATCCCTCTAGTCTTATAACAGATAAGATAAGAATCACTCTATTCTCCCATGAGGGAAATACGCGTTCACAGAGCCTTTAAGAGCATTACGTGGTACTCACATCTTATGCATCATTACATAGACAAATAACTCAATAACAGACTAAGACTTATCACTTGAAGTAACACGGCTGGGAACTTGGTAGAAAAATATTGCACACATCCAGCTATAGTATTCAATATGATGTAGATAGGATAAGATCAGATAAATTTTATTCGTCCTTGTACAAGGAAATTTGTTTTGATCATTGAATACATAACAATACAGTTACAGAAACAGAAATTATGATATATAGCGCACACACACATATAAACACACACACTAATAAATAAACAAAATTAACAGTGCACACAATATGCTTCCCTAACTAAAACACATTGACCTGACACACAGGACACAATTCAACTGTACACAGATTATGATCAAGATGACGACATTATTGTAACATCCAAGTTGATGATGGAATAAACGATTTAAAATAGCGCTCAGTTTTAGTTTTCTTTGACAACAGCCTTAAACTTCTTACAGATCTTATGTATTCTTTGTTCAGGGGATGTTGGGGGTCATTTATAATATTATTAGCTTTTTTAATACAAGCACCAGTGTACAGCTCATCAAAATATGGCAGATCACAGTTACAAATATTTGAGGCTTTTTTAATTAAAATATATTGATCTTATTTTTATCTTTTTGTAAGATGTTTCCTCCCCAACAGACAACTCCATACATCGAAACGCTCTGAATAGCCATGGTGTAAAATATTTTCAGAATGCTTTTGCTAACTTTTAAAGAACGGAGCTTTCTGAGGAAATACTGACAGACCGCGAACTGAATGAAGGAGCTATCAAAACAATAAAATTTATCGACTGAAATTGAGAAGTGATGTATTTATTGAGTGTTTTTAAGAAAACCGAACATTGTGTGTGTTGAGAGAACATTCAGAACATTTTTTTTTAACCTGTTCTATTTTAAAGATAAAGAGCCAATGAACGCGAAAGAGGCGAGCATGTTGCCTCTAGACCGCCCTTCGCTATAGACCCTTTTCATTTCCGCGTTACGGTTGTTTGCGGAGAGCCGCACGGCATCGAAAAGCACCGTGTAGGGCAAAAACCTCCACTTGCCTTAGTGATGGCATCTGAATATGTGCACAGTCTTAGCAAAGATGCATTTTTATGCCAGAACCAGCACGTAACGGGTTTGTACAGTTGGGTGCCCAACAAGAGGATGGCATCGTTCGACTGTTGTCCACCTCTTCCGCCCTACAAGTGGGGCGCGCCGCCATTTTGTGTGCAAATCACGTGATTTGGAGGACGGTAAATGAAAAGGGTCTTGTTTGAAAACCTTTGAATGCCCCGCTGCTATCATATTGCTGGAACGTGAAGACGAGACGTTTTAGGGTAATTCTTAAAGTAAACTCGGGGACCAGGGACGGGTGTTATGTCCCCTAGACTGTTAAGTCCCTTGTCACATCAATTATCCCGGCTATTGTGACGGCAACGCTCTGTGGCGTCCAAGTGTGGCGTGCGCACATTAGGACACAATTATGAGCCGGAAAAAGTGAATCATCAGACTTTTGGCTCCGTGCACTTACAAATCTATGGAATACCGTTTAGTTTGTCCTTGCGGCTTTCAATTGAGATAAAACAGTTAACGACACGGCGAGCAGTATACAATTAATACATGTCTATCATTAAATTTGTGTTAATATGTAGGCTACGGAGAAACTGGGACCATGATAATGACCACAATGGATGGTGTTCGCACAGTGAATTTTTGATAGAGTGCAAAGTCACATTTTCGCTTGCCCGTCACAACAACTATTTCGTTGGCGAAATGGCCTCAGTAAAGATTTTGGAAAGTAGCCACAAACTGGTTACGAAAAAAATTTATTATTACTCAAATGACATTACAATCAATAAAAAAATCCGTCTCTAGTAAGATCTTACATTTCGTGTACACTCCATACTACTTACAAGATCTACTTGACCTACTTGACGGTTTGTTGTTGTTTTTTTCGTTTTTTTTTTTAACCTCGCCTTGCTGTTACTATCTCTGGTTGAGCGGCTATCGCTGAGGAGCCGACAAAAAAAAACACGCAGGTTTCCCTCTTTGATCTTTCTCCTGAGCGCTACCTCGTCCTCTTTGATGACGATAAGGGCGACGATAAGAGAGACACGATTTCGCCCATCCCTCCACTTGATCTTCAGGTTTCCTCTACGTTTTCTTCCTTTTGAGTTATCAACTGTGGTGGTTTCTACACTGTGGTGGTTTCTACACTGTGGTGGTTTCTACACTGTGGTGGTTTCTACACTGTGGTGGTTTCTACACTGTGGTGGTTTCTACACTGTGGTGGTTTCTACACTGACTTCAAATTGTTGACCCCATTTTTGAGAGTTTTAGTTTAACTTTTTTGTGAGTTTGTTTGTTGGCGTGTTTAGATTTGCTTGGGCTTTGTTGTCTATGGTTATAATTGCTATTGTTCGGGATTTTAGTTTTTGTTTGTTCTACCTCCATTTTCTGAAAAAGAACAAAAAAACTGGGGATCTTTAAGTATGTAGAAAAGGTGGATGTTGTTACAGGTGCGTACCGTCCCCCAAGCTTTTTGCACTAGGGGTACGTATTTTAAAGCCTTTTGTCACTCCAGAGCTAGAGAGCTTCTCCCGAAAAAATGCTCCTTGTCAACAGCCTTAATTATTTATGATTAATTATTCTTTCAGATTTTCTTTTTGTTTTTCCACCATTTTCTTGGTTGAAAGGGTAAGGGTCAGGGTTAGGGATTCGTTAAGATTTAGGGTTGAGGATAAGGACGGGGTTAAGGATAGTACTTACACGAACGTGCCCCTATCGCACAACTCGTGGGGGGCATACGTACTTATAACAACAGCTAGAAGAGATATAACAAATGCACACTTTAACACTTGTTTAACCCTTTGACAACTGAAGCCGTGAAAGCTAGATTTTCTCAAGTCCAGTTTATATTGAGATCCACTTATTTCGATTATTTCAGTGGCAAATATGATTCTTAACCAGGCTATTGATTTGTCTTTTAAAGCTAGTCACGGAGAAAGAAAACCTGTTACCGACAGAGCAGTAAAGCTTTACCAGCAATGCTGTTTCAGTATTGAAAGGGTTAAAATGTGTGGTGGCACTTATCAAGCTGTGTCACAGACCCGTTATATTCTAAGTGTTTATCATAATACTAAAAGTGCACCTGTTGAATTTTTCATTAGTGCAAAAAAGTGGAGTTGGAATAAATATGAACTGAGGTCACATATTGTTGTTGCTGTCTGTTGTTGCTTCAAGAAGTGGTTGTTGCTGTTGTTGCTGTTATTGCCGATGATGTTGTTGGTCCTTGTTGCTTCAAGAAGTGGTTGTTGCTGTTATTGCCGATGATGTTGTTGGTCCTTGTTGCTTCAAGAAGTGGTTGTTGCTGTTATTGCCGATGATGTTGTTGGTCCTTGTTGCTTCAAGAAGTGGTTGTTGCTGTTGTTGCTGTTATTGCCGATGATGTTGTTGGTCCTTGTTGCTTCAAGAAGTGGTTGTTGCTGTTATTGCCGATGATGTTGTTGGTCCTTGTTGCTTCAAGAAGTGGTTGTTGCTGTTGTTGCTGTTATTGCCGATGATATTGTTGGTCCTTGTTGCTTCAAGAAGTGGTTGTTGCTGTTGTTGCTGTTATTGCCGATGATGTTGTTGGTCCTTGTTGCTTCAAGAAGTGGTTGTTGCTGTTGTTGCTGTTATTGCCGATGATGTTGTTGGTCCTTGTTGCTTCAAGAAGTGGTTGTTGCTGTTGTTGCTGTTATTGCCGATGATGTTGTTGGTCCTTGTTGCTTCAAGAAGTGGTTGTTGCTGTTATTGCCGATGATGTTGTTGGTCCTTGCTTGTTATTGTTGTTTTTGTTTTTTTTTATTTTTTGTTGTTGTTGTGATTGGAGATTGTGCTATTTGCTGTTGTTTCTGCTCTGTTTTGTGATGGCTTTTGTTGTTGCTGCTGTTGTTGTTGTTGCTGTTGTTGTTGTTGTTGCTGCTGCTGTTGTTGTTGTTGTTGTTGCTGTTGTTGCTGTTGTTGTTGTTGCTGCTGTTGTTGTTGTTGTTGCTGTTGCTGTTATTGTTGTTGCTGCTGTTGTTGTTGTTGTTGCTGTTGTTGGATTGCTGATGCTACTACTGTTGTTGTTACTGCTCTGTATAGTGGTGGCTGTTGTTGCTGTTGTTGCCGTTGTTGGGATTGCTGATGCTGTCACTGTTGTTGTTACTGCTCTGTATAGTGGTGGCTGTTGTTGCTGTTGTTGTTGTTGTTGTTCATGTTACCATTGCAGCTGCTGCTGTCGTTTGTCTCACTGTGACACGTTTGGAGTGTTCTATGAGAATCAAATTTCTGTCCCTTGATACTTTGTTAGAACTGCCAGTCTTGACTGGCTGTCAGCCAATATCTATCGGTTAGCATTGGAGCATTAAAAATTTACAGTTATTATTATTAATATTATTGTTACAAATCCGCTCCACTTTGGTGCTGGCTCACGCCAGTGACATTTTTATACACAGTGCATCAAGCAAAACCTTGCGGATATGACGCTATAACACACCGCTCATCAAGCTGATAATGACACCATGGAATGTTAAATCTCCAATTACTTTCATTCCATCTAGACAAAATGACCCATAAATTTACAGTCAGCACATACACACACACACACACATACGCACAATAACCACCCACACATATCAACACACACAAACGCACAGACACACTTACACACACACACATACACGCGCACACACCAAGCCTAAACACACCTATGCCTACATAACCACACACCCGCATATCATGCACACACTTACACACAAAGTAAAAAAAAAAAAAAAAGCTATAATGACAACCCTCAGTGAAATCTATACCGCTACTGTAGAATAACTATTGTAATTCCGCATGGCAAAAATGATACAAATTCATTGGGCCCTCGGCCCAGTGAAGTGTTCGTTGTCCGAGGTGGCGTTACGCAAAATCCCACATGTCGCTGACGTACGGAACAGCGCAGTAAGCGATTATAAACAGTAATTATTGTACTGACGACAGGTGTGTCGAAATGCGTGACGGACACCTTCACGCCTGGGAAACAAAGACACAAGATGCCCAAAGACACTTCCAGTTCCATACTGCCGTGCTACGACAAAACACTGTATGCAGCAATCCAGGTTAAATTCACTTTTAAACACCATTCGTGGAATGGAAAGTTAAAATATGGCAAAACAAAAAGGCTGTATGTAGCAAAGCCTCACGTGAGAAATAATACAGAAACAATAGAATAAAGCGCAAAGGAAAAGGGCAAGCAAAACAAGCAATCAAGCCTGGCTTTGATCTCACAGATTTTCTGTGGTTTTTATATTATTTCACAGAATAGAATCTATTTTATCTTTCTGTGTGAATTAATTAGTGATTTTGTAAGAAAAACAGTTGCTGTTGTTGTTGTTGTTGTTTTGTATTCTTTTGGCGGTTACAAAAAGGAAATAGAACAAAGAATAAAGTGGCGTACGTGTACCTCCTGGAGACAGTTAGTTTTTGACGTACGTATACCGTCGTTTTTCATAATATGACAACATAAGCCGGAACATCAGCGGCTAAAATTTAGTGAAAAGGAGCTAAAAATAAGACAATTTAGAGAACTCAAAGAAGTCAAACTTTAAAGTAATCAAACAGAACAATATAATAAATTGTGTGTTTACCTAACTGAGCAGTGTGTCTTAATTATAATAATTGAGCATATTTACATAGCGCTTCTCTCTATAAAGAGTACACTGTTACGAGGTGGGTCCTCGAGTGTTACGAGTTGGAAGAGGGGTGTGCCCTCGAGTGTTACGTTGGGGATTACTAAATTATAAATTTAGGTGTTCGACTGCATTTTTAATAATTATCGAGAGGTTTTAGAAATTACTCTGCCATACCATGCCACATACACTAATAACAATTTCGAGTAAGTTATATCAAGGACCTTGTAGGGCCACAAATTTATTACCTAAAAGTCCTAACAATTTCGTCTATCTTACATATCAAAAGACAACATTGCAGCATCAAATGAAAATACTAAAATACATAACTATAAATCTCCTCTAGATTCTTAAGAGATTTGAAACTCTGTATCATTCTGATTCATTCACAGTTTACTTAGTAATTATTTATCTTCAGAAATATAGACTGCCTACTATCTCACAAATAATATAGACTCTACTTATGTCTCAGACGACAATATTAACTCATTTAACTGCTTATAAAGGATCAAACCGTCAAGACACACTGACGTAGTTAAGATAGATCTAGATCTGTTCTAGGATGGGCTGGCAATCCCCAGCCTCATCCAGACACATCAATTACAATTTACAAATGTGTATATCAGTCACTCGTTCTAGATCTTAATTGCAAGTAAAACTTTATGGTCTTGCATTCCTTTGGTCGCACTTCTACTGGAAAGTTAGGGTCAGATTCACATCATCTCGAATCATGGTGATGAAACTTACGATTGGTTCCCTGAAACAATTTCAGGGAACTGGAGAAAAGAGCTGTGGGTTATTTTCATTGTCTATCCAGGACATAGACATGACGTTAACAGTCTTATGGTTCCCTCTGGCTGAACCTTAGCCGACACCTTCGCAGAATAGGATACGCTGCATGGAGTGAGGTAGCATAAACATGTCACCGCTTATCTTCTGCAAATCACGTGACTGCTCAAATTTGATTGGTGCATCCACTTCGAGCTCCGCTCGCAGCGCCAATAGATTCTATTAATAGTAACAGACAAAGTCAGACTTAGGATGTCAAAACCTTTCGCAAAGTCTCTACACCCTAAACGTTTTATGTACGAATTTATTCACCCCTTATTCGCCCCGTCTTTCCCTGTTAAAGTACACCCAAACTACGGGGTTGCAAACTGCATCGTCACTGTTAATTTATCCATTCGTTCTATCCTGACCCACTTTCTTTCCATCTCTAAGAAAAGCGTTACAAAAACAAACTGTCCACGGGAATAGTTCAAGGACGTTTGGACTGGCCAAAATCAATGATGCCATGTAATAAACAATGCGTGACCTAGCACGGCAATTCAAATCCTAATCCTGACATATCCCCCACCCCAGTGAAAATTTTAAGAAAAATTTACACGATAAGATCCAAGAATCCCAAAGTTATTGTGGTAGGGGCTTAAGTAGTACTGTAGAAAGATGGGCCTTAAGCTTGAGAAGAAAAATCTGACTAAGAACGTGCATATTGGATGGACAAACAGCATACAATAATTAATGCCACGTTCTATAGAATTTATTCTATTGAAACATTCTTACTGCACACAATCAAAATTCTCAGAAACATCTATAATAATAATGAGTATATCACTGTATACTGCTGGATTAAAGTATAACTATTATGAAATAATGAAGCCTTACTGAAGGAATAGGCTCATAATTATTTAGTCAACACACACAATTGCTGCTTATATACACATTCACACACAATATATTGTTAATTAAAATACTGTGGTATCCAATGGCAGCAGTAGCTCTGGTAGCTTGGTTTGCCATGTCTTCATCTCATTGACCCGCTGACAAGGGCGTCAGGTTTGCCAGAAGTTCAGGTCACAGTCAGGAATGACGCTGGTGGAAAAAGGATATTCACAAAAAAAAGGATTGTAAAACTGGTTCATAAAGTAATGAACAAGATAAATGTGAATCCATCCACCGTCTAGAATTGAGGGGGACAAGCACTATCCAACCCCAACACAAGACAGACTCTGTAATAGAGTAATGAAATTTTTGGTCTGTCCTACTTTTTACAACGGATTTCCGTATAATGAAGCCGAAATAAAAACGGCGAAAAGTTAATTAGCTTAACGTTTACATTCCAAATTCGCGTGGTGCTGCCTTAAATGCAACAATAGTATAGAACTTTCTCAATTTAATAACAATATGATTTATTTTATTTAATCTCCGTATCAAATCCGGTATAGATGAGATGGCACGAGGCGATAGCTAGTTAATTAAATGCGTTTTACGCAAGCCATGCACACGTCAAGTGTCACAGTCATCTCGGTATATAGTCATATCTGGCATTACGTTAGCTGGTCCACGGAACGCGGACAGCCTAAGACATAATCGGTATAAAAAAAAAACCCACTCCTTATTAACCCAGATTAGTCATGAACTCACTCACCGTGTCACAACACGAGAACGAATTCAGGTATGCAAGAAAAATTAAGTATAAACAAAAAAAAGGTAAATACGATATAAGGAATGTATAAAAAGGTTACATTACAAACAAGACGCAAGACTTACAAGAAAGACGAACGATAACAGACCCTACAGCCCTAACTTATTTACAGATAGTTTAAGAAAAAAAACAGGAGAGACATCTTCCTAAAGAAATGTGAGGAAGGAAAAGAACGCCACAATCTATACGAATAATGGATCCCTAATAGAACTATTCACAGAGAAGCAAATCCCCCCGAGTTATTTTACATAGCCACCAAGGCCTCCAATATCCTTCGTAATGGCAAAGAAGATATGCTAACCTATGATCCCAACCAACCTCCCGCACTTAAACTAAACATATAGTAAAAAGAAAAATGGCCTGGAACAATACACACAGAGCGGAAAGTACGTCGCCCTCCCCAAGACTGTTAGTAAGATGGTTCACTTAACTTTATTTTTGAGGAATTCAGATGTTAAATATCCTCAATCCATAGCTCCAAGCCCAAACTTGTATTTCTGTCTGAAGTAAAACTGGATGATGAAAGGGTTCCCTCGCCGGTGTCCACGGGTCAATGGGATGTTGAAATCACCATATGAAATTGAAACAAAATATTCGATTAATACAAATTGTTTAAACTCTATAATACAAAGCACCTGAAAACATAATATTAGAACAGTACAATATCAAATAATGGAATAAAAAAATACAATAGGTTTTAAAATAATCTAACTAAGTGGCATGGCGTTATCTAAGGTTCTTTAAGGGTCCCTCTCCAGTGTTACGAGGTTCGAACCCGGGTGTCCCCTCCAGTGTTACGAGGTGGGTCCTCGAGTGTTACGAGTTGGAAGAGGGGTGTGCCCTCGAGTGTTACGTTGGGGATTACTAAATTATAAATTTAGGTGTTCGACTGCATTTTTAATAATTATCGAGAGGTTTTAGAAATTACTCTGCCATACCATGCCACATACACTAATAACAATTTCGAGTAAGTTATATCAAGGACCTTGTAGGGCCACAAATTTATTACCTAAAAGTCCTAACAATTTCGTCTATCTTACATATCAAAAGACAACATTGCAGCATCAAATGAAAATACTAAAATACATAACTATAAATCTCCTCTAGATTCTTAAGAGATTTGAAACTCTGTATCATTCTGATTCATTCACAGTTTACTTAGTAATTATTTATCTTCAGAAATATAGACTGCCTACTATCTCACAAATAATATAGACTCTACTTATGTCTCAGACGACAATATTAACTCATTTAACTGCTTATAAAGGATCAAACCGTCAAGACACACTGACGTAGTTAAGATAGATCTAGATCTGTTCTAGGATGGGCTGGCAATCCCCAGCCTCATCCAGACACATCAATTACAATTTACAAATGTGTATATCAGTCACTCGTTCTAGATCTTAATTGCAAGTAAAACTTTATGGTCTTGCATTCCTTTGGTCGCACTTCTACTGGAAAGTTAGGGTCAGATTCACATCATCTCGAATCATGGTGATGAAACTTACGATTGGTTCCCTGAAACAATTTCAGGGAACTGGAGAAAAGAGCTGTGGGTTATTTTCATTGTCTATCCAGGACATAGACATGACGTTAACAGTCTTATGGTTCCCTCTGGCTGAACCTTAGCCGACACCTTCGCAGAATAGGATACGCTGCATGGAGTGAGGTAGCATAAACATGTCACCGCTTATCTTCTGCAAATCACGTGACTGCTCAAATTTGATTGGTGCATCCACTTCGAGCTCCGCTCGCAGCGCCAATAGATTCTATTAATAGTAACAGACAAAGTCAGACTTAGGATGTCAAAACCTTTCGCAAAGTCTCTACACCCTAAACGTTTTATGTACGAATTTATTCACCCCTTATTCGCCCCGTCTTTCCCTGTTAAAGTACACCCAAACTACGGGGTTGCAAACTGCATCGTCACTGTTAATTTATCCATTCGTTCTATCCTGACCCACTTTCTTTCCATCTCTAAGAAAAGCGTTACAAAAACAAACTGTCCACGGGAATAGTTCAAGGACGTTTGGACTGGCCAAAATCAATGATGCCATGTAATAAACAATGCGTGACCTAGCACGGCAATTCAAATCCTAATCCTGACATACACAAAAGCGCTTTTCAATGAAATAGTGAATACTCTCTCTCTCTCTCTCTCTCTCTCTCTCTCTTTTCTCTTTCTCTCTCCCCCGCCCTCTTCTCTCTCCCTCTGTCTCTCCCTCTCTCACTTTCTCTCTCCCCCGCCCTCCTCTCTCTCTCTCCCTTTCTCTTTCTCTCCTTCTCTTTCTCTCTCTCCCCCGGCCTCCTCGCTCTCTGTTCCTTTCTCTCCTTCTCTCCCTCTCTATCTCTCACTTTCTCTTTCTCTCTCTCCCCTTCCCTCCTCTTTCTCTCCCTTCCTTTCTCTCTCTCTCTCTCCCTCTTGTCTCTCTCTCTCTCCCTCCCTCTCACTGTCTGTCTCTCTCTCTCTCTCTCTCTCTCTCTCTCTCTCTCTCTCTTTCTCTCATTCTCATTCATTGAGGTAGTTATTTCCGATCTCCCGGTAACAGAGCCAGATTTCTTAGCTGTTCAAAATTTCAACCTCAAAACACTGGAACACTTCTATAGGGTGCCCTCTTACTTCCTGTCCTTTGTCATCTTCCCCTTCACCGCCCCCCCCCCCCACCCCACAGGGCATGCATACATCTCCGGTTCACCTTGGACTGCCTAGATAATTATACCACGCCGTGATGAAGATGTTGTCAGGTTTGATGAACTATAGCGAATCTACAACAAAGAACGGCAGGCAGTGCGTTGTGGAAGTATTCTGTAACAGGCCTAGAACACCCCCGGCGACTTACCAAGAATAAACTGTATGCAACTAATACAATGGTAATTAAAATATCCCGTTACGGTCCGCATCCACGAAGCTGCTTGGGGCTGTAAACTGTCTATTTTCACATTCACTAAATCTCTCTCTCTCTCTCTCTCTCTCTCTCTCTCTGTCTCTCTCTCTCTCTCTCTCTGTCTCTATATCTATCTATCTATCTATGTTTGTCTCGTCTATCTACCTGTCTATCTATCTATCTGTCTATCTATCTATCTAATCTATCTATCTATCTATCTATCTATCTATCTATCTATCTATCTATCTATCTATCTATCTATCTATCTATCTATCTATCTATCTATCTATCTATCTATCTATCTATCTATCTATCTATCTATCTATCTATCTAATCTATCTATCTATCTATCTATCTATCTATCTATCTATCTATCTATCTATCTGTCTATCTATCTATCTATCTATCTATCTATCTATCTATCTATCTATCTATCGGTCTATCTATCTATCTATCTATCTATCTGTCTATCTATCTATCTAATCTATCTATCTATCTATCTATCTATCTATCTATCTATCTATTTATCTGTCTGCCTGTCGTCTGTCTGTCTCTGTCTGTCTTCCTGTCTATCTAACTAGCTCTCTCTCTCTCTCTCTCTCTTTCTCTCTCTCTCTCTCTCTCTCTCTCTCTCATTCATTTTTCACAGATGCGACATTCTGTCATCTCACAAAATGCCCTACAGCACCACCCAGTCACCAGAGAAATTCAACACAAACTCAAGCAGACGTAACTTCTTGCCTTTGATAATATCCATAACTCTATCATTGACCTTCAGCCTATAGAGTCAAGTTCAGCCAGCTAACGACTTCAACGTCGCGCCGTTCGGTGTTTATAAAAAGCAGCTCGCATACAATACACAGGGATGCTTCAAATAGTCAGACAAAGACTCACGACAAATCTAGTTCACACCCTGTCTCAGTTACCAGACTCCCTACCGAGATAACAACATCAATGAAGAATGCCTTATTTAGTGCTGCAAGTAGCAAGGGAGTGATTCACTGGCTGCGTTGCATTTAAAATGCATGACAAATATGGGCCAAACATAATTCCAAACACATTCTCGTGCCAATGATAATAGAATAGCCCCCATTCCTGCTTGGGGGCCAAATCTGATTCCGTGAGAATTTGTTCCTAGGGGCATAATTAACCCTCTAGCGTCCAGTGTACAATATTTCAAACAGGTCAGCTGGAGCCAAAATGCACTATCTTTCATACACTTCCTCTTCTTATTTTTATTAACAAATAACTTTTTCAATTACGTATATCTATTATATATTTGTACAATATTAAACCAGAGTATTTAAAATCAGTTCAGCATATTATTTCAGAAGTTTTGTGATTGGCAATTTTCGTCTGGGCACTACAGGGTTAAGGGATTTTTCATGATCATTTAGTTGATTTATCGTGCGTATTGTAGGAAACACTAAAACTAACCTACATAATTTCTTGCATGAATCCGTTTAGGAACTGCAACCAAGTGATAAAATGTCTGTATCGCACCAGTGATACGTCATGAGGGTGCCTAGAGGGATAACACTATAAATTTTCTTTTCTTTTAGATAGGGCCGTTCTGGGGCCATAATATAGCCAAAAACACACACAATGAGATTTTTTTGTTCCCAAAGTGTGGCCGATTTACCAACGAGTAATTCTGGTAATGACGTGGCATTCGAATAGGTTATTGTGAACACTTCGCTAAACCTAATCCTAACCCTGACTCTAGACCAGTGTTTCTCAACATTTTTTGTCCCGCTCCCCATTTCAATTTTTTTTTTTAAATGCCCCTGGCCATGATCGGGCAAAGTTAGAACACACAGTATAAATACAAAATGATTTTAAAAATATTTATGAATACTCCCCATGCTGAAGTCCCATGCCCCATCAAAATATTGGTACGCCCAGAGAGTATGTATGTTTAGTATCGAGGTGTCGCTATTGGACAATTTGCACTGCGGGACACGGAAGGCTCTGCGAAACCGCTGTTAGCATGGAGCGGAAAGTAGGTCGGTGCGGTAAATAATACCCGTTTGTGCATTTCCACGGGGCATAAGAGCTTAGAAACGTTTGTAAATAGTTTCAATCAACCCAAAAATATGAACAAACCACAGAAAACAGATATTATGCACACTATCTTTGGTGAAGAAGGTCTCTTTCAATTCTTCAGTTCCTTGTTTACAGCAGCGACCTAGTTTCGCGATTTGGCGGAAGTGAAATCTCTCTATAAGTCTATACTCTCTGGTACGCCCCACCATGGGAAACACTGCTCTAGCCTAACGGCCTAAAATGTCCACACCACAAAAATTCACTGTAAGAGAAGATATCATACTACGCCCGGTCAGACACAGTCAGGTGCTGCCAGCAAAATGTACACCAAAGATATAGTGGGAGAATGAGACTGTGTCTGACCAGGCTTAGTGTGACAAGGTCTTCCAGAATTTACGAGGAAAATATAGGAAATTGTGGTGTGCACTTCTTGCCTACCAGCATCTGACTGTGTCTGACCAGGCTTAGTATGATAGGGTCTTCCAGAATTTACGAAGAAACTATAGGAAATTGTGGTGTGCACTTCTTGCCTGCCAGCATCTGACTGTGTCTGACCAGACTTAGTATAATACCTCCTATACTCTACAAACTAAAGCTAATTTGACCACATGGGGCAAAACGTCACTCCGTTGTTTATAGCACTGGCTGTACAGTTAACGTTAAACAAAAGTACTTGTTATCTTGACAATGTAAGTACTTACCTGGCGGTGTACAAATGACAAGCACGTAATGCAGTAACGCGCCATAAACTTAATCCTGGCCTCGTTGGCAAGTTAGCGAGAAGAGCCGTAAAGACACGTTATCGCGGGTCTCAAGTCTTTAGGATACCCGGCTTTCACCCAGCCAAGGTTTAGGGTGATCAGGTCGGGGTGGGGATGGGGGGGGGGGGTCCTGAATGCGTGATCTTGAGCAATTTATTATGACGTAGCTTCCTGTGGCGGGGTAGGGCTGGTTTGGACACACGCCTCGTTACGTGAGACTTGAATGAGTGGAAGTTTGGAGCTGGTCACTGCTACGTATGAGAGTCACAGCTTCTCGGTTCAGGAACACAAAAGATGTGTGCCGATATTATCTTCCTACTATAATGGAGCTAGAGGATGAATGTGTAAGCATCTAAAACATCGTGACTATGCGATCAGAAATTATAAAACTTTGGGTACAGCTTCAATTTTGGATGATAAGTTTCGTAGACACCCCAGTTTGGGACAAAATTTAGTCGCCCGACAAAATGAGGCAGATTTCGGCACTACCTGATTCGAGAAAATTGTTAAAAGGCATCATAGGGTCAATTTGATCGATTTTGCGTTTTCAGTATTTGTGAAAAGTTTTACCTCTTTACTATTCCTTTTCCAAATGATAATCTTGTTTGAGAAGTGTAAATGCCTCAAAATTGACTATGAATCGAGTCATCATCAATAATTTCGATAAAAAGCCGAAACTTTAAAAGCGTTTTTTCTCCAAACTGTGGTTGTGTCACCTCCTGTCTTTGGCCGTCTATATCTAATTAAATTACAGCAAAATATTTTTTTACCAAATGAAAGGACTTTGAATATCTCCATACCACCAAAATACACGAAGTGCCTCATGTTGTCTGGCGTCTACACATATTATTATTTTATTCACCATTTTTTAAACCGCAAAATAAGAGACGCATTTTCGTCCAGTACAATCGAAATATGTGACCGGAAATTTGCATTTAATACCTTTCTTTACACATTGCCGCTGAAAGACAATTTTGTCACATCTGTGTATTGTGCAAGAAATTGTGGCATAACAAAAAGATCTGATAGTCTTTGCGTTGATTCTAAGTGTCGTTATTAATGCCACCAAGATATAGATACACAGCTGGACTTTATGCCTGCGGATCCTTGAAATAATTATTTTCTGACGTGGACCCACCACACATCCTGTCCTTTCTGAGAGAGGCTAAACTCTACAATTTGATTTAAAAACTTGAATGATACCCATTGACAAAACTTTTTCCAGATCTATACAAAACAACGTTGTTGTTTTTTACAATTTTACCAAGGTGATACAATTATATGAATGTATTTAATTCTATGTCAAATTTAACAGCTCTGAATACGAAACATAAATAGTGTACCCAAATAGAACGTGAAGGGCGCAAATGGCTACTTTGCATCCGTTATCGTGCCGACGAGGCGTAAAACTCAAATTCAAAAAAAAAAGAAAAAAAGTACAAGGAATAGCTGCAAGCTACATCTTGCCCGGGGGTGTCTAGTAATTATAATAACCCCAGGTCTCTGCCGTTTGTTGCCGGTGGTGCTGGTGCTTAGAAATGTTTAAGAGAGAACACGGTGCAGTCAGAGGTTTAGTAATGGTTGTTAGAATGGGACAGGTAGAGGTGCTTTCGGGAGTGGGCAATTGAAGACCTTTTTTCATGTAACAGTTATGATCTTGCTATCATGGCTACAAAGTTAATAATCCGGATAGTTCTGTTTGTAACGTTTTCTTGGGTCTGTCTGTCTGCCTGTCCACACCCGTAGGGCTCTCCAAATACAACGTTTTGTTGTTGTTATTGTTGTTGTTTTTGGCCAACTTTCTTCTTACATCTAGCCCTGCTACGATTCACCACTTACC
Source organism: Onchidella celtica (assembly GCA_963931925.1). Taxonomy (NCBI): domain Eukaryota; kingdom Metazoa; phylum Mollusca; class Gastropoda; order Systellommatophora; family Onchidiidae; genus Onchidella; species Onchidella celtica. The sequence continues at coordinate 14,436,733 of OZ007576.1, read as the reverse complement.
GGTTTCCGTTTCAATAGTTAACACCATGTCATTGTTATTGCCGAGCTTTGCTTGTTTCATCATAATCAGTGTTCTTTTCTTCTATTCTGTTTCCTGATATAATTTGTGACGTTCGGTACATGGGATTTTCCGGCGAATTTTGAAATGACGTACGGTGACCTAAGTTCTTGTTTGTTCTGTCTCCATTTACCCTTGCCATTTACTGAAAAACCGGAGATCTTTTAGAGTATAGAGGAGGTATAACAAATGCACACGTTGACACTTGTTTAAATGCGTTGCGGTACTTATCAATCTGTTTCACAGTTCCGATTTATTCCAACTCCTTGTCATAATAAGCCGCAAATGTTTAGGGTCGAATTACTCAGTTGTGGAAAAAGTGGAGCTGGAATAAAACAAGGACTCAGGTCGCGATGCACTGACATACCTTCCCAAGCTACACAGGTAGGTGGCAGAAAGAACCTGTACAATAGACTGGTACTTAAACGATTTATGGACCTTGAACAAGTGGCGCTTTTGACGGTGGAGGGTCCTCCATCTGACAACAACACCATCTACCGGTAGGATCAAAGAGACGTAATCAATATTGACACATGTCGACTGTTGCTTGCGTAAACAAGAGGGTTGGCAGGTTAACTCCGCTAGCCTGGCTGACCACCGTACAGTTAATGCTCTTGGCATGTCACTTATCTCTATCATATATTTAACACTTGGTCTGGTCTCTTGTTTAATACAGTCTTATCTCTGCCTTCATCAGGACCTTAGGCCAAAGGTGTGACAGATAGATAGATAGATAGATAGATAGATAGATAGATAGATAGATAGATAGATAGATAGATAGATAGATAGATAGATAGATAGATAGATAGATACTGTCTTACAGACAGAGGGACAGACAGACAGACAGACCGACAGACAGATAGATAGATAGATAGATAGATAGATAGATAGATAGATAGATAGATAGATAGACAGACAGACAGACAGACAGACAGACAGATCAGATAGATAGATAGATAGATAGATAGACAGACAGACAGACAGACAGATCAGATAGATAGATAGATAGATACATAGATAGATAGATAGATAGATAGATAGATAGATAGACAGACAGACAGACAGACAGACAGACAGATCAGATAGATAGACAGATAGATAGATAGATAGATAGATAGATAGATAGACAGACAGACAGACAGACAGACAGACAGACAGATAGATAGATAGATAGATAGATAGATAGATAGATAGATAGATAGATAGATAGATAGATAGATAGATAGATAGATAGATAGATAGATAGATAGATAGATGGACTGCCTTGAGGTTACAACTGAGAGAGTAAGAACACTGAACGCTGGGAGAAGAGAGACAGGAAAACTAAGTGGCATTAAAACACAATGAGGGTCGTAATCATATAATACCGGGCCGATTTCAAGCTGTGCTCTTTGTTAACGGCGTGGGAGGGGATGGAGACTTCACATTCTTAAGGCGTGCGTGAACTCCCACAGCGGGAAGCTCCGCCCTTCAGACATGGCCATCAGGGAAGGTGCGCATTGGCGACTTGCTGTCCTGCCGCATTTGTGTCTCAGTCTCATGTTCCAGTTGACTACGTTTAAATGTGCCCGCGTCTAGCATGTGCGTGTATCTGATCTCCGTACATTTAAAAAAAAAAAAACTGCCACGCGTCCAAATTTTGATTTTAATCGGCCAACTAATTGGGTGGTGACGTTACGACACTAAGTTTCCATGGGAACCAGTTAGCTGGCTGATGCCCGAGGTGTCATTGAAACTAGTTATCATTACGTCACCATCCAAACAGTTGACCGAGCAAAGTATGCTGGTGCGCGACTAGACTATGAGTGGACAAATCGTTCACAGTTTACTGAAGACAACTGTAACGTATCAGGCATGCCACGCACTGGTGATTTTTTAGTTGCCCAGTCAGAATAGCTACATACAGGAATGGAAGGAAAGGTCTTCAGTAATTGGAGGCTGAGTCTGAGTTTGAGCTCGGAGTTGGATTTGAGTTTGCGTTTGGGTTTTACGGCACGTTGGTATGATATATGCCGCTTTGCACCTTTCACTGTCTAGATTTGGGTAAGGCCCGGCGCGCACTATCCCGTTTCGCCTGCTGCACGGCGTGCAAACGCAGATTTTTGCTTGTTTGGCAAAGAGTTTACAGTGCTGCCCACCACGCGAAAGATTGCTTGCATTGAACGGATGGTTAATTTTAACATAGTGCGCGCCGGGCGGGCCTAAGGCTGACGGGCCATAGAACTACACGCTACATGCTACACGCTGCATGCTACACGTTTTAAACGTGTATAGAAAAGTGAAAACTCGTTGTCTCTCTTATGCGGGGCCATACAACTCACTACACGCTACACGGGACTCGCTACATGCTACACGCGTGTAGAAAGAAATGAACATGCTCACTTTTTTGCTACACGTCTAGTTCTAGATCCGGCGAACATGGACGACTACAAGGAAAAATTGATTGAAATGGTAAGGGCAAGGCCCCTTCTCTGGGATCCTCGTGTACCCGACTACAAGAACAAAGACCAGAGAACCCAAGTTTGGGACGAGTTAAAAGAGCTTTTGACTGCACCCAAAGGTAAACTTGGTTGATATATATATCGATAGATAGAGAGAGAGAGAGCTATCGATCGATCGATAGATAGATAGAGAGAGAGAGATCGATAGAGAGAGAGATAGAAAGATAGAGAGAGAGAGAGAGAGAGAGAGAAGAGAGAGAGAGAGAGAGAGGGGGGGGGGGGGGAAGGGTCAAACATATGTACATATTGATATACAATTTTGTGATATCAGCACTACAAAATTCAAATCAAGTTGTCTTTTCCATGACTTTTTTAATCGATCTTATTTGCAATGACATTTCGGAAATAAAGCAAAATCCCTCTGTCTCTGGCAAAATATGAAGCATGTAGCATGATAGTGTGAAGTTATATAGCCCAGGGTATGAAACGTGTAGCGTGTAGCATGTTGCGTGTAGCATGTAGCGTGTAGTTCTATGGCGTGTCAGCCTACGGTACTTTATTTGTGTTTGGCATTCAGAGCTTCATCAATTTAAAGTTCGCAAGAGCAGAATTAAACGGATCCCGTATTAATTTTATTACACTGATAAAAATACTCCAAAGTTGTTTTGTATAGATCTGAAAAGAGTTTTGTAAATGTTCATAAAAGTTTTTAAATCAAGTTGTAGCTGTGGAGTTTGGAGAGAGCACGCCGACACGACAAGTGCCGTATTATTGCGCTAGGAAGAAGCAAAGGCGATAGACAGAATAGTATGGCAGAACGATACTAGGACAGAAGAAGACCCTACCAGAAGCGACCATCAACCACCCACGCAATAATGATAAATTAATGGTGCGGATTTGTTACAGTGCTACTGCGACTACATTAAAAAAAAAAAAAAAGATAGCCAGAGCTTCCCCATAGAGATTGAAATTGTAATTACAAAATAAGTGACGTCAATCAAGGCCTACAACAATAGCTGAACAGTGAGCAAAATTCGACATTTTCCCTGTTTAGCTTTGCAAAGAACATCAATGCCCGTGACGCTAAGTGGCGGTGCGAAATCTGTGCACGTTAAAAGCGCTAGCTGTCTCATCTTATTCCATCCAGTATTTTTGCTTCAACTGCCAGTGACTAAACAGTTACTTGGACAGGGAAACTAAACAATCACTGAAGTGCGCCAGGTCTTACTGACAGATGTGCTCACCTTTGGTGACTGGCATACAATGATTCCCGATTACAGTAATCAGATTACGAGACTACATCAAAAATACACTGGATTGAGCGCCTGTATTTACAAATCGATAACCATGACTGTCTCGTATCGAGTTGCCCAATAATTGGTGCAATCCTTTTTAGCACGTAAAATGTGACAGGATATTTTTAATCATTAATTTGGTTTGTTCGTTCATGGGAACGTCAGAATTCGTGGATTTTCATCGGTAACGACAGAATACACCAATACAAAAGTACTGTCGTGCTATGAGGGGAAAGAAACGGTATAATCGTAAATAAATAGTATTCCAGACTAAGAAGGCACTATGCCTGCGGGCCCGTGAAAGAATTATTTTCTAACCTGAACCCACAGCGCTTCCTGTCCTTTCTGCGAGAGGCTAAGATCTACAACTTGATTTAATAACTTTTATACTCGTTTACAGAACTTTTTTCAGATCTATACAAAACAACTTTTTTAGAATTTTACCAATGTGTTAAAATTATAATGAACGTATTTAATTCTGTGTCAAACTTAACAGCTCTGAATACCAAACAAAAATAAAGAAAGTGTACCTAAATAGAGTGTGTTTAGCTCTTTGTTTTAGGAGGTTCGTTGTCCTTGGCATTTACACCTCATTTTTTCTTGTTTTTTATGTTTCTTATTGAGGTAGGCATTCGTTTTTTAGAATTTTGCCCAGTCAGCGGCCTTGTACGGCCTGCTCTTCACGATTTCCAACTGTCAAGATATCTTTAACGTGTACAACGTGCACACGGGCCCTCCGAATTTATCGTCCTTGTCCGAGAAGACTATGTGCTCGATTCTACCTACCGTAGGATCAGGGACAGGAAAATATGAGAAAAATCCCAAAATTCCAGCATGCCTGCACCGACCGGGATTTGAACCCGGTACCTTCGGCATGAGAGGCGAGCACCTTGCATTTAGTCCACCGTGTCCCAATGTACCTAACTAGCCCGTGGACGGACCGTGCCCGACATCGTGCCGACCTGCCGTAAAATCCAAACTCAGACTTAAACAAAACTGAATTTTTACCAAAATGGACAGGTCCCCGTAATTTATCGCCAAAAATTGAATCAGTTGCAGAAAGTTTCATAATTTTTGGTCACTTAGCCACATAAGTTTTACTTTCTTACATGTTCACCTTCTAGCTCCATTATAGCATGATTTTACATCAGAAACAGGTGTCATTATTTCAATTCATATCTTCTACAATGAAAACGTCACAGTGCCGAGACTTACAAGTCACCAGAACTACAAACATACAAACAAAAATGGTTTTAGTGCACTGGTAATGAAAGAGTTAAAGAAACGAATTCTGACGTCTCCATTCCGGTCTGTCTCCACGGCTGTTTGTAGATAAAGTGGTAAAGATTCCTGACAATCTCATCATCCACGGTGATTCTAATTGTTTCACAGCTGTGACGCTCATTAACCTCTTCTGAGCCACTGTTCTCTTGGCGGAGAGAGACTCCAACACGCCTGTCCTATTTGTTTTCTTTGCTTAACACTTCACAGAGAAACACTTACTGGATACTGATATTTAGGAACACAGAAATGACGGGAACAACAGCTAGTTACAGACTGATTGCTCTTTTCTGCAAAGCAAACAAGAGTTTGCTAACACTTGTGTCCACAACTTCTGCAACAAATTCCTGAACTATTTTAGAACCATGCTTAATTAATGGCGTTTACTACGGTACAGCAACTTGCGACTGTGCGGTTTGAGTTTAAGTTTGGATTTAACTCCTTGCCTGCCACACAGATTTCCACTCATATGCCGGGTGCAAAATGGGACAAAACAATCAAATCTAGAAAAATTACACACCATAAATCTCACGGTTTCAAAATACACTCAAATGATGCAAGTAAGTAGGAGAACTAACTAGCAAATACAAAACAATCATAATTCGGGAATTGTTTCCATATATCACTCAAGACATGCCTACAAACCAGGCCGGGAACAGTTCTGAGCACATGGCAGTATAGTGAGATTAGACAGCCCGCAACAGTTCCGGGCAAAGCACTGAAGAGGTTAACTGCGCCTCAGCACGATAGCGGCCACTCTGCGGCTTTTAAGTTTGTTTGGATTTTGTTGTTGTTGTTGCTGTTGTTGCTGCTGCTGTTGTTGTTGTTTGGGCATAATGTATAAAAATATAACGGGAAAAGTCCCGAATAAAAATGTTTTATCAGTGTAAAATATCAAAACGTGACTAAAGTTTTGTATAAATCTAGGATGATTTTGTATTAATTAAAAATCTTTAAATCAGCATGAGATTTCAGCCTCCTTCAGAGAGGACAAGGTGTGGCGTGAGCCAGCGCGTGGAAGCATCCACTGAGTTTGAATTTGAGCTCGAATTTGGAAATAGTTCAGGAATTTGTTGCAGAAGTTGTAGACACAAGTGTTAGCAAGCTCCTGTTTGCTTTGCAGAAAAGTGCAATCAGTCTGTAACTAGCTGTTGGTCGACACGATACCTGTCCTATTGTGCTAGGTAAAAGCAAGACGAGATACAGAATTTAACACAATGACAGGACAGAAACTACAGACCTTATCATAAGTGCCAACCAACCACCTGCCCAATCATCCTCTGACAAAATGAAATGCCAAGCAACAGTGAGCTGCGGGGAAGATACAGGATGTAATATTATAGAAACGATAAGATGAGACGCTCCCTTCTTTACACTGAGTTTGTGTTCTGATCGGGGGCGGTGCCCATGGCGTGCAGCATGGAAAGAATGCTTGATATAATGATAAGTTAATGATGCTGATTTGCTACAGTGCTACTGCGATTGAGAAAAAAAAAAAGCAGAAAAAATAGCCAGAGTTTTTCCCACAGGTCTTGAAGTTAAAATTACAAAATAAGTGACGTCAGTCAAGCCCTACGCTCTTTGCTTCTACAGCGGTGAGGAGCGGAATGGAACGGATGCTGTAGACAAGTATACAGAGGCAAAGAGTATTTTACTTTTTCATACGTCATTTTCCTTAAAAATAGCGGAGCGGATGCTGTGGACGAGACCACTGAGGCACACTGATTTTTCCCTCGTCAGGATTTTTCTGACGTATTGCCCAATGATGTAGCGCAGTGGTGTTTCACTTTACAAGAGGCTTGTGGGATGTACAAGGGAAAGGCCGGCAGGCCGGACATGTTGAACATGACCCAGTGTTAATTTGTTATCTCTGACGAGAAAACTTCAAAGTAGGGCTGGGCGGTACCAGTACTTTTTCAGTGTCGCGAATCCCGACTCCGACACCAAAACTTCTCGTTGGAGCCGACACCGACTCCGTCTCTAATGACGTCACAGGTCCCTGCTGAAAGGTTCCGACACTGGTGTCAACACTGACCTCTAGGAAGTGACGTCACGACTCCATCACTTCCCTAGTGTCCACTCCGAGACCGACCACGGCTCTGACCCTGAGAATTTTGCATGATGCAACGGTGAACAGTCAAACTTTAGTTGGCTGTCTCCGTTTGTCTGGTGTGGGGCACTGGCACGGTACTGTAGTGTCGGGGGGGGGGGGAGGGGGGCGCAGAACTAATTAAAACCTTTGTAATGTAATACTTACACGTATTAAATGTAAATTAAGTAGCGCTAATGAAAAGGCAAACAAGAGAGCGGTCGGAGTGTTGGCACTAGTACCGGTACCGCTACCCGGTTCTGGTGTCCGGTACCCAAGGTCAAGGTCAGTACCTAAGGAGACGACACTGGTGTCGGGACCGTGCCCAGTACCACTTCAAAGGGACAGCTTCAAGAACACAGTGAGTGAAGATACTGATAAATCTACCGACGAAAATCCGAAAGATCAGCGGTCCTGTTTCTTTCCTTTTGCTTCTTTTGTTGTTGATGTTTTTTTCCTTCCAAGCTTTTGTTTAAAGAATTGACCGGATTCTTTTGACCGGATCACTGAACTATAAACAAACAAAACATAATTATATATATTTATTATATATAATGCCCCCCCCCCCCCCACCAAAACAACACCAACAACAACCATCACAACATTTTTGGTTCTTTCAAACCTCCACATAAAGAAAAAATAACCTCGCCATTAATTTTTATAGAAGCGCTTTAAAATGAGACGAGAGTATCCCGGGCAAAATTGAAAATTGAAATTAATAGATTAAAATTTATCCATATCACCCCCCCCCCCTCCCCCCCCCCCTCCCCACCAGCAACATCGAAATCATATATATATTGTTATTAATAAATATTCAAATATTATTTGAGTTGTGTGTTGTGTGAACTGATGTGAGTTGTGAACTGTTGTGAGTTGTGAACTGTTGCGAGTTGTGAACTGTTGTGAGTTGTGAACTGTTGTGAGTTGTGAACTGTTGCGAGTTGTGAACTGTTGTGAGTTGTGAACTGTTGTGAGTTGTGAACTGCTGTGAGTCAGTTGTGAACGGTTGTGAGTTGTGAACTGCTGTGAGTTGTGAACTGTTGCGAGCTGTGAACTGCGCCTAACAGGCTGCGTTACAATTTGCTCTGAGATAGAGAGAGAGAGTGAGCGAGACAGGGAGGGAGAGAGAAAGAAGCAGTGCAATGTGTTGAGCGCTTCGCAGGCAGCTCCATTCTGCTCTGTGGTTGACATGTTGTTTCTGTAAAGCGCATAGAGCATTTTAAATGGATATGCGCTATATAAATGCTATACATTATTATCATTATTATTATCCGGACCTCTGCATCTTCACAAATTTTAGAGAAAATATGAGGCGAATTAAGAGTTCTGCTTACTTCTATTATTATTATCCTCATATTATTAGGTTCTGGCGCATGTTAAATGAAAGTCTGCACATCCCGTATTTAAAGCCGGTTACCACGAAGCGTGTTTTCAGGGGCTTTTTCTGGGCACGTTTTTCACCCAAGAACACGCGAGTGTTTCCTAAAAATTGCCCCTTCTAATTTTATTGTACCTTTTCCCATGTAAAGGTATAATATTTTTGAGACATAATACTTTTTCAAAAAAAAAAAAGAAAAAAAAAAACGCTCGTCAAAAACACGCGCAGAAAAGAAAAAAAAAACACGCGTTATGGGCTGGGAACAAGCTTTTAGAGCCAGTGCCTACTGGCTTTTCTCAGCTATTTTATGCACACAAAAAAATCAGAAAGTTGGATAATACTTGGTCTGCACTTAAAAGCCTCGACTTATCTATTTCAAATCTGTGAAATGTCGGCACAATATGGCGTATTTTAAGTTTGGCTGTCATTACTTTGGGGGTCGTCTTAGAAATTAACACGATAATGATTGTTTCCACTGTGGATGAAATATACTTCAAGCTTTCAAGATACAAAAGAGTGGGAGATGACGGACAGCAGAAATGTGTTAATGACGTCAATTCTGGTGCTTCTGGTGAAAGCGGTTCCATAATTACTCCAGTCTCCGCCTAAATGCAACATGCTCGTCGTGCAGTCTTGTTGCAGTTAGCCGGACTGGGCAATGTGCGGGTGATAACGCTGGTAGGGTATTTCATACTTAAGTGTTGCAACAAAACGGCGACAGTTGCGATATGCCGGTCTTCGTTGAGGCAGAAGCTACAAGAACATTTTTTTCTTGTTTGTTTTTTTTACTCCTCTTTCATTTCCTCACTCTTCACCACCCCACCCCCACACACACACCCTCAAACAACCCCACCACACCCCCCCCCTTCCCTTAAAGCCTCTTTTTTTTTTCCATCATTCAAATCTTTTTCAGACTCCTATAGCATCTCGCACTACCATGCTGGCCGTGACATTTGCAGACTGTCTGCAGTGAAAACAGAATTATCAACACTGCTGCTAAAAACTGAAGGGGAAAAAAAAACTTATTTAAAAAAAAAAAAACAGATAATTAATCAGATGCCTTTGAAGAATTATTTCGCTCTTTGATCTTGCCAACACCCGCGGGACTTCCAACAAGGACGAAGTCCCGTTTATGCAGGTAAATTTTCAGGTAAAACATTTTAATACATGACGCGCATTTTTTTTTTCTTTGTTTTGGCCTCAGAGCAAATAGGAGCTCTGCTAAAATCTGTAGTTCTGTGTACTGAAGTGGGTCATTTGATTACCTGAGGATGAAATAATCGATTGAATCTCCCTTCTATCTCTTTTTTGGTTTCTTTTATTTTTCAAATGCAGAATTTTTGCCAGCCTCAACTAAAAATTATTCCGTTTTTTAGTTTGTTTGTTTGTCTGTTATGTGTTTACATCATCCAAATTGAGAGTTAAAGAGTTAATTTTGCATTCGAATTTTTTTGTCGTTTTTTTGTGTTTTTGTTTTTTTCTGAGGACCCGAATAAACTTCAAATTCAACGAGAATTCTTTATTAAGTTACTTTTGATAAAAAATAAAGCCAGCATGTTCAATTTCTGGAAATGTCCAGTGCGATAGACATGTTTGTTTGGTTGTGGCCTGCAGGTTCAGTAGGTTTGATTTTTCCGTCACAATTTGTTTTATTTTTAGACTTCACTTGTATTGTTGTTGTTGTTATCGTTGTTGTTGTCGCTGTTATTGTTGTTATAGTTGCTGTTATTGTTGTTGTTGTTATGTTTTTGTCGCCGTTGTTGTTGTTCTGCTTCTTCTCCTTGTTATCTACACGACCATGGCCGGGTGCTGGGAAGAATGTGAGTGTGAGTGAGTGTGTGTGTCTGGGGGGGTGAGGGCATCGGTGTGTTTGTGGAAATAGCTAGAAAATGTGAAGCAACAGCTGGGAATGTAAAGGCAATGACGAAGTGATGCCACTGAATTAGTCATGATTGTGATGTGTATATGGCTGTTTTAGCGTTGTCTCAACACAAAAGCGGTGTGTGGCAGTTCATGAAAGTTCTTAGAGCTGACTTTGGGATTATCCTGTCTTTATAATCTTTTTGGCATAGATAATGTCTCTGAGAGAAAACAGACAGACAGGCAGACAGAGAGACAAACCGGCAGACGGATAGACAGACTTTGGCAGCCAAACAAACACACAGGCACCATACACTCAGATGGACAGACTGTACGCTTACAGGGGCGCACAGACAGACAGAGACAAAAAGCTAAAAACACGTATCTATAGATAGATAGATAGATAGATAGATAGATGGATAGATAGATAGATAGATAGGTAGATCAGATAGACAGACTGACAGATAGATAGATAGATAGATAGATAAATAGATAGACAGACAGACAGACAGACAGACAGACAGATAGATAGATAGATAGATAGCTAGATAGATAGATAGATAGAAAGATAGATAGATAGAAAGATAGATAGATAGATAGATAGATAGATAGATAGATAGATAGATAGATAGATAGATAGATAGATAGATAGATAGACAGACAGATAGATAGATAGATAGATAGATAGATAGACAGACAGACAGACAGACAGACAGACAGATAGATAAATAGATAGATAGATAGAAAGATAGATAGATAGATAGACAGACAGACAGACAGACAGACAGACAGACAGACAGACAGATAGATAGATAGATAGATAGCTAGATAGATAGATAGATAGAAAGATAGATAGATAGATAGATAGATAGATAGATAGATAGATAGATAGATAGATAGATAGATAGGTAGATAGATAGATCGATAGATAGATAGGTAGATAGATAGATAGATAGATAGATAGATAGATAGATAGATAGATAGATAGATAGATAGATAGATAGATAGATAGATAGATAGATAGATAGATAGATAGATAGACACACAAACTGGCGGGTGCATATCACTATGATGGTATTCTTACTGAATTTCATACAAACATATAAATACACTGATTTTGAAGTCCGCCACACGATAGGAGAAGAACACCTGCAGAGTGGAGGATTTGCTGGAAAAACGACAACTTATGCCATCCTCCGCCTTATTTATTTTACGCATACCAGTAGAAACACCATAGTTGAAATTGTTGGAGCTCGTTCCTTTCATCTGTTTTCTCTTTACTGGTTATTCGACGGCTTTATGCTAAATTTAACACACGATTTCGTGTTAAATCCCACACGCCTTCAAACACATTTCCAGGATAGCTCAAAGAAAAGACGCGATTCGTAGTTCTTGTTCCAGCTCCACTTTTTGCACAACTGAGAAATTCGACGTTAAACGTTTCGGCATTAGTATTACAATAAGGTGTTAGAATAAATCAGACCTGTGAAACAGTTTAAAAAGTGTCACAATGCATTGTGTTTAAGTGTCAAAGTGCATTTGCTATACGTCTTCTGCATACTCAAAGATCTCCAGTTGTTTTCAGAAATTGGAGATAGAACAAACAAGAACTCAGGTCCCGATAAAACGGCAGCGGTAGTGAATACAAGATAATGCACGGAACCAACTGTTCCCAGAATTATAATTTGCTTGTTTGTGAGGTAATAAGCATCATAGTTCTTAATCAATGTTCAACTTGAGAACCTTGAATGACTGTTCTCCCCTAACTCAAACTCGTTTGTAGTTTGGCCTGGATAGAGTTTCTTTCTTAGAAAAATCCCTCAAGATATTCATGAATTAAAATACTTTAAAATTACCCCGATAGCCTTAGGAACTGACAACTTTTCTGAATGGTGAATAATGGGATCGATCTTCTTGAATTTTTCCTATTTGATCTAAAGTCCCCTGTGGGTATCGAGTCGGCCTTTGACTTCCATATTTGATGTTAAAACCAATTATCCAATACGAAGTATCGCTTGCCTTGTGACATTTTCGACGTCTTTGAAGAATAAGAGAGATACATTATACCATAGATACTAGATACGATAAGATGAGACACTCCCGTCCTCGCACCTCTAAAAAAAATCATGCACACAGTTTGCACTCTGATTGGGGATGGGGCCCATGGCGCATAGCATGAAAAGAATGCTTGATATCATTGTTACAGTGCTATCAGGACGAGAAAACAAAAAATAGCCAGAGTTTTCCCACAACCATTGGAGTTATAATTACTAAATGTCAATCAAAGCCTACAGCGACAGGTGAACAGTGAATAAACTTTAATATGTTCCATATTTGGCTTGTAAAATACGGCACTTTTCATGACTTCCGCGCATTCGCCGCTGGGTGAAGATGCGAAATCTGTGCATACTAAAAATGCTAGTTGTTTCATGTTATTCTGTCTAGTATCTTTGATTATACAAACATACTCTTGATACACACGTTTGTCATCTGCTTAAGAAAATGAAAGCCAGACAAATGGCACTCAGAACCCTGAAACTTCACCCCCCCCCCCCCCACACACACACACTTTGCGCCATTTCCCTTCCATATCTAAGGTGGGGGGGGGGGGGGATTCGTTCTGTGCCAATAATTTCTAGAGTGAGACACCTCGAGCAGTGGCGTAGCGTAGGCGGGACCACAGGGGGTGGTCGCCCCGAGTGCAGAATTTCAAAATTATCACTGTTTCAACTGCCAGTTGTCTCAAAACTGAGGTCAATCAAATCGTATCAGAGATCTACAATGGGCCAAGAAAGATTGAGTAAGTTTGCAATACTGTCAATTAAAATTTCAATGTAGATGTCAATTTTGTTATTGAAAAATTGCACAGACTGAAACCAGCCGATTTTAGATAAATTTGAGTATACCAGCACTAATTAACATAATTTTAATTACATCAGTACTTACAGTAATTACATCTGCTTTGACAGTGTGGGACTTGGGGGGGGGGGGGTGTAAAGGGGTCTAACACGAGACCGGGGGCAAGGACTCAGAGAGTGCTAACGGTCCACGAATCGGGGGTGGGCAATTCTTGCCTAGCCTCGGGCACTGACAACCCACGCTACGCCACTGATCTCGAGAGAGCTGAAGTTTTTCACAGTTGTACCATGCGCGACAAACACTTTTTGCTCAAGGTGTCAGCCTAGATTTTTATGACTTTCTCATCATATAGAACTGAGCCCTTCAATTATGAATCAGCATAATTATTTTTTTTTGAAAATGAGTTTTGGAAAAATATTTCATTAAAACAAGCATTATTGTCTTTCAGAAAAATCTGGTTGTTTTTTAATCAAATTTACCAAATCGAAGTTCCTTCAAGGAGTACACAGAATAGCTGTCCAGAAAGATCTGCCGTCTACAGGTGTGGGAATACATCAGTCTGTGCCCTGCCATATGACAATGCTAGCTTATAGTGAATTGTAACTGACTAATAGATCGACAAACACTAACAACCAGACAGAGCAAAGGTAGAGAGATGGCTGGGGATATTTCAGCCCTCTTATCCAGCAGTTTATCATCCACGCCGCTGAAAGACTCGAGACATGCCAAACCAAACCTCACCCCCACAGAAGGTACGGCTGGAGTCAAACATTTAACACTTGTCTGGCACTGACGGCTCCCGATGTCATCATCACCTAACATTATCTAAACCCCCTCCACCCTCCCTCTCCCTCTTTTCTACGGTCTGTGGGCCAGAACAGTGGGGGTGGGTGGAGGTTGGGGTGGGGTATGTGAGCCATTTGGCCTGTGGGCCTACGATTATGAAGGGGCCTTTTTGTATTTGTATTTGTATTTGTATTTGTATAACTCTTTAATCCCATTTGGGAAATTTTGCCTTTGTGCCATTGCAGCCCAGTTATAACTGGAGCAGGCACGCCGTCGCCACAGTCGGCGTTTTTTTTTGGGGGGGGGGGGGGAGGGAGGGAGATGAGGGGGGATCGGGAGGGACTGGTAGGGATGAATTTAATTTAATCGATCCTACCCCTCAATAGAATCAGGGATACGAAAATATGAGAAAAATCCCAATTTCCAACATGCCTGCACAGCCCGGGTTTCGAACCCGGGACCCTTGGCACGAGAGGCGAGCACCTTGCCTCTAGACCACCTTGTCCCCTTGTCTTCCCTTTCTTAACCCCCTAGGTACGGTGTGTATGTGAGCGGGGTGGGGGAGGGGCAGGGCTTTGCTACTGATATTGTAAAAAGAGTCAAGGGGGATCTTTTAGCATTTTTTTTTTTTTTTAATTTTAAAGTTAGGGTCAGGATAAAAGCCTGGTCCCACGAAGCATTTTTTTTTTTTTAATTTTAAAGTTAGGGTCAGGATAAAAGCCTGGTCCCACCAAGCATTTTTTTTTTTTCGAAAGGCATTATATCTCAAAAATACCCTTGCATGGGATCATCTACAACAAACATAGAAGGAGCTATTTTCAGTAAACATACGGGTGTTCACTCAGTGAAAAAGGCGCGGAGAAAAAAACCATGAAAACACGTGTCATGGGAACAGGTTTTTAGAGTTACATTTAGTTAATTGGTCATAATATTTATTTTTCAGAAATTGGTCACAGTCTGGTACATAAATATCCAGTTGTGATTATTATGGTTACATGGCCTAAATAGTTACAACTTTAGTCAGTTATTTGTTTAGGTTTTTACGAATTAGGTCAGGCGTCGCGTAGCTTTCAACAGCCAATCAGAATGCAGTCATTTTCCTCTGATGATCTCAGCCAGTGACAAATTCAAGTATCTACACAGGAACACTGCCTGGCTGTCTTCATAATAACATATGAAACGCAACATGAGACAATACGGCCATTTTGAAGGTATTTTTTACAAACCCTGTCAACGTCGCCCCTGCTAAAATGAGTTAACCGGTAACCACTATTAGTGCAGGGAAGTGAGAGAAATCTCATACTGGATAACAAAATAATGGTAGAGTCGACAGTGCATATTGTAGAACTGGATGTTAATGTTAGTTTAGTTGGGCGTGGGATCCTGGCGGGAATGTTAGTAAATCATTGGAGCCGCGTGCTAGACGGGTCAATTCAGGGCTGGCTCACATGTGTGAACATAGTCATCGTGTCAGAAATGGTTCCGGTATCAGCTGGCGAGGATTGTGGGACAGAATAATAAGATCTCTCTCTGACATGAGTACTGTGGTTGGATAGGAGAAGTTAGCTGTTTTTCCTAAACATATATGGCATAATTTGTGTGCTGTGTTGAAATGTGCATGACGAGCTCTGGCAAAATGCAGAGATAGAAATCGTGTAATGATGCCTGTTTGTGTACATGTATTTGGGTGGTGATGGGAGAGTTAGAGATTGCATGAGTGAATTCATGAACGTACAGGTGGATAAAGAAGTGGGAAGTACTGCATCGTTTGAGATAAATAATCACATGGGGAAAAAAATCATGCCTTATGTGAAAATTGCTACATTTATTGTACACTACAATAGCATGCAAACATATTTGCATCGCTAGATGCTGCAGAAGTGTCACGTATAGGACAGTTCCACTGAACATAGATAATTTCCCTGAAAGAATTTGCTTTGCGAAAATGAAAGTATGGTTTGTTTAACTCTTTGTGTGCCAATAGCCGATGAATCGGTTTTTCCGCTGGTCACGTTTGTGCCAATCACAGCTGTATCGGTGCATAAAAATGCAAGGTTATTTTGTTTCAGGGAGAAAGAAAGTCGACTTTCTATTCATAAATGTTGCTGTAGTTAGACTCCATTCATCTCCCCCACTGTTTTTTCTTTCCTGTATCAGCAAACGTGGAAAAATTATTGGCACACAAAGAGTTTAATAAGCTGGGAGAAGTCGCATGTCGTCGCTATGCTGCAAGACTCCTGTAACTAACATTTTTGGCCCAAATCACTTTATTCGTTCTTTGGGTCTGAAAATCAACGGCGCACCTTGTGTCGAAAGCTCATGGCTCAATTCCTATAAATAACGATATTGCAATAATCAAGTCCGTTGTCTTTAGAATTTGCTGGCGGCAATAAGCCAAAAACAATCAGTTTTTTTTTCGAAATGTTAGTTACGGGAGTCTTGCAGCATAGCGACGATATTATGTAATCATTTGATTAGTTAAAAAGCAAAGCTGAGCAGTTTGGGGCCACATGGCAAAATTTGGAAGTGGTACCCAAGCATTATTAACCTGGGAGTTTTGATTCAATCATCTCACTCTGTGTTTACACGGTGACAAGACCACATTTCAGAGCACTGATTAAAGCCCGATATTTCATGTATGTAACATGTTTTTACTCATTTCGTGTTACCCGCACTACGAGTATGTAAAATGATCTCTCTCTCTCTCTCTCTCTCTCTCTCTCTCTCTCTCTCTCTCTCTCTCTCTCTCTCTCTCTCTCTCTCTCTCTCATTTCGTGTTTCGCACAGGAAGGCAAAACTGGTACAGTGAAGTGTTTCATATTTCACAGTTTTTGAAGGGAACTTTAATTGCTCAGCCCACGCGAGAACATCAGAAAAATGAAAATTTTAACTCCCAGCCTACGCCAGAATACACGAAACAAACCCCCCATAATTCAAAATTTCTGTTTCCAGATAAACAGGTAAAGTTGAATATAAACCCCGCAGGCATGCGTGTGCGGTTTGCTCGGCCCTGAGTGTCGACATGTGCAGATGATCAATGGTAAGAAATACTCACACTGCAGAGCCGTGCACTAATTGACGGCAGGGCACACGTGCGTGTCAGCTGTCTTTGTGTGCAGTAAGTGGTTCAAAATGAGAAACCGTGGCGCGTGCCCAAGTAAACCACCGGAGGCCATTTTGTGGGTAAAAAACTATAACTATAAAACTTTAGGAGCTTTAAAAAGTAAGTCCATTTCTCCTCTCGCCTCCACCCCTGCTATTTGTAATATTATTATCATGTACGCCAATTCACCCCTTTCAAATATCACTGTTTCATAACTTTTTCTGCCCCTATTTGTTTTTAAATTCGTTATTTAGTTTTTAAAATTTTAATTCTTGCCACAATCTTATATTTTTTCGCGTTACTTTTCCTGAAGGAAGCGCATATATGGTCAGTGCATATCCGTAGAAAGCACACAATTCGATGACGTAGAATACACACCGGAATACTATATTACTGACCTTGTTAATTTGCATAGTTTTTAAAAATATGAATTGGCTTAGTAGCAAAACAATCCGACTTCTGCTCGGAGATTGCGTGATCTGCGCTAATAATATAATTGAGTGTTCGTCGATCACCAATGGCTACCCCAACCCCTTTTCGCCTGATTAGTCAACCTGTCTACCGCCCAGTGATACAAACTGACTAGACCCCCACACCCCCAGGTCCGTCTGACCATTCCATGTGTTGTCACTTTAAATTCGTGAACACCATACCAAGTTCTGTTTCAGCAAACCCTCACCAGTCGCGCTTTTGGTAAACATGTTGTATGGATATGCACTGTCCATATCCATACAACATGTTGTACGGATATACACTTCCTTTCCTGAATCTTTTTCTTTTCCTTTTTTTAAAAGCTCCTTTCCGTCTTTTGTTCCATTCTCCTTTCGGTCTCTTCTGTTTTCATTAATTTCTTTCATTTTCATCAGCTCAAAGACGCCGTTTCTAAAACATGATAATTAGTTGACTCAGGGAATACACAGATGAGATTTTTAAAGCTGAGTATCGATCAGCAATGTGTGAATTGAGGCTCAGAACGAAATTTCCTGTCATACTTTTTAATTCTACTCGAAGACAATGTGTTTTTTTCTCCTGCTCATACTACAGGAACACTTTCTTCTGTTCAACCAAATATACTAGATACAATAAGATGAGAGTTAAGAGCGCCTTTAGCGTGCACAGATTTCGCACAGCCACCTAGTGGCGAATGCCCAGAATTCATGAACAGTGCCGTATTTTACAAAGCCAAATAGGGAATAATTATATTGAATCTTGTTCACTGTTCAGCTATCACTGTAGGCCTTGAGTGACGTCACTTATTTTGTAACCATAAATCCAATCGCTGTGGGCAAAATTCTGGCTAATTTTTTTATTTTTTTTAAGTCGCAGTGGCACTGTCACAAATTTGTACCATTACTTTACCATTATATCAACAATTCTTTTCATGCTATGCGCTATGGACCCCGGCCCCGACCAGCGCGCAATTTTTTAGAGGTGCAAATAAGGGAGTGTCTCAGATTATCGTTTCTCGTATCTTTTGTTCAACTGTGGCTCAAAATCAAGGGAAATCTTACCCCTATAGCGAACTTCAAGACCTTTTAAAATATGCCTACGTACACCTTTACATCTTTCCATGCGCAATGTGATATTTTTATAAAATTAACGTTCAGAGGTTAAAAAGCCTTTCATGATTACATTGGATCCTCTGCTTCTTCTATAATATAATTTTCATCATAATTATTACACTTGCATTGCTCTTATTTTTGGTTTAGCCGATGGGAACAAAGACGTCCTGGGTTTTGACGTCCTGGGTTTTGACGTCCTGGGTTTTGACGTCCTGGGTTCTGACGTCCTGGGTTCTGACGTCCTGGGTTCTGACGTCCTGGGTTCTGACGTCCTGGGTTCTGACGTCCTGGGTTCTGACGTCCTGGGTTCTGACGTCCTGGGTTCTGACGTCCTGGGTTTTGACGTCCTGGGTTTTGACGTCCTGGGTTTTGACGTCCTGGGTTTTGACGTCCTGGGTTTTGACGTCCTGGGTTTTGACGTCCTGGGTTTTGACGTCTTTGTGTTGGGAGGATTTCTGCCCTTGGCATTAATTTGCACCTGTCTTTGTCTTGTCATTTATTTTTACTGTTCTTGTTTTTGTTGTTGTATTTGCAATTGTATTTTGTATACTTGTTTGATCGAATGGGGTGGGGGGGGGGGGGGAGGGGGGGGGGGAAGGGAGTAGGTAAGGAATAGTTGTTGTTTTTTTATTTTGCCCGGCACCGGCCTTGTTAGCCCTGCTCTTCTCGACTTCCAACTGCCAAGGTATCTTTAAGGTGCGCAACGTGCACATGGGCTGTTTTATCCGAGAAGTCTAGGTGCTCGATCCTACCTACTCTAGGATCATGGACAGGAAATTCGCCCAAAATTCCAACTTGGCTGCACCGACCGGGAGTCAAACCCGTTACCTTCGCCATGAGATCGGAGCACCCTGCCTCTAGACCAACGTGTTCCGGTGGATGGCATCGTGGGTGGTTGTGTAATTAGCATATTACTTACCTGTTACTTTTAAACATCCGGTTAATTTCCTTTTGCTTTAATTCTTTTTTTTTTTCTTTACATCGGGTTCTGCATTTTAGAGTTGTTGATGATGATGTTGATGGTGGTGGTGGTACTGACGCTGATGATGTGATGGTGGTGGTAATAACTGTGATGGAGGTGATGATAATGATGATGATGATGTTGATAAAGATGATGATGATGATGATGATGATGATAGTGGTGATGGTGATGATGATAATGATGATGATGATGATGATGATGATAATGATGATCATGATGATGATGATGATGATGATGATGATAATGATGATGATGATGATGATGATAATGATGATGATGATGATGATGATAATGATGATGATGATGATGATGATGATGATGATGATAATGATGATGATGATAGTGGTGATGATGATGATGATGATAATGATGATAATGATGATAGTGGTGATGGTGATGGTGATGATGATAATGATGATGATGATGATGATGATAGTGGTGATGATGATGATGATGATATTATTATTGATGATGATGATATGATGATGAGGAGGAGGAGGAGAGGAAGAATGAGGATGATGGTGGTGATGTTGGCGGTGATGATGATTTGGCGATGATAATGATAATGATGGTGATGATGATGATGATTATGACGGTGGTGATCTTGGTGTGATAATAACGATGATGCTCCTGATGATGATTAATGATCAATTTGTAAGGATGCCGTTCAAGAAAAATTTCAGTCATGAAAGTGACAAAAAATGGATTCAATAAACTGTTTTCCATCTCTATATAGCTCACTCCTCTTTGTGTCTTTCTGTTTCTCATTTCACCTTTCTTTCTCTCGTGGTTACATGTTTATTTCCTGCCATTCTTTCGTCTTCCTCTCACTTTTTCTTTCTTTCCTGCCGTTTGGAGCCACCCCAAAAAAGTACGTAAGCTCGATTTTGAGGCATTTTTTTACTACCCCTCCCCTTATACCTCCTTGTACACTTTTCGTATGGTTGGCTTCAATTCTCCCTGCCCCCTTGCACGAGCGTGGAGCCATCAGAATTGTGCATGCTAGCCGAGATGCCGTTCGCGGAGCGATGGTCATGTACTTGCAACGAAAGTTCCGGTTATACTTTTTCATTCTATTAGATGGAAATGCGTTGTTGTTGTTTTTGTGGCGTTTTCTTTTTCTTTTGAGGCTCCAAAAAACAAAAAAAAAGTAAATAAACAATATTACAGACTATTATTTTGTCCAAAATGGATGTTTCCACGTAACTTATCGTCAAAATTTGAGGCAAATCCACAGTTTCAAAATTTTTTGGCCACATAACAATTATTCACAAAGTTTAATGTGCTTACATGTTCACCCTCTAGCTAGATTATAGTAAAGATACTAGATACTACAAGATGCTTTTAGTGTGCACAGATTTCGCAGCGCCACCGGGCGGCGAATGCGCGGGAGTCATGAACAATGCAGTCTTTTACAAGTCAAATAAGGAAAATATTTAATTTTGTTCACTTTTTCCGTGAGACTGGCTGGAAGATGCTGCTGATAGTTCACACAATCACTCAGCCCTGTTGTCCAGCTTCTCCGACGTTTAGAACGGAACCGCTCTTCCGGAGGGAAACGGACGCTGTATGTCAGGCCGGGCGCGAGTTCAGTGTTTGCAACATGTCGCCTAAACCGCTCTGGCGCATAACAGTTCAATTCGTTGCACGTTTTGCAGATTATTCTCCGGTCGAACCGAATTGTATGCAAGTACATAATTATTATGAGATATGAACATTCGTAACTATATTTCAAATCTTCATTTTTCATTCTGTTCATCTCTCTACTTTTTGATTACATAATCTCTTAAATAATATCTCCTATCTATCTATCTATCTGTCTGTCTACCTACCTATCTATCTATCTATCTATCTATCTATCTATCTATCTATCTATCTATCTATCTATCTATCTATCTATCTATCTATCTATCTATCTATCTATCTATCTATCTATCTATCCATGTATCTATCTATCTATAGACTATCTATCTATCTATCTATTTTTTGTATTTTTGTATTTTGTATAACTCTTTAATCCCATTTGGCAAATTTGCCTTTGTGCCATTGCAGCCCAGTTATAACTGGAGCAGGCACGTCGTCGCCACAGTGCAGCGCCGGCCGGCGGTTGTTGTTGTTGTTGTTTTTTTTTGGGGGGGGGGGGGTGACGTAGGAGAGGGGATGGTAGGGTTGAATTTTATTTAATTTTGCCCGGGCAGCGGCCTGTTCGGCCTGCTCTTTTCGATTTTTCTATCTATCTATCTACCTATCTACCCGTCTATCTATCTATCTATCTATCTGCCCGTCCATCTATCTATCTATCTATCTATCTATCTATCTATCTATCTATTTATCTATCTATCTATCTATCTATTTATCTATCTATCTATCTATCTATTTATCTATCTATCTGTCTATCTATCTATCTATCTATCTATCTATCTATCTATCTATCTATCTATCTATTTATCTATCTATCTATCTATCTGTCTATCTATCTATCTATCTATCTATCTATCTATCTATCTATCTATCTATCTATCTATCTGTCTGTCAACATGTCTGTCTATCTGTCTAATCTATTATCTCTCTCTCTCTCTCTCCCTCTCTCTCTGGGTATAATTTTTAGCTGTATTTGTCATATATACTCAATTTTTCTAATTGACCCAATTTGATGCAGACATCTCAAGTCAGGCAATGTTCTGTGGGGCCACCAGGGTTAAGCTAGATCCCAGAACATGCCCCTGGCTCTCACAACCTACTACACTACAGAAAACCCCTGTGTGGGCCATGTGCCACTGAGACGGCCCCTCCTGTTCGCGCCAGAACAGACACCCGTACCTAGTCAGAGCTCAGAGTCAACGCTTCGTGTAATCAGCCGCACGTGTGCTTCAAAGGTGAGCAAATTATGGGTTGATTCTCGTCGGAAGCCCACTGTTAACTTGTGTGTCTGCGGTATAATTCAATTTTTTATACCTTTTCCTGGACCTCAAGAGCCGGTTGAATTCATCATATCGACTTACTTACCTATTCGCCTCTGTAGATTTTCTGCTTAATCGAGTTAACTTCTAACTTTTGATGAACTGTACTGAAGATTTCAACTTCATAAAAGGAAGATTGTCTTCTGGTAATGCACACGCTGATCTCTTTAACCAGAAGCTGAGAGTTTAGAGACATCAGATGTGTTTCACTGCCTTTGTATTGTATTGATGTATTTGCTTCATGTTTCTCTCTCTCAGTCTCTCCCACCTCTCTCCCTTCCACCTTCCACCGGGCTTTCCCGTCTGGTTTTTCCGTCTTTCCTCTCTAGACAGAAAATTTAAATTGAAGGAAAGAAGGAAGGAGGGAGGGAGGGGAAAAATGAAAAGGAATGGAGGAAATTCAGGAAGGGAGGAAGGAAAAAAAAGGAAGGAAAAATGAGAGGGAGGGAGGAAAGGAAGGAAGGGAGGTGGAGAGGAAGGAAGAAAGAAGGATAGGGACGAAGGAAAAATGGAAGGAAGGAATGGAGGAGTTTAAGTTTGGGTTTTTACTAGGCGTCGACACGGTAACGAGCATTTTGTACCTCTCATTGTCTTGCGTACCTGTTTTTTTTTTTTTTTATTATTTATGTTTCGTTTCCAAATAGACTATGGAAGAAGGAAGGAAGGAAAGAAACAAAGATGGGTGGAATTCAGGGGCGAAGCGTGGCCCTCTGCAGAGGGTAATCAGAATTTAAGCTAGAAAGATCCTCAGAATAGGACGTATCGCTACATCACATGTACATAATTATAAATGCAGCGACTAACACAATGAACCGGGCGCTAGGCACTGCAAGATCTAAAGAGCGGACTATTCTTGTCAAACAGAACAGGAATGCAGGAATTTACAAGCCAAACTAATCTGAAAATACCATTCATTCATACTAACAGACTTATAAACGCATATTTTTCATTCATTTTTTTAAATATAATTTGAACGGCAAGTTTTCATTGTCATATTCATAGCCAGAGATTTTGTTATTCTACCATCTCATAAAGTTTCTCGAAAATGACCCATTAACATTAAATCAAAATGGCAGAAAGTACTTAAGTGGCATCTCTGTGACAACGATGTGCAGCGACCTCGGAGAAGTGGCTAACTACCGTTGCGGTAATAATAATAATAATATATTGCATTTATATAGCGCCCAACCCCGTCGATGACAAGCTCTGGGCGCTTTAACAAACTCTTACACACACACACACACACACGCATACACAAAAGAAATTCAAAAATATTTACTATTGTTGCTGCCGAAAAACACCTAGCCTAGTTTGTCTGAAAGAAATGGGTCTTCAGATGGCGTTTGAAAGAACCAATGTCATTAATTTCCCTGGTTGTCTTTGGAAGAGTGTTCCAGATGGTAGGGCCAAGAAATGAAAAGGACTTTTCTCCTACAGTGGACAGATTCATTTTAGGTACTTTCAATTTTGTAGTGTCAGATGATGATCTTAGTTGACGAGATGGAACATAGTAATCAGTTAAATCGACTAGGTACGATGGAGCAGTATTATTGACACATTTGTGACAAATGGATGACAATTTGTACATTATTCTTTTCTCGACTGGCAGCCAGTGCAAACTCTGCAGAAGTGGCAGTGCTGAATCTCTTTTCTTTTTCTTCAAAACAAGTCTCGCTGCATTGTTTTGAGCAATTTGGAGTTTTCTAATATTTTTTTGTGAAATTCCAGCCAAAAGGGAGTTGCAATAGTCAAGCTTTGAAAGTACAAAAGAATTTACTAAAACAGCCGCAGTTTCAGTTGAAATAAGATGTCTGATTTTACCAATTTTCCAGATTTCCATGTATAGAATACGAATGAGGTGACTAACCTGAGATGACATAGATGTCACAAATCCCAGACTGGGAGATGTAATAGTTTATGACAGGACGACAATCACGAACAAACAAGTTTAACACTTAACAAAACAACCCATCAGACTCACACATTTATTAAACATAATTATACATATAATAGCGCAATTACATATATTATATTATTGAAATGACTGCCGTACAACGGTCTTATTCTCACACACACTCTCCCTCGGATCCACAATCCGGTAGTTACTCCTAAAGGCACTTCGGCCTCAGCCTCTCCCCTCAGGGTCTTACTAGCACATTAATAATTCACTGGCACCGCAGTCTCTCAATATCACCTTCCTATTGTCATACACCGTAGCACTCCCCTAGCACCTCAGCAGGGCAATAACACATTATTATTTCCATAGCCATCAACATGGCAACAACATAGTATCAGTTCACTAGCCTATCAACATGGCAACAACATAGTATCAGTTCACTAGCCTATCAACATGGCAACAATATAGTATCTCATTCACTCTCATATCTACGTCCCTGTCCGTGGCCTGACTGCCACGACTTTATGTGCCTCTACTGTCCTGCACTGACAGCCTCACTTCTGGCCTATGTGTGGCCTCCGGCCCTATGCTGGCCTATCCCCTGTGCTCATCGAGGTGGCTCTGCGGCCCGTCCCCGACACCAGTCATAACTGGAAAGACTCTCACTAGTCTTCTCGACTGCTTCCCCTTTATGTCCGCCCGATGGGCTTTTATTCACAGGTCCGATCCCTAGGACCTTCTAACTTGCAGTGATAGTAATACCGCGCTTTCGCCTCCTTCAGACCCCGCCCCCACTACTCACAACAGCACGCTTAACTTGCTGTCTACTGTGAGCCTTTCTTACTCTACACCCGCTCTGTAGCAATCCCCTTAATTGCACTCACTCCACTCGTGACATCATCCCCCACCCCAAAAAAATTAATGCAATTAATTTCAAATCGCATCAAGATGACTGTCAACGAGTGAGCGTGAGCAATACCTACACTAAAAAAAATGACCTAGCAGTTCCCCTAGTATATAAAATACCGAAATCAGGGGAAAATATGGGGATCAATATGGCCTGCAATATGCATATATGTGTCACATCATGAATAGCTAACTAAACACAATATCTAATACAGAATCAAAAACCACTCAACCTATCAACCATTCTTCATATCATATTTATAATGTCAATATTTTAAAGTCGACTCATTCACACAGATCCTGTCAATGTTCCTGTCCTCTGATGTATAAGCTCCTGAAATCTTCCCCTAGGCTCGACTGAGGTAGTCGGCGATATGATTGCTGGTTCCTGGAATTGGTTGAATAACGAAGGTATACGGCTGCAAAGCCAATGCCCATCTAGACAAGCGTGGGCTGGACGAACGATTCTTCGACAAAAATGTCAGTGGCTTGTGGTCTGTCTGGATACAAAATTCTCGTCCCATGAGATAACGTCCTAGTTTCTGGACGGACCAGACAATGGCAAGACACTCACGCTCTATCACAGAATACTTTCTTTCTCTCTGCAATAACTTCCTACTGACATAACATACAGGATGGAGACATTCGTTCTTCTCCTGTAGAAGACAAGCGCCGACACCAGAGTCCGACGCATCCGTTCTGAGGATAAAATTAGATCGAAAATCGGGTAATATCAAAATGGGTGACGATGATAATGCTGTCACCAAATTATCAAATGATGTCTGACATTCAGACGTCCACTGGACCTTATCGGGTTGTCCCTTCTTAGTAAGGTCAGTAAGAGAAGATGACAAGGAGGAAAAATTTGGAATGAACTTTCTGTAATAATTTAAAATTCCCACTAAGCTTCTGACTTGTTTCTTGGTTTTTGGGATTTGCAACCCTGCCAGCTTGTCAATTTTTGTTACTTCAGGTCTCTGAACACCTCTACCCACAATATGTCCTAAGAATATTATCTCTGGACATGCCAAATCCATCTTTGCGGGTTTAGCAGTTAACCCAAAATGACGTAATCGTTGAAAAATTACTGTTAGTGTCTGAATATGATCAGACCATGTCGACGTATGGCATGCTATATCGTCAAAGAATGACACGACATTAGGTATGTCCTTCAACACTAATCTCATTAATCGTGCAAACGTCGCTGGCGCGTTTACCAACCCAAATGGCATGACCTTAAATTGGAATAATCCAATGGGCGTTTGGAACGCCGTGTATTGTTTAGACTCCTCAGTAAGCGGGATTTCCCAATAACCTTTCGTTAAATCTATCTTGGAAAACCACGTGGACCCGGCCAATGAAGCTATTAGTTCCTCCTGAAACGGAATAGGCTCCCTATCGCCTACCGTAATAGTGTTCAATCTTCGAAAATCAATACAGAACCGCACCGATCCATCAAGTTTTTTCACGAGGACGATGGGTGATGAATACGGCGATGTTGATGGTTCTATCACATCTAACTTCAACATTGACTCCACTTCCTTTATGACTCTATCTCTCGAAGAAAAAGGCAACGGATACGGTCTAAGAAATACTGGCTTATCCGAAGTCAACTTTATTTGGTGCTGGATCACCGTAGTGCGACCCGGCAAATCCGTAACAACATCCGGGAATGACGCTAACAGGGTCTCAAGTTCCCTACTCCTTGAACTCGTAAGGTCAGGGTTAATTTTTACGTCCCTGTAACCTTGTGTCGGAGTTAACTCCGGCAATTGAATTTGTAACTCCTCCTGCGCCTCGGTGTCGCTTACGTCACAGTCCAACTGGTCTACGACCCCCGTACAAGCAGCAGAGAAGACAGTCTCCTCTGGTCTTGTCTGTGCACACAGATACTGTGGTCTCTCATAAAATCTCTGTAGCATATTAACATGGAAAACCTTACTCGCTCCATCAATGTGGATAGCGTAATCTACCTTTGAAACAACTCGCTCAATAACATAAGGACCTTTCCATGTCATCAATAACTTATTATGGTCCGTAGGTAACAACAACAGAACCTTGTCTCCTGGCTTAAAAATTCTCAGTTTGGAACCTCTATCTTTATAGTCTTTTGCTCTTTTCGAAGCGATACCAGAAGCTTCTTCCGCTATAGTGCGCGCTGAAGATAGTCTTTCTCTTAAATCAACAAGGTACTGAAACACCGAAATCTGCTCATCGTCTCCCGATGATGGCGACGTCATCATGTCCCGAAGAACATCAGTTGGGCCCCTGGGACTACGACCGTACATCATTTCGAACGGCGAGAATCCCGTTGACTCCTGCCGTACCTCTCTGTACGCGAATAACACCGCAGGGATATATCTATCCCAATCTTTAGGGCGATCCGCAGCTACCTTACGCAGCATCGACTTTAACGTCGAGTTCAATCTCTCGCACATGCCATTAGCCTGCGGATGATAAGGGGTGGTAGTGATGGGTTGTATGCTGAATAAGCGGAACAATTCCTTCATCATCTGCGACGTAAATTGCGCGCCCCTATCAGACAGAATTTGCTCTGGTATTCCTACCCTAGCGAAAATTGCAAACAACGCTTCCGCGACTGCCTCAGACGTTATGGTCCGCAGAGGAACCGCCTCTGGCCATCTCGTAGCATTACATATGACCGTTAAGAAAAATCGATTCCCCCTATCGGTCGCTGGGTGAATGGGGCCAACAAGGTCTATCGAGACCTTTTTAAACGGTTCTGAGACCGTGGGGATCTTCTGAAGAGGGGCCTGGGGTGTACGACCCTTATGCGTCGTCTTTTGGCACGCACTGCACGTCTTACAATAGACCTGCACATCTCTGTGGATCGATGGCCAGTAAAAATTTTTAAGAACCCTTTCTTTGGTTCTAGCTATCCCCATATGACCCGCTAATGGGACATCATGTGCCAAATGCAACACTGTTGCGATCAGCAACGCTGGCACCACGACCTGCTTTAAAATGGAGGACACCGTTACATACTTACGGAAAAGAATGCCCGCCTGAACAAAAAAAGAAGATGACCCGTTCTTATATCTCCTCGTTTTCTCGGTTCGCGCTTCCCCAAAACATGGGTTTAATGATGGGTCCTCCCTTTGTAATCTCGCCAAGCGCTCCGGCGTGATGTCTAGGTTGACCGCTGGCGTAGCCAAAGGTCTAATCTTGTCTTTATCCGCTACCCGTCGGCGTGTTTCGACCGCGGCGCAAAAGTCAATACCTTTTGATTGCGACCATGCTTGCACGTTCTCATCGGAAGGGGAAACCACCCGTGATACATTCCCAATGATGAGCTGGGCGCCTGGAAAACAACCAACGACTGCCTCGACTTCCCCGCTAAGGAAAGGTGTATCTATCATTATTCTTGCCATGGGTAATTTCTCAATGGCCCCCGAAAATTGGATGCACGGGACAGTCTCACCTGTAAGCTGTGAATCCCGAATGCAGTCCCTATGCACTCCCACAACGGTAGATCCTGTATCTCGTAAAACCGAGACCGGTTCGTCCCCAACAAACCCCGGATAAACCCTAAGACCACCTCCTGTATGACATGAATTTATGACGGGGATCTTTCTCCCACAAGGTAAAACACCGGAAGATAATAACTTCTCACAACTGGGACACTTAGAATACTGTCCGCCTCCGTTGTCCGATGTAACACACGCAGCCGCATGATGAAATTTATTTGGGGAGCATGGACTGGAGCTACTGTCCACGTTCGCCGCTATCCTACCTGCCGGGCAGTTCACGCTGATGTGATCTGCTCTTCCGCAGTTCCAACACTTCGCGGCCCTACACTCGCGCGAAAAGTGACCCACGCGTCCGCAAGTCCAACACTCCGCTCCCTGTGCTGCTCTAGGCCTGGGTCCCCGTGACCCATCGCCACCGGAACTAGAGTCCCTATGCCGTCGGTCATCGGCAAAGGTCACAATTCGCCCCCGGCCATTACCGCGACCTAGCCCTCCTGCTCGGTCAAACTTACCGGATCCATATGCCGGTGATTGGTGATAGCCCCTACGCTGCCCCTGGGCTTGCCCGCTATAGGCACCACGCTGACGCGACCTGTCCCCAAGTCCTGCCGGCGACCCCTCGACAACGGCGACGTACCCAGCATCTTGGACGTACGCCCTGGCGACTGGTTTGGACGGATGCGCCGTACGGTATGCCTCCGCCAACTTAGACGCCTCCTGCACCGTCGCGGGTTCGTTCTCTTTCAGGAAAGCCACCAGATCTTTGTGGCACGACGCGTACAGCTGGTCACGGATCATTAGGTCTTTCAGTTTAGCGAAATCCGTGCCCACATGCGCCAAGTCTACCCAGTTCGCGAAATACTCAGTTAGTCTCGCGACGAAGGCAGCAAAGTCCTCCCTGGTATCTGCACGTGCTCGCCTAAACTGCTCCCGGAAATATTCCTCGGTACGCGCAAATCGGCGAAGCAGCAAAGCCTTCAGCTTATCGTAATCTTGCACGTCTTCGCGCTGTAGCTCTTTAAAGTAGGTTAACGCTCGCCCCTGCAATAGAGACGCCAGGTACGTGGCCCATAATTCCTTATTTTCCCCCCATTGCAATTGTGCGTTCAGTTCGAACCTGTAAAGGAAGGCGTCTATGTCGTCCTTCCGGTCGTCGAACGTAGGGAGCTTAATCCTAACGCCACCTTTATTGTGTACCTGCCGCTCAACTGTTTCTGTTGGCGCATTCTTTTTGAGTTCTAATTCCGCGATTCTTACTCGCGCGTCTGTCTCCCGCTCTTGAGCTTCTATCTCCTTTAACTTTAACTCCCTCTCCTGAGCCTGTTTCTCCTGTTGCTGATGCAACTCCTTTAACTTAAACTCCCTTTCCTGTTGCTGAGCCTCTAACTCCTTCAACTTAAACTCTCTTTCCTCTTCCTTATCCTTAGCCTCTCTCTCCTGCTCCTGAGCCTTAGCCTCTTTTTCTCGCTCTCTATCCTTAGCACGCTCATCGCGCAAATCCGCCTGCTGTTCTTTAATCCAGCCGCGTAACTCCTCTCCCTCCAGGCCAAGTTCCTTACCCAACTTCATTAGTTGTTGGAGTTCCGCCATTTCACAGATTTATGGTTATGGTATGTATACTATGAAAACGGCTACCCTGTCGGTATGATCACTAGCAACACGACCAGAGACCTGAGATCACACCAGATATAACAATACCCAATTCAGAATACAATTCAGAAATTTACCTTTACAGCAAAACTAATTCTATATCTATAAAATGTATGCACTATTAATTATAAAAGAAAATAGAAACGACAAGAATGAAGAAATACAGTAGAAGGACCACAAGTACGTCAAGGACAACGAACCAGACTAGGACAAAGACCTAAAAAAGAAAATATAATGGAAAAAAAGAATGCAACCTAACTACGCCGATTACACTACACGGTACGAACAAGAACAGAGTCTGAAAAAAAAGGAACGTATCTATAGATAGGTAGAAAGAGGGACAAGAGAATACGTCTTCCTGCGGAACAGAGAAGATATCGACGCTACAACTAAACACTAACAAAGCCCTACAGAATGTTCACCGTGATGAACGAAGTTCCAAGTTTATCACACCTTTTTTTTTAAAGGACAAACTAGGTTCAACACAGCAAACGAAAACAGCAAAAACAGAGAAAAAGACAGATTAAAGGATTGATGTCACGAGTGGAGTGAGTGCAATTAAGGGGATTGCTACAGAGCGGGTGTAGAGTAAGAAAGGCTCACAGTAGACAGCAAGTTAAGCGTGCTGTTGTGAGTAGTGGGGGCGGGGTCTGAAGGAGGCGAAAGCGCGGTATTACTATCACTGCAAGTTAGAAGGTCCTAGGGATCGGACCTGTGAATAAAAGCCCATCGGGCGGACATAAAGGGGAAGCAGTCGAGAAGACTAGTGAGAGTCTTTCCAGTTATGACTGGTGTCGGGGACGGGCCGCAGAGCCACCTCGATGAGCACAGGGGATAGGCCAGCATAGGGCCGGAGGCCACACATAGGCCAGAAGTGAGGCTGTCAGTGCAGGACAGTAGAGGCACATAAAGTCGTGGCAGTCAGGCCACGGACAGGGACGTAGATATGAGAGTGAATGAGATACTATATTGTTGCCATGTTGATAGGCTAGTGAACTGATACTATGTTGTTGCCATGTTGATAGGCTAGTGAACTGATACTATGTTGTTGCCATGTTGATGGCTATGGAAATAATAATGTGTTATTGCCCTGCTGAGGTGCTAGGGGAGTGCTACGGTGTATGACAATAGGAAGGTGATATTGAGAGACTGCGGTGCCAGTGAATTATTAATGTGCTAGTAAGACCCTGAGGGGAGAGGCTGAGGCCGAAGTGCCTTTAGGAGTAACTACCGGATTGTGGATCCGAGGGAGAGTGTGTGTGAGAATAAGACCGTTGTACGGCAGTCATTTCAATAATATAATATATGTAATTGCGCTATTATATGTATAATTATGTTTAATAAATGTGTGAGTCTGATGGGTTGTTTTGTTAAGTGTTAAACTTGTTTGTTCGTGATTGTCGTCCTGTCATAAACTATTACATCTCCCAGTCTGGGATTTGTGACAATAGAAAGATTTGAATCAATGTAAACCCCTAGGTTTTTTACTTTTTTTGAAATTTCTATTGAATTAGTGCCAATTATCATCTCAGTTCTGTCCACTTTTTGCAGAACCCGCTCACGGCCTAATAAAATAACCTCAGTTTTATCCTCATTTAGTGCCAGTTTGTTTTGGTTCATCCAGCTTTTAATTTCTGTTATACAGTTTCCAGCCTATAGGTTCGCTCGACCTATCAAGTGAAGTGATATTCTTGATACGTTCGACCGATTTTGATCACAGTTGTCTAGACTATAATAATATTATTATGCTTTGATAGCTCTTGCTGTGTGCGTAGAGTAAATTATTCTCAGAAACAAAAAAATCCACACAAACTCTTTCACTCTACTCCTTACCTTTCTATGAGGATGAAAACGACCGCATAGTGAAAAACATGCATAAATCTAGGTAAAATCAGGTCAAACTTTGATTATAAGCCTATTTTTATCCCCACTATTCTGCTGTCTACGGGGCCGCGTCAACGAATACAGGCTATGCTCAAGATAGCTTCTGGGTGTAATCAAGTCCACTTTGTCTTTGTTAATCACTGATTATGGACCAGTTCATAAGGTGTAGGTCCCTATAAAGATGCTTTTCGGTGAGGGGTGTTGGACTATATAACAAAAACAAATAGCGAGGTAGAATTGAATGCTGAACTGACTAAATGGACTTGGTAGAGTTGAGCTCGATCTGGAAAGCATAGTAATTCTAGAATTAATATTCGAAGGGTAATCACTGATTATTTGATTATGAGGAAGCCTCGCCCCTGGTGGAATTACTAAAGGAAGTGGGGATTTTTTCTTGAGAAATAGAATAGATTAGCTGACAAGCACATCGTGAATGTAACCGTTCATAAGGAATAAGGAAGGGAGCATTATTGTAAACATTCCACTAATCTGTAGGTATTCTTGGGCCGCGTCAACTTCCTGCTGGTTCATCAAATTTCATCAAGTGAAAACACTGGCTATCCCCTTAAGTGTGTAACGTTTCCAGGTCTGTATTTTAAAAGGTTCGCCACTTTAGGCGTTTACACCTCCCTTTTCTTGTTGTTACGTCTCTTGTTGTTGGTGGTTTGTTTCTGTGTGTTCTTGTGGTAGGGATTAGTTTTTTCAGAATTTTGCCCGGGAGCGGCCTTGTTCGGCCTGTTCTTCTCGACTTTCCAGTACCCAGTCATCTTTAGCGTACGCAACGTGCACATGTGGCCCTCCGTCCTCATCCGAGAAGGCTATTCGATTTATAATACACATGTGATCCGACCACCCATTTTGATGAAAAAAAAGAGGGAGGGGGGGGGGATAATTAAAACTCAACTTTTAAATTCATCACCGTAATTGAAAAGGATACGGACCTATCCGTAACCCCGTCCTCATCCTCAATCTTAACTCTTATCGAATCCCTAACCCTGCCCCGTGCCCTATCAACCAAAAAACAGGAGGAAAACAAAAAGAAAATGTGAAAGAATAATTGATTAGGGCTGTTATTTCGGGAGGAGCTCTCTAGCTCTGGAGTCACAAAAGACTTTGAAATACGTGCCCCTAGCTAAAGAAAACACCAAAAAAAAACGTGGGGGACTTACGTACTTGTAACCAAAAACCTTGACAGCGCCGTTTAGGGCCCCTGGTGCTTCCGCTCCTGCCCGGATCCTGTGTTTTAAGAATTGCCAACATATTCGTGTGTTTGATTTATGCGTAAAAGAGAGAGGGGGTTGGGGGGGGGGGAGAGAAAATGAGGGGGACTTCATGTGGTATATTAATTATAATATGTACGATTTTGAGATCTTGGTGTCGTTGATGTTGATGTTGTTGTTGCTGTTGTCTGCTTTGAAGAGGAGGAGGGAGAGAAAGAGAAAGACACAGGAGTACACGAAGGGATGTGGATGGCGGAAGCTGGGGTTGCCGGGGGCCTCAACTGATTTACTACTGTTTTGCTATGCTGACATTTCGCTAACAATGAAAGTAGGATATAATAATAATAATAGTTCGTCCATCAGGTATGATGATGACCTTAACAACACCAGAGGAATAAAGAACAGAAATTGTTGAGAATTTCAACACATGGACAATGAAGAGAACTAAAGGACACAGAGGACAGAATGGAAAGACTGTTCTTTCATGACTTATGGCTTCTCATGTGACTGATAAGTCCTATTTTTGCCCTGCAGACCCTTCCGCATAAATGACAAGAGTGCTCCGTTGGTTCAGTACCACTGGGCCTTTTCTTGCGCCGTTCTCTTTTTTTGATAGCCTGCTGGACTCTGTCAGCTTCCCATGCTTTGCTGCCTCTGGTAAGGGCCGTCCTCCAATTTGCACGATCAAGCGAGAGCTTTTCCCACTCACTCACATCAATGGCAAAGGCCTTCAGTGATTGCTTGAGAGTGTCTTTGTACCGTCTCTTTGGGGCCCCAACATTCCTCGTTCCATTGGAGAGCTCAGAGAAGAAGATTTGCTTAGGGAGTCTGGAGTCGGGCATTCTGACAACATGTCCTGCCCAACGTAGCTGAATTTTTTTCGGGTGGCAGAAGATGCTCAATTCCTTGGCACGATTGAGGACCTCAGTGTCTGGAATTTTATCCTGCCATTTGATCCTTATGATCTTTCTAAGGCAGGCCAAATGAAAGTGATTTAGCTTTCTGGCATGCGATTGGTACACTGTCCAGGTTTCAGCCCCATAGAGTAGGGTGGGAAGGACCACAGCATTGTACACTTTCAGCTTAGTGTCTGTGCGAATGCCGGCAACATCCCACACTCTCTTTCGAAGCCTGCCAAATGCAGAGCTGGCTTTGCTGATTCTTGAGCAAAGATATATTATTATCTTATATATACCAACATCTCTGGTTATGCGGCCGAAACTCGACGCATTTCTGGGCGAAATTGCTGTCTTTGTTCCGCTTTTGTTTAGTTTGCTTGAGAATGTGAAGGGCAACGAACGACGGCCAGACAAGACACTTGTAAGTTAATTTGGCGTCGGTGTGGTTTATGGTGCGAGGTACAACCTCTCTGTAGGTGCGCAACACGAGGCGGCGCCGCAGTGAGCAACAGGTGCGCAAAACTCGTTGCAATAAGGACAGGATTAAGTTTACACAGTTGGGATCGGCGCTTTGACGTCAGAAAATTCGGTGTTTGTTCATTTTGTATCAATTTAAGTACCCATCTGCTGTTCTAATCTGTTCCCACGTATACGTGTACTGACACACTTTTTTGCCTAAGGTTAAATTGTGGTCTCATTTTAAAGAAAGTTGTAGCCACTAGTCCCCATGTTAAATACAAACAACAAGAAAACTATGGAATAAATTACAAAACTATTAACCTTCCCCGGACGTCGTGGGTCTAAAGGACCCACAAACAATTAAAAACGTTTGTAATTATCTTATTTCTGGGGATTTTTTTTTCTTGAAATCCAGGTATTCCTCAATGATATCATTGCCCACAGTTTTAAAGACTTTAAAATACATGTATGCACACCAACGATTCCTACCTGTACGTCCTGGAGTCTTACAGTTACAGACACAATACTATTAAAGAGGATTTTATTGTAGGATTTTATTGTCAAACCCTTTGGTACATCCTAGGGTCTCAGATACACTTCGCTTCTGAAGAGGATGTTATTGTTATACATGTATCCCTACTCGTACGTTCTGGAGTCTGACAGACACCATACTTTTACAGAAGGTATCCTAATAAAATTGTTCTTTACGAATGTGGTGTCGATTAAATACCATGACGTACGTATATATGGGTGCATAAATGTTTTAGTACTTACCCTAATCCACGGTACTTATTTACCCACCTACCTACCGTCTCACCAAGACTGCCCACCTATCTGCTTACATGGGTCAGTCTGGGTCTGTGCCTTACTCCCCGATTGTGTCTTTAATCCACCACATCTACAACCTCCCCACCTGCCACACCAAATTTACATCTGGGCCTCTTGCCAACCAATTGGACCAATCGCCCCAAATTGAGCCCTGTACCGAAAGGGGGTCACTCCCCCCTTCCCCACCCCCACGGGAGATTGGTAGGGCTTCTGGTATGGTCTCTTTCTATCCTACCACTATCATTCTACCACTATTCTGTCTACTGTCTTGCTTATTTCTAGCGCAGTATGGCCGTTAACGTGTCAGGGTGCTCCCTCCAAACTCACTCAGACTCAAATTCAAGACCCGTCGGGGTTATCTGATTGTGTCAAGACGTGCACACAACAGCACATTGCAACATACAACACCTGACATCTCATTGCAGGCAACAGCAACGATTATAAGTACATTACTAGGTTCCGCAAGCTTTTAAGGCCGGTCTTGGCTCCTGCTTCCCCTTGGCATTTGGAAATCGAGACGAGGAGGCCCAACAAGGCCGCTACCCGGGCTATACGCTAAAAAAAAAAAAATCCCACCAAAAAAACATTAACAAGAAAAGTGAGATGTAAATGCCAAGAGCAGCGAACCTCCTAAAATAAAGTCCTAAAACCTGCACCGTCAACATGCACCCACATCACACCTTTACCCTCTGCCGCATATCGCCGCCTCTGTATCAGATCAAACTTGCTACAGTTGCAGGGTTCAGCCGCTACTAGGGAGAGCCAATGTTGGGCCGGTGGCCGGCCAAGCCCTTCCCTTGCCAAAACAAACACCTACCGACACATTATTAAGTGGTTAGAAAAACACCAAACCTCGACCTCCTGTACCTTCCAACAAGGTAATCAGGACAGTTTGGAACGGCCAGGTTTTTTTCCACTACATCAGCAACTCAGAAAAGGCCAAAAAACGATAATCGCTAGAATTACTAGGCGCGGTGGGTTAAGCCCCTTGTACAGATCCCGCTAGAATTATCTCTACGGCGCCTGAGCCAAACTTTAAGTTGATGCGGAAGGAAGAAAATGAGGTGTGGCGTTTACCATAGCTTAAGGTCTAAGGTCTTAAAAAAATAAAACAACTAGAAAAATGAAAAATTCAGTTTTACAATGACTCAAAAACGAATAATATACGTGAGTTTTGTGCTTTATTTTTTTTAATTTAAATCGTTGAAGAGAATTGTGGCTGTGACAGAAGGCCATGGCCGCAAAATGTTGTCCACCACAACACACGCTGCATTTCGTGGGTGTAACTCGTGAAATAACACAGGAAATCAATTGTCCAAAGTACGTTTTAAAATTATGATGGGGAGACAAGCTGGTTATATTACCACCGGGAAACTTTTCCATTTTGAATCATGCCATTTAGCGGACAAAAAGGTGCAGCACTGACCTTCTGTCACAGTCTGTGTGAAATATTCTGTTATTTCAAGTATTTAAACTTAAGCCTGGCTCGTTGGCCCAGCCATTAGAGTGTCTGTCCTCGATGCCAAAAGTCCGAAGTTTGATTTCCGTCGGGGATGGAGTCCATGCATTATATACATATAATGGGATATGTCATCAGTTTTGGGGGACACTCGATGGCAGCCTCACGGATGCTTTAGTCCAAGGGACTCACTATCCCAGCAAAACCTTAAATTTGAGGTAATTCTGAATGGTTCCAGGTGATAGGAATACAAAAGGGTGCCAAAGAGCAGCTACAGAATGAGGATTGTGAGCCTTTTTTTTTTTTTTTATAAGACATTAAACTTGGCGCCCAAAAGTGATGACATAATTTGTTTGTGTAAGGTATACGTGATACACGTGTACAATGTCTCTGGACAGAACCCCCTTACACCTTCCAACACTAGAATGATGTCTTCAATGTATCAGAAACGATGTCATGGAACTTCTTTTGTCCACAGCATCCGCTCCGCTATTTTTACGGAGTATGTCTTTAATACACGCTTGGCCTCTGTATACTTGTCCACAGCATCCGTTCCGCTCCGCTCCACACCGCCATAGAAGCAAAGCGAGTTTTTCCTACATGTAGCGAGTTTTTCATCCATGTGATGTACGTCATTGTGCTGTGGACAGGAGCAATAACTGGTACTTAGCTGTGTGGATGACTTTCTGGCCCCACATGTTAAGTTTGGGGGAACCTTTTATTTTACAGCATCCAATGGAGTTAATTGGACAAAGAGAATGTATTACGATGGAATTTTGTCCACAGAGCTGGTTGTGTGTTGTGGTGCTACTCGTAACTCTAATGTCAAAAACTGTTGTGTTGTAGATTTCGAAACTTGGAGACGATGTTTTTTGTTTATCCAGAGAACGATCTCCTGACACCTGAGATCAAAGATCCGCTTGTCTAGACGGGGCAGTGTTCAACTGACTGACCAAGCGAATTGACCAATCCGATGACACAAGTCCACTCAGTCAGGGTCACAGTTAAATCCCCTTGTCGGGGGAATCAAAGAACAACGCCGCCAACATTTAGGATCAGTTTGTTGACATTTGGACAGGTCATCGAGAACACAGCGATGGCTATTGTATTGTTGTGGGTCTGCCAATATCATGGTGGACAGATCGTACTCTAATAATATTAGTTGGTATTTTATTTGGCCATGTCAGCTGTTTGTTTTGACTTTCATTTCAGCAATAGTAGGGCGAAGACAGAGAGAGAGAATGCCGTTGTGATAAATAGATCTTTATAATGGCCATGACACCCATCTCGCAAGTTTGCATTTCAAATGTTTAACTTTTTATCTTTTTCAGTTTTTTGTACCATTTCGTGGTGATTTACGCCGGCGTAATACCGCCCCCAACGCTTAACGGTTAGATTTCTTGAACTCGGTGTCAGAGGGTGTAGGTTCGAATCCCACCCTGGGCGGGCTCCAACTTAAAGCATTTCTCTGTTTGAGGCACTTTTTTTTTTCGTTAAAGGCCAGACGAGGACCCAAGTGTCACCTCTTCATCGTTATGAGGGTACTGGGAAAATGAGCACACAAAGGGGAAGGGGAGGGGTTTATAAAAGGTCACGCATCCCCCCCCCCCCCCGCCCGAATTACTATTGTTAAAAGAAAGAAAGAAAAAGCGTTGAGAGGGTTACAGTATGCAATATGAATTCTTCATGCGCCCGTTCTTTTGAGATACACATAGCTTTCTCGTGACCTTAGTTCTTGTTGGTTCCAATTCCAATTTTTGCAGAACAGAGAAATTCGAGGTTAGAGATTGGCTGCTTTACTTTATTGTACAGGTATGGTAAGGAGTTGGGATA
The DNA here is from genome assembly GCA_963931925.1 of Onchidella celtica. Lineage (NCBI taxonomy): Eukaryota > Metazoa > Mollusca > Gastropoda > Systellommatophora > Onchidiidae > Onchidella > Onchidella celtica. The sequence continues at coordinate 14,397,554 of OZ007576.1, read as the reverse complement.
AACCGGAAGTGTGAAACAGCGTGATAAGCGCTACAACGCAATTTTAAACAAGTGTCAAAGTGTGCGTTTGTTAATTGAATTTTTGTTATGAGTACGTACGTCCCCAATGTTTTCTGCGCTGGGGTATGTATTTTAAAGCCGTTTATGTCTCCAGAGCTAGGAAGCTCCTCCCGAAATACGCTTTAATCTTTCAAATTTTCTTCTTCTTTTCCTCCTGTTGTTTGGTTGAAAGGGTAGGGGGCAGTGTTAGGGATTCGATAAGATGTATGGTTGAGGGTAAGGAAGGGGTTAGTCATTGTATGTATACGTAGGTACCCCTAGTGAAAAGCGCTTGACGGCCTTTTGCTGTAAGTATAATCCTCTTCTACAAAAGCTCTCCGGTTTTTTCAGAGAACGGAGATAGAACAAACAAGAACGAGGGTCGCGTTCTTAGACATTTTGACACTGTGAGTGTGACGCTCGCAACTACAATGCATAACTATACTCGCTTCTCATGCCAAGGGTCCCGGGTTCAAAACCCGGCCGGTGCAGGCATGTTGTAAGTTTGAGATTGTTCTCATAATTTCGTGTCCCTAATCCTATTGGGTGGTAGGATCGAGTACCTAGTCTTCTCGGATAAGGACGAAAAAATTCGAAGGGCCTGTGTGCACGTTAAAGATACCTTGGCAGTTGGAGATCGAAAAGAGCAGGCCAAACAGGCCCCCGCCCGGCAAAATCAAATAAAATGCATCCCTACCACTCCCTCTCCCCTCACCCCCCCCCCACCAAAAAAGCCGACCGGCGCTGCACTATGGCGACGATGTGCCTGCTCCAGTTGTAACTGGTTGCAATAACACAAAGGCAAGTTTCCCAAATGGGATTAAAGTACATGTAGTATACAAATACAATGAAAATACATGTACAAATATACATGTTCTGCATTTACTTGCAATGTATTTCCGTGCTGGTGTGTTGTTGTTATTGTTGCTGTTGTTGGCCTCTCTCTGTCTCGACAGACAATGGATTGTGCGTCTATAGTGGTCTTGTCCACAGCACCCTCTCCGCTGATCTACATGTATTTATAAGGGAAATGACGTATGAAAAAATAAAACCCTCTCTGCCTCTATAGCGGTGATGAGCTGGGTGGAACAGATGCTGTGGGCAGGTATACAGAGGCAAAGAGTGTTTTACTTCTTGGTTCGTCGTTTTTCCGTAGATAAAGGAGCGGAGCGGATGCTGTGGACAAGACCACTAAGGTATGTCAGTTCGGGTCGCTGCAGCGCTTGCAGTGACTGTACAGTCCGATCTTTGAGCTGCAGGCTTTGTTGCACTTGAAGGTCTTCGCATATGGCTCAGCGATCGTTTCTGCCATCTGCATCTTCGTTCTTCTCCTCCCAACTGCTCTTGTCTCCTCTTCTCACTCGTGCCGATGCATGTCATGAGAGTACCCCCTTCCCCTCCCCCACACAGCTACTGCTGCCTGAGGGTTTAGTTTCTCAGATTGCTGGATTGATGCTGCCAGTTTTCGTATATCGCGTTTACAGATGTCTTTGTACCGGAGGAATGATCATCCTGTGCGTCTAATGCCGCTAGCAAGCTTTCCATACGTGTCCGTGGGGATTCGTCATCCTTCATTTGTCATTGTTGTTTCATGACTAGGCTAATATCAAGTCTAGTGGAAACAGAATCATAGATGATTAGAGATCTTGGTGTATATTTTGTGGCAGAAGCTCATTATTTATACTGGGCTGTTGTACGTACACAGACCTCCCAACTACACATGTAGTAGTACAAGCAGGATATGGGCAGATTTGATTGAAAAACCTGGGAGGTCACCGCAAACCGTTTAGAAACTCAAGAGATATACATTTGTTGTAGTTTTTGTTTTTTTGTACACCAAAGAAGCCATTATATAATTATATACATGTATATAAAAAATTGACCAAATACATGTATCATAAAAACCACAGAAAAACTGTGGGGTCGCAGCAGAGCTATAAGCAATGTCAAAATTGGGCAAAAAGAAAAGGTTGTACAGTAAAACCTCGTTATACCGCCAGGTGAGGGGCAAACATAAAATTGGCGGTATAACGAGAATGGCGGTACAACGAAAATACCATGTAGAACAAGAGAAATAAGTAATTTACCAACATTGGACTGGCTAACAATGTAACATGTCTAACATATTGCAGTTATCTCCCTTATCTCTCCACTGGCCATGAACCGCCGTTGTCATTTTGAAGTTTACATTGCTTGCATTTGTATTTTTTTGTTGTTGTTTTTTTGTGTTTATGTGTGTTGGAGTTTATTTATTCAGGAAATCGCACCTTAAGAGTAAAATTATTATGTATTGCAACACGACAAATAATGCTACATTACAATTCAGCAACAAACGTGTGTTGTTTGCATCGTACCCCGCGACCGGTATGAACCAGTTGAAGCATCACCTCGCGCGCGCTTACGTTCGTTCGCAAACTCTCTATTGAACTTTGACCCGTCTTTCCCACTACATGCCCCATCAGTATGCCTATCAGGACTTCAAAAGCGAAGACTGTGTAGTACTAGTAGGATTGGTGTTTGAGTAACAAGCACAGACTGTGACGCCATGTGATGTTCCGTCTGTTAGGTGGGTTTAGGTAGAGGTGGGGAGTGGGGGTTAAATTTACGTTGGCGCTATAACGAGCAATATTTACTATAGTTATGAATGTAGCAGTCAAACTGTTGGCGGATGGCGGTATAACGACATTTTCAGTGACTTTGTATAGGTGACAGATCCGTTCCACGGCGAAAAGCTGGCGGTATGCGGGAATGGCGGTATAACGGGGGCGGTATAGCGAGGTTTTACTGTACATGTATGTAGCGAAACCCTGCGTGAGAAATAAAACCCAAACGTTACAAAGCAAACAAAAGAGAAGGCAGAAAATACACAAAATTTTCGGCTTTCGCCTTTTTCAAGTGAAAAAAAACAAAAAAACAATCGAACTATAAAAATATTCAACAGGAACTGTATAGAATCGAAGCGAAACAGGATATATCTATAATACCCCCCCCCCCCTTTTCGGGTGTTGAAAATGGGGGTAAAAATGCCATTTGAAAGATTGCTCCCCGCATTTCTTTTATAAACACTCTGGTGTCTCCAACAGTGTCTGGCCCAGGTGAGCAGATGGTCTCCATCGCCCCTTTTACTCCTCCACACATCCTGGATGACCCCAGATTTCACGCAGCATCTCCGGTAGACATCAAAATGAGTAGTCCGACACTCCTGCAGACATGCCGGTGCCGACCCAATTTCTCCAGTTCCCAGGGAAAACGACCGAATGTGCATGGCGGCCACACGGTCCCCTAAATTCCTAACTCCCCCCCCCCCTCCCCACCAAAAGTGGGGACTGCCCGGGCTCGTGTCTCCGATATTTTGTCAGTCCAGTAGCGTGATGGAAAGCATTTTACGGTCATTTTCGTGTGATGGGCAAACCATAATTTTTTTTTTTGTTCATGTTTTGTGTGTGTGTGTGTGTGCATGTGTGTTAGAGACTAGTTGTTCTTTTTTTTTATTTTGCCGGGGCCACCGGCCTTGTTAGGCCTGCTGTCCTCAACTTTCAGCTGCCAAGGTATCTTTAACATGCCCAGCATGCACAAGTGTCATCAAGTTTTTTGTCATTATCCGAGACGAGAAGACGAAGTGCTCGATCTTACCTACCGTAGGATCCGGGACAGGAATTTCCCCCCCCCCCCTCATTCCAACATGCCTGTACCCACCGGGAATTGAACCCGGAGCCTTCAGCATGAGAGGTGAGCACTAATTTCGTCTCTAGACCAACGTGACCATATTATTGGTACCAAAAACTGTTGAAAACCAAAATGCTCATCTAAGTGTTTAAAAATAATACACATAAAAATCCCATTAGCCTAAACTTACTTTCAGTTCAGTAACCACATCACTTCAACTGTGCACACCAGACAACACATAAGAGAATGGCATCAAACTGCTCATTTTTTTAAACAAAAATTGTGTATACTTTAATTTTTAAAAATTCACATTTAAATAATACTGAACTCAAGCATAATGATGGTTAAGAACACAATTATTTAATACATGTTGTATATTCAGCAATGGGCATTACTGACAGTACAGTGTATTATTTCCTAAACTTTTGATGTAATGTGTCACTACCAAATGCAACACACACATATATGCACTGCCCAATACTTATTTCATGACAACACTCAAAACAATTTTTACTAAAGGAAAAAAATAATAATTCAAAAATCCAGAAATCAGGCAATCTCCAGAAGATTCCCATTGATGCAAGGAGTTGAATAGGTTATTTTTACCTATGTATGAAAGAATGAAGCAATCTTGAAACTCACATACGCCATAGATGTAATTTAGGACAGGACAGCACATGAAATTCCGGATTTTCCTAATAGAAGTTTGGGCATTATACCAGCGAGTATGTACAGAGAGAAATCATTAGTGGTCGATTTGCATCACAAAACAGGGTGGTCACCAAGAAACCATTGTTAGCATGGAGCGGAAAGTAGGTCGCAGCAGTAAACAATAACCGTTCGTACATTTCCACCGGTGAGTATGAGCTTACAAATTTTCAACCAACCCCAAAATATTTACAAACCATAGTAAATAGATATGCAAGGAGTTGAATAGGTTATTTTTACCTATGTATGAAAGAATGAAGCAATCTTGAAACTCACATACGCCATAGATGTAATTTAGGACAGGACAGCACATGAAATTCCGGATTTTCCTAATAGAAGTTTGGGCATTATACCAGCGAGTATGTACAGAGAGAAATCATTAGTGGTCGATTTGCATCACAAAACAGGGTGGTCACCAAGAAACCATTGTTAGCATGGAGCGGAAAGTAGGTCGCAGCAGTAAACAATAACCGTTCGTACATTTCCACCGGTGAGTATGAGCTTACAAATTTTCAACCAACCCCAAAATATTTACAAACCATAGTAAATAGATATGCACACTGGCTCTGGTGAAGATGGTCCCTTCACATTCTTGTTACTGCCATGATCTAGTTTTGCGATTTTGGCCGAGTTGATTTATCTCCATAAATAGGTATTCGCTGATACTACATTACTAGTATGGAAAGCACCATCACTGCAAGGTCAGACTTGCACATGCAATATTTTCTGCTCTTTCTCGACCAAGTGAAAACTACAATGCATCTGTTATAGAATAGAATAAGCAGGATCAACAGTGATTTTCTCCCAAACTGTTGCATGGATTTCTCTGAAATTTTACCAGGAGCTCTTATTTCACACTGACCCTTATGGAACCGATTTTTGATTTGTTGGACTGCAGCCTGATTTTGAGTTTGCTTCATCGCACTTTGTATACCTCAATAGGGCAGAGGTTAGCCCCAAGGCTACAAAAATCCTTCCAATCATTGGTGTTTGCGAACTTCTACAGTGATACAGTCTTCAAAAACAGAACCAATGACAAATCCCGCCATCCCACAAATTTGCAGTGGGCCCTTCAGCCAGGAAATAATCAAATTTTTGTCCCAATTAAACTATTTACAAAACTTACAAAAGATGTGTGAACATGTATTGACATTGATATTCTCACAACATAATCATCTTTCCTACTGAAAGAGTTAACCAAACTCAGAAAGAGAACTAAAAAAAGTACAACATATGTATGAGAGGACAAATGAATCAATCATGAAAAGAAGAATAAAATGATAATTTACAGTAACTTTTGCAATGAAGACCAAAAGAAAAATTTTCGCCTTCGTCATTGTGATCATGAGCAATATGTGTGAGTGGCACATGGCCCACTTTTCCTCAACTTGACTCATAGTGTCCACAACAGACTGCGACAAGACTAGTACATGTATATACATGAAAAGTTCAAAGACGGAGACACAGAAACATGTCTATCTAGAATGGCACCAGAAAATGCCGAGCACGTGCTCCAGCGCGTTTCCCCTTGTAAGAGCAAGAAAGGGAAAACTGCTGGCCTGGAGGCCGGCCACTGCAGCCAAAGTTGTATGGGACTGTAGGGCAACTTGAAGCCACAGCATCTTTCATACAGGCCATTGGTCTCCCGATCTAGTGACGAATGACACAAAAATCCCAAACGAAGAAGAACAACAACTCATAGGTAATTCAAATGAGAAATTTAGTAGACGTAATAGAACCATAGCATAATTAAATTCACCTCTGAACATCGCATGATTGTTACTAACACTCCTATACAATACATGTAGATCCCAAATTCAGGAATGACATTCAATTTACCACCTAAGACACTATTATTATTGGTTTCAGCAAAAAAACAATACACCATAGTGTGGATTTTCAATCCAGACCTGGATGCGCACCATTGAAAAGACAAAACTTGGAACGGTGCATTTTTTTGAGAGCAGTACCAACATCAAACAGGGTAAAACAAAAATATACTACATGCGATATAGACCATAAATAATAATTAACAAAGTAGAGAGAATATCATCAACGTTCCCTAGTAAAATGTAGTAATCAGTTTTGGCTACTTTTCACAAGAAGCACAAAATTGTGTTAGTTTAGCTCAACTGGTCTTGTGATGATGAATTTTCGAAGGTTTCCTATTACTAGTACAGTATTAGGTTGTTTTTCAGCTTCAGAGTCTGTAACCAAGATAATTCGATGCAGCCTTGAAGGTAGTTTATATGTGAAGGAGCCTGGGAAAACCAATCATGATGCGAAAATTTCACAATTGGAGTTATTTGCACCATTATGTATCGGATGTTTTGCAGAGCATTTTGCTTTTTAAATTTTTATATCTTCACTAGACCCAAAGTTATGACATTTTAAAAGTACAAAAGACACAGATGTTACAAAATGTGAAAATCACGTCTAATGTTAACACATTTATTTTCATACATTCTGAGGTGTTTTTCTCATCAGGAAAGCAAAATAATGTCATTTTTTGAGTTTATAACCATAAAGAAGGCAGAGAATCTAAGGCCTCAGGAGCATGTCTAAATTTTCTCCACCTTGCTCCAAAAAAACCAGAACTCCAATGAAAAAAAAAAATATGGGAAAGTCACAGATCTGCAATTCTGCCATTAACTTTACATCAAGTTATAGAACAAGATTATTATTTAACTAATATAGAAATATAAACTAGCGAAAGACAATGTAAAATGGACATAGACACAAAAGGTGAAAGTGAAAACAATGGATGTAAGTGGACATTCTGTAAAAAAACAGGAAATTCCAGAGTGGAAACTATCTGCATGTGTAATTGCTACATAACACACCTATGAATCAGATCAACATGCTCTGGACACCAGGTCAAATATACTTGGAATGCTTCTCTGTCTTTTTTTTCTCATGGCTAAGGTAAAAAAAAAAAAAAAATTGGAAAACTCAAAAATCAGCAAATTTACATCCCTGACAAATAACTAGAGCCATAAAAAGACATGAATTTAATAAATACCCAGGGGTTGACCTACTCTGGTGTAATTTACTGTACCTGGTGATTTGTTTTCAGTATGACCTATTTGCAAGACTCTCCACCTTCGTAACAATGGCCAGACATTTTCTGAGTCTGAAGATGTACAGACAAAACTTTCTCATCTCATATCAGTATAACCTTTCACAGTAAACTTTCCAGATATTCTAACAAATTTGCTCAAAATCACGTCCAGCATGATGAAATAATCACAGGCATGGTAAAATGCCAAAATTAAACCCCCCTGAAAGTGCACCTGAAACAGGATTTGTTGTGTTCTCAAATAAATGTACAAAAACGCACCAACTCATTTAATTGTTCTTCTGACTCCCCAGGTTCCATCATGACATCTTAGATCATCTGCTGTCACTAAAAAGTTTAAAATTCCTGAAATGTCCCTCAAGACCATGGGTGAAAAATCTTATTCTTTTCAAGGGCCTCAGATTTGGAATTCTCTGCCATTGTCTTTGAGAGAGACTGAACATTTTATGAATTTAAAACATCAGCTGAAGAGTCATCTTTTTACACTCTGAACGCCCATGTTTTGTTTTCTGCTGAGTATGCCTCTGTGTTGTGAGTGTGATTTATATGACATATATGTTGTAAAGCACTTAGAGCCTGGTTGTTAACGGGATGAAGCGCAATATAGATGCTGTGTATTATTATAATTAATTTAACCCCCCCCCCCCCTGCGATGGGCATACTAATACGGCATCAACTTTCCATGCATTCACTCTGCACGGGCGTACACACCACACGCAAGCCATATTTTCACGCATTGGGTCACTGACCTCTTTGAGACATATCTACCATCTTATTGCTCACTGTATCTCTTCTAAATCAAAGGCATTGTGACATGGACATGTTAACCAGTGAATCACAAAGACTAAGCTTTCAAAGGCTCTCCCCACACTATCAAAAGATGTAACATCGACATGGGAAACTTTTGACCCAGATAAGATTCTCCGTGAGTGAGGTCATTGACCAGACAGCAGACCTTATGCCGTCGTGTGCAGGGTGTGCCTTGATATTCAATTTCCTACAATGGTTCAAGACAAAACAAATTCTCAGGCATACATACCACAAGCCACAAGTTCATAAATGAAAAAAAAAACAACAAGAAACTACAACAAAATAACTGATTTTGGCAATGTTTTTCCAAAAATTGTAGTGGCTATTCCAGTTTTTCAACTTGATGAAGGTCTGTAATGATTGAAAGCTTGCGGACTTATTTGCCTAAATTCTTTAAGAATTGATATATAGTTTTCGTTTTGTCTGTCTCTGACATGAGGCTTTGCGAAATATAACTTTTTAATTCTTTTTTTTTTTCTGCCAAATTTTAATTTTGTGCCGAATCCTTTTGTGATCCCAAAGTTTTTCTGTGGTCCTTTTAAAATCAATGGAATGAAAGGCGGAGTTTCAGGAAGTAAGTTGAAAAAATTGGCAGCTGACCACTCATGAAAGTACATGCATACAGTGAAACTTTTCATTACAGTGTTAAAACTATCTGGTGGGAAAGCAAAGGAGATGCTTTGTTTCTGTTTGCTGTTAGAAGTAGATGAAACGGTTCAGTGACCACCCCAGGCAGAATCAGAGTCATCCACTGTGATGACGTCCTGTAAATCTGAGAAGATGCTGCGGGAATCTTCATGCAACGCACTGGCTCGTCTCTCGGAGGGTTGACATTCTCTGTTGTCAAAAAGATTTTTGGTCCTTCTGCGGCAACCTAAGTGGAACAAAATTATTTAAAGAAAATAAGATTATTTGTCATGGACAAAAACATCGTCTGGACGTGATTATAATTTCTAATTTTAGTCACAAGCCGCATTATTTACTGGATTTTGATTGGCTATGCTAATGACTCACTCATGATTAAATTTGTTATGGCCTGCTCTGAGCTCACATACGAAACAGAAAGAAATGTTGCGACGAGAACGTTTCTAAATTTTATTTGATTTTGCCCGGCCTGCTCTTCTCGATTTCCAACTGCCAAGATATCTTTAACGCATGCAACATGCACACAGACCTTCAGAATTTTTTTGTCCTTATCCAAAATGAGTAGGTGCTCCATCTTACCGACCACAGGATCAGGGACAAGAAAATATGAGAAAAATCCCAAAGTTCCAACATGCCTGCACCGTCCAGGATGTGAACCCAGTACCTTCAGCATGAGAGGCGAGCACCTTGCCTCTAGACCAGCCGTGGTAGTCCTCTTAAATATCGAGCAAGTTTTTTTCATTATACAGATTCAACTCAATCTCTGTTATTTAATTCCATGCCTCTAGTTGTCCCATCAGTGTCAGGGAAACATGTGAGTGAGCCCCACTAACCTCAAAGGAAATCGCACTGGACCAAACGGAGAAAATCGCGATGAAACACAAATATGCAATTTTTTTGACGATTTTTATATTTTGGTCAATACTTAAAGTTTAACTATTTTTCTGCATTCTGTGAAAATATTATGTCTCAAATCAGCCTCTAACTCTAAATATTGCTTTGAATGCCTTTAATTTTGCCTTTGACATCGAATATCACTTCAGTAATGGGTTTCATTGAACTCCCGATAACTTCAAAATTAATAAATCTATTGTCACAAAATTTTCTCACACGGTATGTATCATTTACACGTATATTGGCTTAGACATGCAAAATTTCAAAGCCCTAGGTTAATTACAAGTATCAGATGCGAGGGAGATAGTAAGGCCACCTATCTCGCCTAGAGCGAAAATTGCTCCTCCATCTTTAAAGGCGATTTTCTCAGAAGTCAGCTTCCGTTTTTTTACTGGGGGGTAGGTGTCTTAAAAAGGCCATAACTTTGCGATGAAAAGGAGCATTGCAATCATTTTTACACCAAATTAAAGATGAGATTTCATACTTTATGGTGAAATTCATAACTCAAAACTGAAAAAATGCGACTTCCATTAAGGTTAGTGAAGCTCGCTCACATAATATATGGAATCCGACCTGACTAATTAACTGATGCAGGGAAAATAAAGTCATGAAGCATTAATGGAGGGGATGGGGGGGGGGGGGGGGGTTTTAAAAAGGCCTATTGGTCTATGCTAAACAAGCAAACACAATACAAGCTTACGTCACCACCACCACTGTAGATACATTACATGTCCATGATTATCCTCACCTGCAATATTTGATGTAATGTCACAGCTCTGAAGTTCATTCATCTCCTTCAGTAGATTTAATTTCTCAGCTTTCTTCATGCTGGGTCGGCCTGGGATAGTTACAAAAACTTTGTTTCTTATAGGTAATCAACGTACAGTGGCTTCATTTGGAGCTTCGAAAAGCAGTCACATGACTGGCTATTTATTTATTCTCCGCTCCCACTCAAGGACCAATGTCAAACCCACTCCCAGGATAACAAAGACCTAAGAAAGTCTAAGCAAACTGACTTGAAAGATCTAGAGTTTATCATCTATTTTGCACTGAGTTATGTCACCCAGTATCGTCTCCTTGGACACAGAACATCATTTTTGACCCCCGCAATTTGCCTCAACAAGACACTTCACCTAGATGTGTGCCATATTTCTAAGGCTCCTTACCATGTCACTTCATTTACACCTGTTATTGAGTTTACTGAGTTCTCATGTTTATGTAATGACGTGTAAGATGTGTGTACCGTGTGTGTACTCTTAAACGCTCTGTGAAAGGGAATTTCCCTCATAATCATGGCATGATAAAGTGATTCTTGTCTAGGTTATTACATTCTGGGCAATTTTATTGTGAAAATTATTTTACCACTTTCAGCAAAACAAAAACCAATCCTTAACTGTGGCAATTCAAAAGGCTCCTTTGTTTTCTGTTCTGGTAAACAGTATTCCAAGAAAGCTAAATACACTATGCTCATCCACTGTCCTCATGGTAACAATGCTTACGGCAAGACAGCACAGCTACATCTGATCAGATTTTATTTCAACATGGTATACACAGTCCTTCCTCCTTACTGTCAACATGTGCAGACTTTTAGGTCTCAAGCCACTTCAGTGGAAGTTTTGTGAAAAAGTTTAGAAGAAAAAAAGAAAAACATGCTGAACTTCTGAATTGGGTGGTTTGTTGTATCAATCAGATACCACCCAAATAAAAAAAGATAGCTAGGTAACCTAGTAGGTTCTGGTTACCCCAGTTAAGAATTACCAGAAAATCAAGTCTCTACCTTTCATTCCTTTTTCTTTCAATAAACTTTTTATTCTCGCCACTTTCTGTTTATCTGTGTCACACCCGGCCAGCTCCTTGGTGTACCTCAAGATCAGGCCCACGGCACGGCAGATTTTTCTCAGGTGTGTCAGCTCTGAACTGTCACGGGAGACCTGAAAGGCACACAAAACAGAACTCTATTGCTTACCACTGAAATCAATACCAACTGCCTTGAAAAGGATGGAGGAAAACAAGCCTGGGGACATAACATATGCATTAAATAACAGATTTTATGTGTAACTACGAAGTCAGAAGGATTTGCCCTACAATTAAATATAACCAGTAATGATTAACAATAGAATGGTTTCAAACATACCTATTTCTGGCCAAAAAAAAAAAAACTACTGCTGACTTATTATTGCGTCTACTTTAACAGCAAAGACTTTAATACTCTGGCTCACTGAATTTTTAAGTTAATTATCAGATTTGGGACTATCCTTTCCACTTTTCCAGGGAATGCATTTAATCTCATCACCAAATTGAAAGGAATACAATCACAACCTTTAATCATATCTTCCCTTACAATAACCATGAGATATCACAACACACAGCGAAATGTAAAACCACAAAACGTAACAACAATCAAACTACATAATAATAATAATAATAATATATTGCATTTACATAGAAAACTACATGTGTGTATTTTGGCCACCATTTGACAATTATTCACTCATTTCCTCAAACCATATCTCTGCAAACAGTGGCCCTGGAAGCAATTTATTAGCACCTGGTCAGAGGCATACTATGTTCCACGCTGCTTTTGATTCATTTAATAATTTATATTGCTGCCTGTACAGAATTACAATGTAGGGGAGTTAAGGCTAAAATCAAACGATCAACCATTTAGGCACAGTTGAGTTAGGCCCCTTTTCCAGTTTCACTCCTGAAACTGTAAGAAACTGGAATTGAATTTATCTTTATTTTGCTTACAATCATGGACAGCTAGAGGAAGTGGAAGTCAACTACATGTATTGACACTTGCCTCAAATGTTATATGATTAAAAAAAATTGTTCTCACTTTTCCGATTTTTATCACAAGATTTATGTCCAAAACTTTGCAAGGATCAGTATGCAGAGTGGAACACATTGTTACACACTGTGTAAATAGTGTAATCCAGGCCTGCATAACATAAGGCCTTTGATGCAGCTGCGGGAGCTTTTGAAACATGCTGCCCCCACAGGAAAACCAACATCACTAATAGCATGACCTTTTTTACTACTTTATTGTTTCCATTAGCTTGTCTCACAAAGAATTCTTTTTTGTCAAAGGCAGACAGACAAATCTGCTCCCGAAAAAGAAGTTTTTAGTGTGGCAAACCAACGTTTGTGACTGTTTGTAATCAGAGAAAACAATGTAGAAAAAGGGCCATGCTGTTAGTTACATTGTTTTCCTTTGGACAGCAATATAGTACACACACTGGCGACTGTAGCATACAGCCCAGGTTTGGCATTCAGGGTGGGGGGTTTGAAAATTTACTCCAGATGGGAACCAGCGATTAATTTTCTGCGATCAGTGTGGCCTTTGGTACTTTTAGTTGTGCAGGTTTTTTATTATCATATACTGGCTTTTGTTTCAGAAAGGATGGGAAAGGCTTCAACATTGAGACAATGGGCAGTGAATGAGGTGAAAGTGAAATGGGACAAATCCCAGTATCAACCCCTTAATGTATATTATGCCAAAGCTGGACAGCTAGCTGGGAGTTTTGATAGTTCTTGCTACTTTTAGTTTTAGACTTGTCTATTATGACCATTCCAAAAGTTAACTGGGAACTTTACTTTCAATATTTCAAACTTATCATTGTGTCTGAAAATCGCGTACTGCATCAAACAAATTTACAGCCCACATTTTTAATGGTTATTCACAACAATGCATTGCCAGCATTCAAGAGTTTAATCTGTTTCTGCATTTAAACTTGTGGCTGTCTTACATAAATAACATCAGATTAGTGTACAGAAAACTCAGACTAACCTTTTTCTTGACAGCTGGTTGTTCTGTCTTGGTACTGTGTACTGACCTGTCAGGCATGGAGCAGTCTGATAAATCAGATAAGCTACTTGATGATATCTCCTGAGGTGAGTTACGTACTTCTGCCTGTCTGCCTGGGTCACCATTATCACTTTTCTCATCACAAGTTGAACTGCTGATTTTATAAACATCATAAGTCTTCTCCTGTGTAACAATCCTGTCTTGAGGTGTATGATCCCTTCGTCCGATTGTCTTCAAATCTGGTTTCAAACTTTCCCTTTTCTTCGCAGGTGAATGTTTGCCATCACTGAGTGAATCAATGTCTGAAATGCGACTAGCATCACTATCACTTGCTACTACTATTCTTCTCTTCCTTGAAGTTTGAGAAGTTTTGACACTTTGGTTCTTCTGACGACCAATTTCGCACTTGGGCTCACTCATGTTAGCAGAATAATTACCATTAACAGTCCTGGAAAGTTTTGTTAAGTCCACTTTGGTCATTTCCACCTTCAATGACTTCTGTAGTGCATCCTTGGACACACTCTTCCAGTTACCAACATCTGCTATATCAGTGCAGTCAGAGTCAATTCCATCATCTCCCTCGCTATCACTTGAATCTGAGCATTTCACAGGTGACAATTTTGACAATTTTACGCAGCTCCTGTTTTCTGAGCTGTCGCTGTCAATAGCTACACACTCCTGTCTTCCCTTTGTCTTCCTTCGGTCCGCACCAGTAATCCTTTCAACTGACTGGGATTTTGATTTTACAGACTTTGAACAATTTTTCTTCCAGGTTAACCTTTTCTTAGCTATCTTTCCTTCCAAGTCTTCAATATAGTCATCAGCATTCGCCGCGGTTTCTTTAATTTCTTCTACACTTGAGTCATCCAGGTCTACAACCTTTATAGAAACACTGGCGCTTTTCCCGTACTTTCTACATTTAAAAGAAGAACCAATGGCCAGTGTGGTAGAGCTTCCAGAGTCGCTATCACTTGTATCAGATGAATCCAAAATTTTGCTACTGATTTTTTTAAATCTCTTCTTATTCTTGATTTTCCGTTTCTTTGATGGAAGACAATAAATGGAATAATTGTCTTCTTCTTCAGAGCTATTCTGCCTGATTTTTCCCCCGGCCTGATTTTGACAAGATTCAGTTAATGTAACGTCATCCAAGGAAGCCTCTGTGTTACCTCCCACACCTAAAGTTTTCTCATCAGAAATTAGCGTCACATTCTTTCCAAATTCTGTATCACTTCCATCAGCATCAGGATTAGTGGTTTTGTTTGGACTTTCACATGTTTCTGAATCACTAGAGCAAATTCTCCTTCTAGACTGAATATTTTCAGGTTTTTTAACTGTAAGTAGGTGCCTCTCTTCCTCTTCGTACGGCGAACATTTCCTGTTTGTTGAATTCAGTGACGATGTGTAGTTCTCCTTAGTGTTTCCCGTTTCTTTCATCAAACTTTGGTCTTCAGTGTCTGAACTCAAGTCATATACTGATCTGTGATTCTTGAGTCTGCAGCTTGTCTGTATTGGTGTTTGACTTTCTGTCTTTCTTCTTAGACCAGAAAAAGAGTTACTCTTGACTTCTTTCAAAGATTTCGATGTTGATTTGGTCTTTTTCGGTACTTCTGTAAGTTTCACATCCCGCTGGGCTTTTGTTTGATTTTCATGGGCATCTCTGTCCTTCCCTCTCTTCTTCTGTGAGGTAAAATACACCTCAGAGTCACTAGTATCAAGGCTCTGAATGCTAAAATCTGAATCTAGTACAGCAGCCATGGCTTCGGATTCTGCGAAAATCATTTGCTTTGACTTCATCTTCTTATGCTTTTCAGGCGTTCCATTTGCCTCAGTGACATTGCTGTAAGTGTAAGTACGAGACTGATTTAGCACAAAGCTCTTTGATTTTTGTGGACTATGTTTAGGTGGTCTCTCATTTCTACCGCCACCAACACTGTCGAGCTGCTGCAGCAGTTTCATATTATCAGTGCCAACAGAAGCATCAGGAATCAAATTTTCCTCATTTTCACACACATCTTGAGCTGACTCAAAAGCATTGCCTTCAGGAAATAATTCAGATATTGCACTGGGAACGTTTTTAAACCCTTGAGAGGTGGATATGTTTTCTTTCTCATCTGTGGAAGTTTTGCGTCCAGACCCTGGGGCTAACTGCCTCTTTGGAGACTTGCTCTCTGGGTTAGCATTACTCACAGTAGCTGCCAGCTGACCTTTCTGAAAATGATAGAGTTAGCAAAACAGTGAAATAAAATTTGCTGCTTAGAGTTAGAAAAGTTCATCTCTTTTGCATCCATCCTGATAATACAATTTTATTTCTCATTTATTGAGGACAAAATCAAATTGTAAGACATTCTTACATAATAAAAGAAATTATATCCAGCTCAATCTCTGAAAGTATGATACTCTGGCTACATCTAAGGAATTATTTGATCTTTGTCATGCTTACTCTTTTTCTTTGTAAGAAAAACTGGTTATGTCAAACCATCCAACTGGTCAATATCCTACTTAGTTTAATTGACAGTACATCAAGTATATTATTATAATAATTATATCGTCCAATGATAACATTCTACTGTCTATGATACATTTTCCTCACAAAAACTAGAAGCACGACAAACAAATAGAAATCAGCACTACAATTCTCACGTTAAAAAAGGGGTGAGGCAGGTGAAAATTTGTGGACAGGGGTGGGTGTAGTCAATACCATCTGATCAAAACCCCATCGCATGGTCAAAGCATAACCCAATGGTGTAACCTGACCTTGACTATGTAAATAATTCTAGCAATAAAGCATAACATGCTGGCTATGTGAGACGTTTGTCTGGGTAACTAGACACACGGCAATACTGGATGCTTGCATAATATGAAAGGCCAGCTGGTGTACCTGTATACCTCTATGGCAATGGCATTCAATAGGATTCCAGTAGAACACACACATGACAGCACTCCAGGTCAAATTATTTTTTCCCTATAAATTATGTTTTTGGTCTCTCACAATCACTTTATAATACTTTATTCATCTTTCTCAGGATTTCTTAATTTATTATTCCCCTTGCTTTAAGCTGAGCTATATGTAAACAAAAATTGAAAAAACATTAAAAATGCTGACCAAAGACCTCACGAACAGGGCAGAATATAAACTGATGATTCAAGGGGTTTAATCAATTGGCAGAATACTGTTACTTCCCCTGAACTCCCCTTAGCCCAGCCCACTTCCTGCACAGTCAAGCTAACCAGCAAGCACTATTAGTATTATGTGTCCAGACTAGGAATCAGTTTTTGTATTTTTTTACTCTACGTTGACACACAATGTGAGACAATATTTATAGTGATAATAGAAAATAGGTGAGAAAAAAAAAACAATGAATATTTTTATAACAGTTGTAAATCAAGAAATTGTGAGGAAAAAAACAATATCTGGAACTGTGTGGTAGTGCCTAGTTAGTAGCTCAACAAATACATTATGTATCATGTAGTAATAGGTAGTCCAAACTGATTTTTACTTTTTATCACAACTCACCAGTTATATTGTCTAGTCTGATGGAGCTTGCTTTTCTAAGAATTTTGATACCAAATTTGGTATTCTAGCTTAAAGGGTTTGAAAGTTATGGCATTTTCAAAAGTGAAAAAACACCTCGAATTTGCTACCTTTTGCAAACTGCACAATAGTCCAACTTTGACCACCCATAAAATGACTGTTTATTGAGTCACAGCATTAAAAATTATCTATTTCCAAGTCAAGGGGGTATACATTACGCTCAATTTTTTTTCGAGGGGTACAAATATTGTATAAGCATCTCATTTTACTTTTTTTAGTCATCAAACGTCATCCGACGTCAATTTTGTGTGAACCCTTACAAGGGAGACAAAAATAATGTTTTTATTTTTTTTTAACTGAAAATTAGGTCAACCGCATCGCCATTGACTTAGCACTGAGTGTCAGAAAAAGGTGACGAAATTAAGCACTGGGTGGGTCTATAAAAACAGTCGGCGCTTTGCGCCGAAACATGCCATAAGTCTAAGTTTGGCACACCCTGAAAATACAAAGGCTGAGGTTCATTTGCATATAATTTTGATCCTGGTCTATTAAAGTTTCCTCCAGTTTCTCGATCAACAAACTTTTCAACAAACAATTTTTAAAGGAATTTCAACTTAAAACAGGATGAAAAATATGCTGAATTAAACCTCATTTATCTGGCTTTCTGTGTGAGTTATTTTCAAACATCTGAGCTACATCGGTGCAACGCGCCGTGGTCCTTTGTTAATGGGGGTCAAATCGGTATGTGCGGCTCAGGGCGAAAACAGCAAGACTGTGTCTTGTTCAAGCAATAAAAACACATGGCTACACACATTAAACAATACAAAAGATAATATACTTTGACAGAGGAAGACTTGAACTTTATTTTGATGCAGGCTACACGCCGTTTTACATAAACTCACAGCAGTAGTAACCTTGTAATACTGGCCTAAAATTATGCCAAAACGGGATTTCGCCCCTTCAGTGGGGCAGTTTGCCTGGACTACCTAGTATAGTAATCACTACTATCTGCTGAAATTAATAAAAAAATTTAATAATAATAATAATAATACAACTTAATTTAGCTTGGATTTGAAGATAAAAATCCAAGAATAAAGAAAAAACCTGAACAAGCTCCTTGATAATCACGTCTACAGCAGAATTCACAGCATGTTTCTCAGCTTTGGTTAACGCAGTTTGACCTTTCAGCTTGAGGTATTCTCCCCGCACCATCCGTTTTGTCATTACACTGAGGAGTTACAAAAGGGCATTAAGTAAGATTTCAAACCGGAATGGACATTAAAAATTATAACATTTTTGTCTACCTCTGGCTGCTATATACTGATATCTGGGGGAGGACTTCCCGATGCTTCTCATGGCCAGATTTTCTTACAATATGTGAGTGTGCATGAGAAAACCCACAATAAGTTGCAAACATGACATTTTGGGATCTGTACACATAATAAAAGATAAAACATTTCTGATAAATTGGAGTCAGTGACCCCCCTAAAACAAGATTTTGAGAAAACGGCATTTAATCCTAAAAGTGGCAATAGCTAATTGACCCATTAATACTGGAGTGATTGCTGTTAGGAGACCATAGTCTAATAACTAAGCCGTTATAGAGATCATACTGAGTAGTGTTCAATGCTCTTCTACAGTTTACTCTGTAACATGCCACGGTCTCCTAAGCAACAGCCAAGTCGGAAGTATTTGGATCTTGTTAGGAGACCGTAGTCTAATTACAAAGCCTTTATAGAGATCATAGTGAGTAGTGTTTACTGCTCGTCTACAGTTTACCCTGTAACATGCCACGGTCCCCTAAACAACGGCCAAGTTGGAAGTTTGTGTCGGACCCATATTTTCACTTTAAAACCGTTTTTCTCAAAATCAGCTCTGTCGACATATTGTGGGTTTTCTCATGCGCACTCACATATATGATAACGAAATATTCCTAACTGTGGCCAAGTTGCAAAGATGTATATTATATAAAGATGTGACTTTAAATACTTTAATTAAGAGCAGCCACACCGGAGGGGGGGGGGGGGGACGCAGAGCCCTCCTGCTGTGCCTCCTTGATGGGTTGGTTGTCTACCAGGGTGTTTTTAGTTGGTTAATGCGCAGCTTGGCAATTAACTGCTGAGTACCTTGAAAGGTGCAATCTGCTGAAAACACTGGCAAAGAGACGCATTTGGAAGTCTTTACAGATCTGGATCTTGTTGTTTCAGTAGCAATGTAGAATTCTAACTCCTGATTTTGTAACCAAGAACTGAAGGCAAGAAAAGCAACTGTTCTAAATTATTTGCCAAGATTCTAAAGTTGCGCAGGAGTAAAACATGACAAACTTAAGACATGCAGCGATAACAAAAAAATTTAAACCGAACCCTTTAAAGATACCCTGTAGTATAAGCTGCATTGTCTCTATTGTCTGAATTCTGGTGCAGGCCTACTGGTTTATTTTGATACATTCTCCACATATGTGCCATTCCCTCTGCCCCATCCAAACACACATACACCTAGAACCATGGAGTAACTGACGTTTTTCTAACCTTCGATGGCCCCCGTGGCCTCAAAGAGCAAAGTTTCAAATACGAGCACTTTGGACAATAGTGTACAACTGTACACTGGTGCACATCAATTTAAGAAACAGATTTTAAGGCAGAATCTAGATCCAAATCTAGTAACTAAGGAAAAGCCTCCGGAAGGCATCTTATGCCAGTTTTAGCAGATTGCTTTTTTTAATGTATTCGGCAGTTCATCATCGGGCCGCACATTAATTGTAAAAACATCTTCATGAGGATATAATTTATAAACTGTCCAGCGGGGGCTCTCCCTGCACATGGCCGCTCCATGTCACATCCTTGTAGAGGTTCTTGAAACAGCCTCGCAGTTTGGCCACAAGTTGGAATATTTCATGATTATTATTTTACAAAAATCTGGCCATGACACGCATTCAGAAGTCGTCCTTGACCTGTAATTAGAACAACTTGTGCTGCCTGGCTTAAAAATTGAATTTAAGATGTTTAGTACAGAGTACCATACACAGCTTGGAAAGAGTCCCATACTTCCCGACCACTTTGAACTTTCAGGCTGTGGCAATAATTTTTGTTTCCTGTTCAAACGGATTTGTACGGGCATGAATAGGAATAGGCTAACCGCTAAGGTTACTGCTTAAGTATAAGTACTATAAGGTTAGAGATAGTTCTAGTTCTAGGTTTAGGGACAGACAGCACAACTGGTCGGGACGAATGGAACTCTTTCCCAAAACAGTTACTGCAGTTAGCCTAGGTCAAAGAGGGTTATAGTAACAAGAGCAAGCGCTGTGACGTCAGGCCATTGTGAAAGCACTGGGAGCCCGCGACTACGGCGGCGGGTCGTCTACCGAAGAGGAGGCGTGGTAAACAAAAGCAAAGGAGATGTTTGTATAGTGATCGTAGACCGCTCTTCAGAGAAATTGGAAACTTGTATGTAACCAGTTGTGACACCCTGTTATTTATCCTCAAAACTACACTGGGTATAGGAAATTACATACATATGATTGCACAAAAACATATAACTTGTTAGCAGCATATTACATTAAAGTGCACAGTGACAGATATACAGGGTGTCCACCAAGTCTGGTACATGGGGGATTTCACTATCATTTGCCACAGCTGTTAGAGACTGGCTGAATGACACTTTTCCTCACTGAACTGGAAGAAGAGGTCATGTGGAGTGGTCCCCTCGTTCACCAGACCTTTCTCCTATAGACTTTTTCTGGGGTATGCTAAAAGAGAAAGCGTACTCGATGAAGATTACAGATTAAACTACCTGAGAGAACGCATTACCAGTCGGTGTGCTGAACTCGACGGCAATGCAGACCTGTTCCATCGAGTTCACCTGAATTTTGCAAAGCGCATAAGTTATGCATTGAAAATGATGGAAATCATGTTGAAAATATTATTCATCAACATCCCAAGTGAATAAAATTGTTTTGTTTTAGGAAGTAAGTGTTTTTTACCATGTACCCAGACTTTATGGAGACCCTGTAGATCTAAATTAGACCATTTACATTATTAATGTGCAGTGGAGAACTTCTAAACATGAGGGAATGCACCAGCCTTCCTTGAACCCTCTTCTTTGGCTTTTCCCCTGGATGACAATGCTAATTCTTCGCTTTTGCACTTCACCAAGAAATGTAGGAAGAGGGACAGCAAAGAATACATCTGACGTGCTACTGCGTGTCGTAAGAGGCGACTAAAGGTGCAAAGGTCATGGTCTCCCGAGAAGAGCCAGTTGGCGGTGGGCCAACTACCCACCCTGTAAAAATAAACCAGTTACAGAAACACAAGCAAATACTTTAAATCAGTCTTTTATCTTGGGAGAAGGGGGAGCATCTGCACCTGTAGATTCAATGAAGGACAATGGACAAAGCCGAAAGGACTCCACTGGCCTGACTGCTCCTTCATCAAACAAGTCACTCCGGATTGCGTCGTGGAATGTCCGCTCCATGTATGAAGCAGGAAAGAGTGCCCAGGTTACAATGGAGATGAGGCGATACAGACTGCACATACTTGGAGTTAGCGAGACCCGCTGGATACAGTCCGGACTGAAACAACTTAATTCTGGGGTAAAGATTTTGTATTCTGGAAGGGAGGACAAAAAGCATACAGAAGGAGTAGCGATCATCTTGAGCAAGCACGCCCAGAGGTCACTGAGGGGATGGGAACCCCACGGAAGGAGAATTATATTGGCATCATTTACTACAAAGAACAAGAACATCAACATGAACATTGTGCAGATATACGCCCCAACAAATGAAGCAACCGATGAGGACAAGGACGATTTCTACAACCAGCTTCAGGAAATAGTTGACACATTGCCAAGAAAAGATGTGAACATTATAATGGGAGACGCCAATGCCAAGATAGGACAGGACAATACAGGGTATGAGGACATTATGGGGTGCAATGGTTTGGGACAAATGAATGAGAATGGAGAGCGGTTTGCAAGTTTCTGCGCATTTAACAGCTATGTGATTGGAGGTTCAGTATTCCCACAAAAGAGGATCCATAAGGCCACTTGGATTTCACCGGATGGAGTAACTGAAAACCAGATTGACCACTTTTGCATCACCCGACGATTCAGACGCTCACTGGAGGATGTCATAGTACAGAGAGGAGCTGATGTTGGATCTGACCATCACATGCTGCTGGCAAGACTCAAACTCCACCTCAAGAAACAAGGTACCAGAGCAGGAACAAAGAGGAGAAAGTTTCAAGTGAGCCTTCTGGATGGAGACAAGAAGGAAGAGTTCCAGCTGACACTGAGGAATAGATTCAAACGCCTTGTTGACCTCAAAGAGACAGTAGATTTGGAGACTCACTGGGCTAAGGTAAAAGGAGTATTTACATCGACATGTCAGGATGTTCTTGGGGAAAAGAAAGTGGAACACAAGGAATGGATCAGTCAAAAATCACTGGACTTGATAAGGATAAGAAGAGACCTAAAAGAACAGGTAAATGCAAGTCGTACAAGAAGCTCAAGAGTTGGTAACCAGGAAGAGTACCGAGCATCAGCTAAAGAGGTCAAAAAATCAATTTAAAAAGACAAAGAGGAGTTCATAGGAATGTTAGCAGAGAAAGCAGAGAAGGCAGCAACAGGAGGACACATGAGGATCCTCTACCAGACTACAAAGACTCTTGCTGGAAAATATGGAAAACCTGAAGTTCCCGTCAAGGATTACAACAGGAAGGCTATTTTTGGAAAGGAAGCTCAGGCAAAAAGATGGATAGAACATTTTAACAGCCTCTTGAACAGACCTCCACCAAGCAACCCACCCGACATTCTACCCGCAAGAAATGATTTACCGATCAATTGCGACCCTCCGACTAAAGCAGAGATTAATGATGCCATAAAGCAGGTAAATCGAGGCAAGGCAGCTGGACCAGATCAGATCCCACCAGAGGCGCTGAAGGCAAATGCTGCTGGGGCTGCAGAGGGTCTGCACTCACTATTCTCGAGGATTTGGATCGGAGGCAAGTTTCCAAAGGACTGGAAGGAAGGACACCTCGTGAAGCTTCCAAAAAAAGGGGACCTCAGCAATTGTAGTAACTACAGAGGAATCACACTTCTCTCCATCCCAGGAAAGGTTTTCAATCGGATTATTCTCAAGCGAATACAGAATGCAACAGACCAAAAACTTCGTGAGAAGCAAGCTGGTTTCAGGAGTAATCGATCAACCACCGACCAGATCGCCACGCTGAGAATCATAGTAGAGCAGTCGCTAGAGTGGAACTCCCAACTGATAGTGAACTTCCTTGACTACGAGAAGGCCTTTGATAGCATCGATAGAGAAACACTGTGGAGAATATTGAGACATTATGGAATCCCAGAGAAGATGGTGAACCTTATCAAGAGCATGTACGAGGGGACAAGTTGCAGAGTCGTACACGATGGCGAGCTTACTGACAGCTTTGATATCAAGACTGGTGTTAGGCAGGGTTGTTTGCTGTCCCCATTTCTGTTTGTCCTGGTGATTGATTGGCTTATGAAAGAAACCACCAGTGGAGGAAGAAATGGCATACAATGGACCCCATGGACACAGCTGGACGATCTAGATTTTGCAGTTGACTTGGCACTATTGTCGCACACACACGACCAGATGCAAGCAAAGACTACAGCTCTAAACAAAATTTCAGAATCTATTGGATTGAGGATACATCCTGCGAAGTCGAAGGTCCTAAAAATTGTTGCACCCCCAAGCGCACAAGTCAGAGTAGGAGATCAACCACTGGAAGATGTAGAGTCCTTCTGCTATCTTGGTAGTATCATTGACAATAAGGGAGGAACAGAGGCAGAAGTCAAAGCACGAATTGGAAAGGCACAGGCAGCTTTCACGTCCTTAAGCAAGATTTGGAGAACCAAGGATATATCTCTAAAAACAAAGCTGAGGATATTCAACTCGAACGTGAAGTCAGTCCTGTTGTATGGATGTGAGACTTGGAATGCGTCCCAGGCCTGCATAAAGAGAATCCAAGTTTTCATCAACAGATGTTTGAGGAAGCTACTTAAGATCAGATGGACAGACAAGGTCAGCAATGAAATTGTATGGAAAAGAACAAGACAGAGCCCAGTAAGAGAGGAAATTGGTAGGAGGCGATGGAGATGGATCGGCCACACTCTCAGGAGGCCAGGAAACAGCATCACGAAGAAGGTATTGGATTGGAATCCCCAGGGCAAGAGATCAAGAGGAAGGCCGCGCGGAACGTGGAGAAGGGCCAGAGAAAATGATGTGCAACGAAGCGGAAAGACTTGGAATAATGTAAAGAGGCTGGCCCATGATAGAGAGGGATGGAAAGTGTTTGTTGGTGGCCTATACCCTGATCCAGGGTGAGAAAGGCAATGATGATGATGATGAAGAAATGTAGACGAATGTTTACAAATAGGCTGATGACATTAAATAGAGTTTCACATTTCTGAAAGACGCATTCTACTTTTCCTGAAGGTGCCAGCAGTAGCGTCTCATGCATTAGCCTTATGATTGAGCTGCAGATGCCCACAGAGTGCAGTCCTTGCTGAGTAAGATGCCGGAAGATCCACTCCATTTCCTTGCAGATGTTGAAAAGCAACGGGGATGGAGCTTGAAGGCCTCCTTTGAGGCATTCGGCGTAGCCCTTGGCTATTAAAAATGTGTGATGTGGGCTGGCATCGTCCGCACATCCCTGCAGCATGCTCCCATATTTCCCACACAACAACGGGGAAAGCTTGTTTGCAATGTACCCGGCAATGTAAACCAGAACATTGTCTTCTTGCATGGATACTATGCTCTCTATGCTTGCAGGCTGGACAGTCATTAATGGTCTGAGGGACTCTAACACGTCCGTCCTCAATCGGGATCTTACAGCTGTGTTGGAGCTTGATTAGACATGAAATCTTAAAGGAAATGGAAATTCATAC
Source organism: Onchidella celtica (assembly GCA_963931925.1). NCBI lineage: Eukaryota > Metazoa > Mollusca > Gastropoda > Systellommatophora > Onchidiidae > Onchidella > Onchidella celtica. Next base: position 14,372,453 of record OZ007576.1, on the reverse strand, counting down.
AGTTTTGTCATATTGACAACAGTTTGTATCTTCCCTTGTTAATATGTATTATTCACGCAGGCCTACATAACTTCTCGAACCCAAGAAAGCATCAATGCATAGATTTTCATGCCGCTATTCTGGCCCTGATCCAGGGTGAGAAAGGCAATGATGATGATGATGATTCTGGACATTTACATGTATAAGCTTTTTGTAGGCATAGGTTACTTTAATGTCTTGATAAAAAAGAGTTTCTTTTTTGGTGAAATCAGTTTTATCGAAGAAGTTTGTTAAGTCTGCAGTGCTACAAGTATGACCTGAGCTGCCAAATCTTTCAATGTACAAACATACTCCAGGTTATGATATTTTTGTTTCCGTGCTGACCCTAAACGTGGAGATAATGCAATGCTTACAATGTAAAAGCCACTGCACGGCGCATGGTTTTGTTGTTGTTTTTTTGTGGGCATGCACAGTGCTAGTAGTAAATATGAAGCGCATGACCAGAATCACAAAATCAGTTTCGAACATGCTAAAAACAGAAATAACTACAGATCTGGGTTTGTTGGGGAAACGATGAAATGACAACGACAAGTCTAGTCGATTATTCCTACTGTCATTACAATTTACCGCAGAACACCATTGACAGTGAGGATTAACAATTTTTTCGCCTCCATTTTCCAAAATGTGGGCAAGAGTTGGTGAAAGAATGGTTAAATGCAAGACCTTTACCCCCAAGTTGTACAGTAAATTGCAAGGTGATGGAATACTACGCGCTTCATGATACCTTTTGTTTACCGCGCCTCCTCCGAAGTAGGTCGCGACGCTGCATAGTCGCATTTTCTGCCGAGCGCTAGCTCTTGTTACTATAACCCTCTTTGGCCTAGGTCTAGATGATAGGTCTAGACTAGATAGAAATCTAAATCATGGATCGCGCACGTATAGATCTATATGTTTAAAGAGTTAATTGCCAAGCCACCCATTTAGGCCCACTAACAACTACAAAAACATCAGAACTAACTCGTCTGGGGGACTGGGGCCAACAGCTTTAGGCTGAGGCCCCTGAGAAACCAAACTTTAGTCCAAAGATCTTAGATCGTTTGGGGGGCTCTGGCCCCTTTCGACCTTCTGCTCACAGAGTATCCCAGTTGTGTGACTCAAATGGAACTCCTAATAAATTGTTGATGAGCGGCTTCAGCATGGTTTTAGATCCAGATGATCTGAAAAAGATCATTAATTAAATTAAAACAATAAGACAGAGGCAACTGAAATTTTTAGGACACATCTCAGTTGCCTCAACCAGGAGCCTCAAACATCTAGCCTAGTCTAGATCTAGAAGTCAGGGAAGATCAAACTCGAAGGGCAGAAAAAGCAGGGGTAGACAGAGAAAAACTTTCACTGAAAGTCTTAATTCATGGACAACAAACAAACGTTTCCCAAACGTCACAACAACAACTCCTTCTTGAGGTTGGCTGATGACAGATCCGAGTGGAGAGCCAATTAATACCAGAGGCAACAGAAGGAATAATATAAAATATAACATCCCAAGCTCACGGGTTAACAGCCATCTTTATTCTTTTTACCCTAATTCCTAATGTCATCACTGACATCAGGATGTGGAACAACCTCCCGGCAGAAGTCCAAACACTATCGTCTGCAACGACTTTCGACAATGAATTTAAGAACATTATTATCCGTTGCAGCTACCATTGTAACTAAAGTGCGGGTTGTATGTCTGTGCACAATCTGGAAACCAAGAGATATTTATACCAGAGTTAGAATCTAGATTCTATATATACAAAAGACTTTATACAACTAGAGCCTGAGTAGAGGTCTAATATATTTTTAAATGGTCTTAACATCTATGTAAGATTTTACCCTGTTTTTAGCCTCAGAGGAGCGACGTTGAGTCGCATATACTATAGTGCAGTTGGGGAATCGTCTTATAGTTATAGACGAACCAACTATAAAAGAAGAAGAAGAAGAAGAAGATCGCCAATGTCTTCCAGATAGGACAAATGGTGGTGACAGTGATGATCTGAAATGTTACTCACTTTATATCTGACACCTCAACTATGCGTCGTACTAAGAACTCTGCATCATCTTCCATCTTAAACCTTTGAGGAATGCTGCGTCAGTATACGAGTATCTGTCTATGAAAGAAATTTGTTTCTTTTGCTGACTTAGACTGCGTTTCGTTTCGTAGATCGTAACTGCCCGCGTTTTGAGACAAAGATCTGACCACTATTGCAACGGACAACGTGCGAAATTTTTTAATGCAAACAAGTCTCTATTGCAGTTACGCATCTTTTTTCTCCAAATGGTTATGAATTGAAGGATGACGATTTTTACAGTATGAACGGTATTTCTTTTTTGTGTGTGAAAAGAAAATCAACAGACAAGTTAAGAGAACATATGACTAAAATGCATTTTGATGGTCTATGTGCAATCAGAGATAAATATCTATACTCTCTGGTGCAATGTAGATTTACAGGCCAATAGCCATACATGGGAGCTTATTTTAAACTTCTAATATAAACGAAGTTCTATGTGGCCGTTATACAGTAATTTCGAGGATCTATTATGAAGCATATTGGGCAGCACTTCATAAAACTTACTGTGAACATTTTAACGTCCTTTATTCTTATTTATTTCCTAGATGTAACGGTGGCTGTGTTGGATTTGAATCCTCAGCAAATTCAATATGTGGCAGATCATCTTACTGACAAGAAATGTGAACGGTTGCTAGATGCCCTACGCCAGACTGGATTTCAGGTGCGATGTTTTTCTCGTGGGTGATTTTCAAAGTTTGTTTTGAGACACAAAAGCCAAGTTAATCTGTAGATCTATGTGATCTTAAATGTATCCAGTGGCATATTTTTTCTCTCTCTCTACTGCTAGTAAGTAGCCGAGTCCCTAGCCAAATTTAAGAAGCCCCCCCCCCCAAAAAAAAAACCCACCCCCCAAAAAACCCACTCTCCCTTGTCTGCTCCATTGATAAATTACGAAAATCTTGTAACGGTGGCTTTAAGTCAGCCATGTAGGCTAAATAGTTTAACCACTGTTTAGCAGCAGCCCCCCCCCCTCCCCTTTTAAAAAATTTCAGTTGTCTATATTTATCACATTTCTCTAAATTACGTAATTATTACTCCGATCATTCCAAGGAGCTCCTTGGATTATTGAAATCTTTAGCCTTCATGGTGAAGGACCTTCACAATCATGTGTGAGAAATGTTTTGAAAGTCGATCAATGAAAACACACTGTAGTTGTTTGTTTTTGTTTCATTATTGGAATCACACGCACCTACACACGCTCACAGTCACAGACCCTCAGGGAGAGAGAGAAACACACACATGCTAGGTACACAGAGAGAGGGGAAGAGAGTAGGACAGAGAGAAAATGGGGAGGATAGAGTGAGCGCGAGAAGGAGGAAAAGAATGTTCAGACGACCCCCAGGTTGAAAACCCATGGCCTAAAGGGCGGGAGCGGGTCCTGAAATCGAAATCGGGCTTCAAAATATCGATATCGAAATTTTGTACTTTTTGGATAGTTTAACCATTTGGGAATACTATGTTACTGGCCAGATGTCAATCTGGAATGTTTATGACCCTCAAATATGCATTTTAGTGACGTGGGGGTAAAAAAAAAGTCACACTGATCGTGCCATTGGGCCTCAAAATTAGCCCTAAATAGGCCTAACATATCATGGTGCCACCAAAACCACGAGTTTTAGTGAGTGCTTGGTATCGAGACCTTTATTTATATGTTGCCCACGTGTCAAGGTAACAGGCCCGAGACATCCCATTGCCTTTTAATCAAGCTTCTTCTTCTTCTTCTTCTTCTTCCCATGTAGTTGACTCGTCTATTTAATCTGACGATTCCTCAACTGCACTATGTGCGACTCGACGCCCCTGCTCTGAGGCTAAAACAGTATATATTAAGACCATTTAAAATATATCGTTGTGTAATTTCTTTGTATATGTATATCTCTGGTTAAAAATATCTCCTGGTACCTAGATTGTGCACAGAAATAGACCCACACTTTAAATACAATGGTAGCTGCAACGGATAATTATGTTCTTCAATTCATTGCCAAAAGCCGTTGCAGACGATATTTTTTGGACTTCTGCCGGGAGGTTGTTCCACATCCTGATGACACTAGGGTAAAAAGAATAAAGATGGCTGTTAATCCGTGAGTTGGGGATGTTATATTTTATGTTATTCTTTCTGTTGCCTCTGGTGTTAATGGTGAGGTGGTTCAGTGGGATATCGGTATTTCCTTTCCTGCCCTTATAAAATAGTTTTACTTTGTTTTTTGCTCTTCTTTCTTCTAGTGGTGTCCACTCGAGGTCTCTCATCATTGTATTGACACTACTGCTTCTAGCATAATCATTTGTCACAAAGCGAGCAGCTCTCCTCTGGACCCTTTCCAGTTGTTCTATGTTTATTCGACAGTGGGGGTCCCAGACACTGCAGCCATACTCTAGGGAGGGCCTCAGGAAGGTGTTATAGCATTTTTCTTTTACTTTCCTATCACAGTTAGAGATGTTCCTTTTCAGAAATGCTAGTATACTGTTTGCTTTGTTACATGTGATATTAATATGTTGGTTCCATGTGTTTTCTGTCCAATGTAATTACTAAATATTTAGCCTCATCTGTTTCACTCAATTTCTCGCCATGTATAAAGTAGTCCGAGGTGATGTTGCGATGTTTATTTGAAATTCTCAGGACTTGGCATTTATTGGGGTGGAATTCCATACGCCAGTCCCTCACCCATTCTTGTAGACTGTCCAAATCTTTCTGTAAAATTTCCGTATCTTCTTTTGAATTTATTGATCTATAGAGGAGGCTATCATCGGCGAACAGTCGTAATTTAGTGCCTGGAGAGATCTTACTCGGCATATCGTTAATGGAAACTAAAAATAGCAAGGGGCCCATTACAGTACCCTGAGGTACTCCCGAGAGAACAGCTGCAGGATTGGATGACTTTCCGTCAACGACTACTATTTGTGTTCTGTTTTCTAAAAAAGACTTAATCCACTTCAAAGTACTGTTTCTAACTCCATAATGGTTTAGTTTAGTCAAAAGGCTAGCATGGTGCACTTTATCGAAGGCCTTACTGAAATCTAGTAAAATCGTGTCCGTCTGCCTGGTATTATTCAAGTTATTAACAAAATCGTTGCAAGTTGTGATCAGCTGGGACTCACACGACCTGTATTTTCTAAAACCATGCTGTACATATGTTAAAACCGAGTGTCTCTCGAGATGCTTCATGATGCTGGTGTGCAAGATATGCTCTGAAAGCTTACAAGATATTGATGTCAGGGAGACTGGTCTATAATTTTCAGGACTAGCCTTATTTCCTTTCTTAAAAATGGGTACAACATTTGCTTTTTTCCAGTCTTCCGGTATTTTTCCTTGTTCGATTGAAGCTCTAAACAACAAAGTGTAAACGGGGCCAATTTCCTTGGCACAAAGTTTCAGTAATTTGGCGGTAATTCCATCAGGCCCTGTAGCTTTATTTTCATTAAGGTTTTCCAAAAGTTTCAGTACTCCATTTTCTGTAACAAATATTTGATCCATATCCGGCAGTTTGGCACCACTCAGCTCTCCCGGGTAGACACCCCCTGGGTCAGAAAAGACCTTACAAAATTGAGTATTTAAAATATTGGCTCTTTTTTTGGGCATCTTGCTGTGGGTGTCCTCTCTCATCGTTCAGTGCCGCTACTCCAAAGTTTTCTTTGTTTTTACTTTTCACATATCTCCATAGTTTTTTGCTGTTATCACTTGTATCACTTATCATGTCATGGACATAATTATTATGAGCTTTCCGGCATTCTTTCTGGGTCAATCTTTTAATTTCTAGATATTTGTTTTTCACTCGTTCGGAGTTGCACTGTTTCATTTTTTTGAACCATTTATGTTTTTTTCGAACTAATCTTTTCGTTAAAGTATTTATCCAGGGTTGGTGAATTTTTGTGGATGACATTTTTGTTGGGACATTTTCCATGATCATGTTCAGATTTAACTTGATACAGTCCCAGAGTTTGTTTGCGTCAGTTTTTGAAGAGTGGTATTTCATGAAGAAACTGCCAAAAGTTGCTGCCTCCCTTTTCAAATTATTTTCGTTTGTCTGATTCCATAGGTAAATCTGTCGCCTTAATAGGTCTTTTTATAAAGGGTTTCAGTTCTGAATCGATTTGAACTATGTCATGGTCCCCTAGGCCAGGGAGAATTTTGAGCTCTCTTGTAAGGTTAGGGAAATTAGTAAAGAATAGGTCTAACAGTGCATCTCCTCGAGTGGTTTCTTTTACTGCTTGCTCTAGGCCCATGTCCGCAATGCTATCTAAAAATAAGTCATTTATTTCTCTTAAATTTTGGCAATTCTTCACGTTTCCTTCTTCCCAGTTTATGTCAGGCAAATTGAAGTCTCCTCCTATCCAGATGGAAGCCTTTTTGTTCTTTTGGTAGGCACTGAGAAGTTCATCACAGATGTTCTTACTAGTTTCCAGGCAACTACTAGGGGGTCGATAGACTGTACCCACGACGAGAGGAGGTTTACCCTTCACGCTAATCTTACAGAAGACAGTTTCTCCTGCTTCCCTACTGGGTATTTTTTCACTGACTAAATTTTTCTTCACTGCTATCAAGACCCCACCTCCCCTTCTCTTCTTCCTATCATTTCTGTAGATTTCGTAATCATCGCTGATTGAAATTTCACTGGTTTTTATATTTTCATTTAGCCATGTTTCTGTTCCGATGATTACATCAGATTTAGTTTCATTCAAGAATGAGCTCATTTCTTCTTTCTTGTTCCAAATGCTCTGAAAATTTATAACCTGGGTTCTAAACATAGTTTTCTCTTTGGCTGGCTCTTTTTTCTTGGATTTGGGGTGTGGAGTTGACGAACATTTTGGTTCAAAAATTGGTATTTCAGTGTTACTTTTATTCATATTCATATCCAAATGTTGTAAGATATCAAAACTATTGTGGGATCTTGATCTACTTCTATCTAGATCTAAGTTTAATTGAAAATCAGTGAACAAGCTGGAACTAAAATATGGCATGCCACACTGGACACATTCCCATGCGGCACTGCTGAGTTTATTCCCATACAATCGATGTGGTACCAGCAGTCACAACTATCACATGCAATGGCCCTCGTTTTCCAGGTACATTTTTTAAGGCAAACGGGGCAAGGGGGGAATCTGGTCTGGGGTCCAGGGTTGAGCTCTACGTCACCCGACAATGACAGTAGTAAAAACATAACTAAAGAGATATTCATTTTATTTGAAGGACTAGTTAACTTAAATTTCGAACTGGTTCTAGATCTATTTCTCCTTTTCTGTCCGAGGACAGACCATGTGTTTATTAATGAGGTCATGAATTTAGGCGAGTTGACAACACTAAATTTCCAGTTGTTATAATTAGCCTCATGTTTAGATCTAGATCTAATATTCCATCTACATCCAAGTGAATACAATTCTGATCTATATACTAAAACAATGAATAATCCTATCAACATTAGGAGGAGAAATCTCACTGTCTCCCTCTCGATAATGACACAAGATGTGGACTTCCCATCGGCACAAGCAGTCGCCATTTTGGAAATTTTTCAATCCACCCTTACCTTCCAGCTATAATCACAAATCTGGTAATAAGAGATTAAAAATTTAATCAAATCACTTTCACTTTCACTTCCAGTTCATATAAAATACAGTGAAAACACTGTTGGTATGATATAAGTATTAAAAATTTGGTAAATTCATCAAAAAGGGGGTGTAAATAAGGAGCTCTCAGAACAAGCATACGATATAACTATACTGTTGGCTCCGCCTTAGTTAAACGTAATAGGCTACGTGTCACTCCCCGACCTTCACATCGCTTCTATTTCACTGATTGGTCGACCGCATACAGAGAAATGGGGCCAACAGCATTATGCTGAGGCCCCCGACGAGAAACAAAAAGATCTCATAGTATACAGAGCAATAAATTGAGCCTTCTCATTGCCTGGGGTGGAGGTCATGCCCTCCATATTTAGCAGATTTGGATGTCGTGACCTACATGATAGTCTTTAGAATACATTGTTATCCTACTGGACAGTGCTTTTATATCAAATTTTTGTTTTTATAACTCTGCAATACGACATGGAATTTGTTACCGTTTGTGAAAGATGCCCAAATAGAAAGTCACTTTGCGTTCCCTGCAGTTGGAAAAAGTCAGACAAGCGATCTCAAGGAGGAGTAGACCAGTAACAGAAGAAGAGTGCTGATTATCATTATGTTACATTGTTTTTATTGTGGATAACTGTATGAGCTGTTACGGGTTCAAAAGCTCAGCTATTAGGCCTACTATTAGTAGTAGTAGAAAGGCGAGAGGTTCTTCATTAGTTATATAAATACATGTTACTGCATAAGTTCATATGATACATGCCTCTCCCTCCCACGGTATGCCCCCCCCCCCACTACCCCCACCCCGACTGTTCCATATATCCCGTTTTATCCCATAACGTATTCTATTTCTCTCCTCTTCCCCCCCCCCACTCCCCCGTCCACCCAACTCCTCTGTACACATCTGTCCCAAACCTTTGGTAGTTGCAGGTCATCGTTGAGGCCCGGCGTACCAAGCGGGGATGTTTTGAGGCATGTATGACACTTTTCAGCAACATTATATTTACTGGAGAGAGAAAACTTCAAGTGCGATTTTCTCGAAATTCCACTTCTGATAAGTAATTTGTGAACGCGTTTTTTATTTATTGACCAATTGGTATAAAATTTGGCTAACAGCATGTTTGAACAAATAAAAAAAAAAAAAAAATCATGCAGAAGAAAATTTTTTATATTTTCAATTTTTTTTTATTTTTTTTGGTGAATTTTGTTCATAGAAAATAGGGGGAAATGGAATTTCACTGTACATACCATTTCCAAAAATTCATAACAAGATCTACAGAAGATATCAAAATTCCCCTCTATATAAAGTTTTTTATTGCATTGAAAAAGATATTAGGAGTTTGAAATAAATCCAGAAAAATTTAGCGAAGCCTGTCTATATTGAAGTTGACACTTTTTGGGGGACTCAAAATCCAAGATAGCGGCGTTTCCATGTCTACCGCATGACAAACAAAATTGTTTACATTTATTTTGCTGCTGATTCATATGTCCTGAATACGATTATCATAGTTAAAATTGTGGATTTCTTATAGTAACAAAAATCACCTTCGCGACCCTCCCTAAAGTGTGCAAATCAAGAAAGGCACGAAGGTTATTGCCAAGAAACCGTAGTGTAATACAAAAGCCGAATATAGGGAAAATACTACTCATCTGTAGGTTCCAAGTACTATGCAAAATACCACGATCCTTTAATAACAGCCACTATGAGAAGATGTGTCAATTTCTTTGTTTTGGGAGGGTCTCTGCCCTTCGCATTTGCACCTTTCTTTTTCTTCTTTTCATTTTCCCTGTTCTTGTGTGTGTGTGCGTGTGTGTTTGTGATAGGGATTAGTTCTTTATTTTTTTAAATTTTTGCTCGGCGTTGTTAGGCCTGCTCTTCTGGACGTTCAGCTGCTGAGGTATCTTTAACGTGCCCAACGTACAAAAGGGCCCTCCGAGTTTTTTGTCTTTGTCCGAGAAGACTAAGTGCTCGATCCTACCTACCATAGGATCGGGGACAGGAATTTTCCCCCAAATTTCCAACGTGCCTGCGCCGACCGGGAATCGAACCCGGTACCTTCGGCATGAGGAGAGTGAATGTTGCACTGTTGTATAAAGTGGTCTGGCGGATCATGAATTCACAACAAAATGATCTTAGACCAGTGGTTGTCAAAGTCCCAGGCCACATTCCTCTCCTTGCGGTAAACAAGAATTGAAAGAGACCGTCTTCACCAAAGATAGTATGCATATCTGTTTACCGTGGTTTGTTCATAGTTTTGGGCTGATTGAAACTAATTAGAGCCGTTTCTAAGCTCTTACGCCCCGTGGAAATGTACATTGTTTACCGCAGCGACCTACTTTCCGCCCCATGCTAACAGTGGTTTCGCGGAGCCTGCCGTGTCTCGCAGTGCAAATCTACCAATAATGAAACCTCTCTATACATGTACATACATACTCCCAGTTATTGATCATTAGTTATTACGTTCTGCAAGATATTAATGGAAGCATTTTCTCTTCCAGCTGAAACCCTTTCACTTGACCAGCACTTCAACTTCAGCTTCGGCAAATGCTGCGAGAAGACAACATCGACACCGACCATGTGTGGTTCAACTGAGCCTGTGGGCAAATGGACCTGGGCAAGATTTGACCTTTGACTTTTTGGCACTGAGACTAAAAGAGATTGGACTGCCTAAAGTAAATCATGAACTAGTTGATGACAAACACTGTTAACATCCTATGTGATTGTGAATGTGTTAGTGGTGAGCGCGATTGGAATCATTCTTGAAATCGTGCCAATCTCTCATTCGAATTAGGTGAACAATGGTCCTGACGTGAACATGAAGGACAGGCTGCTATTTATAATACAGGGGTGGCCAAACCGTGGCTGGCGACCCACATGCGGCTCTCTGACCTTCAATATGCGGCTCGCGGCTTTATTTTTGGCAGTGTAATTTTGTAACTGAAATGCAAATTCGCACGTTTTCGTTTTAGATGTTCCCGTACTCCATTACCGTATTTATTACGGGTTCAGTATAGTTATAACAGTCGTCAAGACTTTGAAAATATTTGGTATATAATACTTTGTGATTACTGAAATTAATTTAAATTAACCGAACTGCACACAGGAGTAGGCCTAAATATTGTTGCACCACATCTTAATATTGATTTCAGGGAGCGAAAACGAAGTAAAGGGCACAAGGGAGCGAAAACAATGAAGGGGGCATAAAACGATGAAGGCGTGTTATTACATGTACTATTACTGGGGGCAAATACAGGGCAGCCAATGACTTGTTCAACTGCATGTGAAGATGAGTTTTATGAACATTATTATTATTTTTTTTTTTTGCTCATTTGATAAAGAATGCTTTCTATATAACCAACACGCCTACTGTCATCGAAAACGCTTTGAAAAAACTAAGGTTATAATTTGTGTGTAGTCTGACTTCTTGTGAGACGTATCTGTTGGGTTTGAGTCGAGTTTGGTTGTGGAGACGGGGGTTGGAGAAGACGGGGGACATTGAAAGAAAATTTAGAGCCAAACGAGCGATTTCCTGAAAGCGGTTGAGAACCACTGTTCTACTGTTTCAATTGGTTTCATCCAGGTGGCCGATAGACTTTCAGAAAGTGTTCTTCACGAGACATCCAGAGAATTGCATGAGTTTTTCCTCGATGATCCTTTCAAAAACATGGTCCCGACGGATTCAGTCATGGTGGACATGCCCGATTCTACAACACAGGTGTTTGTTTGTCGGGCTAATTGTGTCTGCCTGTATAACTGTTTGTATGCCCGCCAGTCTGCCTGCCCGTCTGTCTGTCCATCTTTCTGTACATCCACTCGTTTATTTGTCCATACATTCATCCACCCATTCAAATACCTGTCTGTCTATCTATCTATCTATCTATCTATCTATCTATCTATCTATCTATCTATCTATCTATCTATCTAACTATCTATCTATCTATCGTGTCTGTCTTTCTGCTTGTCTGCCCATGTGTCTGTGAGCCACACTCACATTTCTAGGATAATTCCGACATTCTAATGTACCGAAAGCACACAAATTTTAATGCCAGAGCAATAAGACACAATGAGGCCAACTCGTAAATTAACCTATCTACTTTAATTTAAAATAATACCGGAAATGGCTATAGAGAATCTTGATCTCTATCACCATGTCAGTGGAGCAGTTATGATCCTGTCGTCGTCACACACTTGAATCTGTGCAGCGTCAGCAAAGAAGAGTGTGTGACTAGCACTTTGTAGCACTAGCAGTATACATCCTGAAAGTTGAGCAAAGTATGCTTATACTTATATATATGTACTCAGTCACAAACCACCACTTTTCCTCGTCTTTGACTTTGAGTATAGTAAAGCTGCACTGTGGACATTCACGAGATGTTTTGACTATGAAATAATAATATGCTCGCGTTATCTTAAACGTTAGAACCTTACAATTTGCATTCAGTAGGGGCAGTTGTACATGTGGGTTGTCTTATCCCTGCCGGTCAAGGTTAAGGCCATTACCAAGTTTAGGGTCGAATTGGGGTCAGGCTCAAGGCTTGGAACCGTCGAAGGTGACGCCTAGAAATGACTTTCGGGGGAGGGGGCAGGATGAGGAAGGGGTCCCTACTGAAGCAAATGCTTTGCAGTTTGGCTTTTTCGCTGCATCAGTCCAGACAACGCCACCCCGACCCACACTCCCCTGCTTACCAAAAAAAAACAAAAAAACATAGAGATAGCTCTACCTACTAAAAACCCATAGCGACAACTTTACCTACCAAAAATTCATCTAGCGACATTTGCATCTACGAAAAACCTACAGAGACAACTGTACCTGCCAAAAACCCACAGAGACAACTGTACCTACCAAAAACCTATAGGGACAACTGTACCTACCAAAAACCCATAGAGACAACTGTACCTACTAAAAACCCATAAAGACAACTGTACCTACCAAAAACCCACAGAGACAATTGTACCTACTAAAAACCCATAAAGACAACTGTACCTACCAAAAACCCACAGAGACGACTGTACTTACCAAAGAGACAACTGTACCTACAAAAAAACCTATAGGGACAACTGTACCTACCAAAAACCTATAGATATAACTGTACCTACCAAAGAGACAACTGTACCTGGTCTACCAAAAACCCACGGAGATAACTGTACCTACCAAACACCCATAGAGACAACTGTACCTACCAAAACCCATAGAGACAACTGTACCTACCAAAAACCCATAGAGACAACCGTACCTACCAAAATCCCACAGAGACAACTGTACCTACCAAAAACCTATAGGGACAACTGTACCTACCAAAGAGACAACTGTACCTGCAAAAAAACCTAGTATAATGACAACTGTACATACCTAAAACCCATAGATACAACTGTACCTACCAAAGAGACAACTGTACCTACCAAAAACCTAAAGAGACAACTGTACCTACCAAAACCCATAGAGACAACTGTACCTACCAAAAACCCTTAGAGTTAGAGACAACTGTACCTACCAAAATCCCACAGAGACAACTGTACCTACCAAAAACCCACAGAGATAACTGTACCTACCAAAAAAACTCATAAAGGTCCAACTGTACATACCAAAAAACCCATAGATACAACTGTACCTATCAAAGAGACGACTGTACCTACCAAAAACCTATAGGGACAACTGTACCTACAAAAAACCTATAGAGACAACTGTACCTACCAAAAACCCATAGAGAACTGTACCTACCAAAAACCTATAGGGACAACTGTACCTACCCAAAACCCATAGAGACAACTGTACCTACCAAAGAGACAACTGTACCTACCCAAAAACCCATAGAGACAACTTTAGTCTTTACCTACCAAAAACCCACAGAGACAACTGTACCTACCAAAAACCTATCTAGGGACAACTGTACCTACCAAAACCCCACAGAGGCAACTGTACCTACCAAAAACCCACAGAGACAACTGTACCTGGTCTATCAAAAAGCCATAGACCAACAGAGACAAAATGTAGCCTACCTACCAAAAAACACTAGAAACAAAGTCTGTACCTACCAAAAACCCATAAGACTAAGAGACAACTGTACCCACCGAAACACTCCCAAAACTTTAAAGCTACATCCTTTATCTCACAGCTGCTCCCACCGGTGGATGCCAGGGACAAGGACGACAAGCTTTTCGTGACAGTGATCATCCTGTTGGTCATATTGTCCACTTTCGGCCTGTTCGTGGGTGTGTGCCTGGCCTGCCCTCGCGCTGGCCACTTTGTGTGTCTACGAGCCTGTCCGTCCTCGTGTTCAGTCTGCTATGAACTGGTGGTGGACGGATGTCAGAACGTGTGGAGAGGGTCCAAGTCTGCAGTGGACACGTATTTGTTTGTCTCACCTGTGGGAGGGGATGGCGGCTTCATGGTCTAAGATTCCTGCTTTCCAAGTTCATCCGACAGATCCCCCAGTGGTGTCTGCAGGATAGGTTGGCAGTTTGCTGGATTCCACTCCAAGTTCCTCCGACAGATCCCCACTGATGTCTGTACGAGGGGATGGCGGCTTCCTGGTTTAGGATTCCACTCCAGCTTCATCCGACAGATCCCCAGTGATGTCTGTACGAGGGGATGGCAGCCTCCTGGTTTAGGATTCCACTCCAGCTTCATCCGACTGATCCCCAATTTTATCTGTAAGAGGAGATGGCGGTTTCCTGGTCTAGAATTCTACTCCAAGTTCCTGCAGGAGATCCCCAATGATGTCTGTCACAGGGAATGGCGCCCCCCCCCCCCACACCTGATGTACGATCCCATCCAAACCCCTTCTGACACTGACAGATCCCCATAGATGTGTGTACGAGAAGATGGAGACTTCCTGGTCTGGGATTCAGTTTCCTGCCGCAGATCCCCAATGATGTCTGTCGCAGGGGATGCTGCACCCGTGTGTACAATCCCATACAGACTCCTTCCGACAGATCCTCAAAGATGTTTATAACACAGTATGGCAACTTCCGGGCCGCGAGAATCTTTTTTACACTGCGTTGTTGGAAAGCCAAACAAAGCTCTACGTCACCACCTCACCCTTTGTGATGATAATAAAATATCGCATGCGCAGTAGGAGGCATTTCCCCCTCCGTCATCGGCCAACTATAGGCTAACTTATAGGTAGAATGCGCATGACGTCACATTGTGCTTTTGTTTTGTTTTTCCGCCATCGCGATTGTTTGGCCGGTGGATCAGCTGATTAGTGTAACTTAGAGATAATTATATCGAAGCGGTTTTGTTAACTAAAATGCCTACTAGCTGCATTATCGTTGATTGCTACGCGCGACAGGGGTGGAAAGGATAGATAAAAGTTGGTCAGATTCCCTACCATTCGTGTAAACAAAGGAAAGGAAATGAAAGAATTGACCGAACGTCGTTCGACTGTGGTATGGTTGACAAGCTACCAACCAGCAGATCTAGATATATAGACATTAAAAAAAGTGAGAGCACCCATTCTGTTTGTGCCGAGTGTCATGAACTGAGTTTGGGGATCCAGTGAGTAGTGTTAGTGCGATCAGACCCTTAGAATAAAAGGTGGGATTTTATAGGTTAATGGAGTCACGCCCGAAGGCGGTGAGTTGTGCAAGCAGTGCACGGGGCACGTGAACCCGGCATGATTTCGGAAGGTGAGACAAGAAACTTTCACGGGGTTTGGCTGGAGGTATATAAGCGTAAGTCGCCATTTTTTAATCAGAGAACGGCTGTGGAAATCATTCGCTCCAGTGAGGTTTCTCTCGGCTCGAGCTCCAGGGCCTGACAGTAGGAGTCGAGCGTAGACAGAACGAATTACGAGTGAAGTTAGAAGTGGAGTGACTGTGTCATCGTCCAGAGAGTTGATATATACGCCTCGTCGCACTAGGCCAAAAGTGCGAACCGTGTCCTTTGGATCTACGCCCGTACATTGGCAACGAGCGTATAATGGTAGGCAATCCATAAATCCACACTAACGAGACAGGAATTACTAGATCAGCCCAGTGACGAGAAGCTGAGTAGTAGGAAAGCCACCTGGCAATCCTCACAAGAGAGAGAGTGATTAATGCAGTGTAGAATGATAGTGTGTATGGAAAGAAAGAAGTAGCCTATTGAAGTCATTCATAGAACTGATCTTTTGTAGAAGTAGTACGTGGAGATTGTATCTCATGTTATATTGAATGCCATAGTCGTATCCCATGTGAGACTAGAACTCTTGAACTACAGTTAATAAGTTCAGCGACAAGCTTGAGTTCCCACAATGGAGTTTTGATGTAGCCACTAATTAATGCAGTCATATCTATTGTATCTGCAATCATATCTATTGTATCTGCAAACATATTTATTGTATCTGCAATCATATCTATTGTATCCGTAGGCCTGATATAGGCCTATATATATTCAACAAGTGTGTTATTACTTATTCTGGTTGTGCCTGGACGAGTGTGAGTGGCCTTTCGATTAGTCGAATGCGCTAGTATCCCCAAAGACCTTACTCACCTCGAATCTTGACACCGAGCACTTCATCTCAGGTAGTTGTCAGTTTTAATAATTTATGAATAACGCGATGAAAGTAAGCCCATCATTTCCGTCACAGAAGAATTAGATCTAGATCTAGATCTAGATCAGATATGTGCAATGTACATTTCTCCACTCTGCAGGCTAGTTAGAGCTGTAGGATTAGAGGTCTAGCGAATGCGGTTATCTTCATTTTTACCGCACAATAAAGTCACCGACTAATAAATCTCAGTTACAATTTAAAACTTTCCTGTTGTCTTGCTTTTAAGCAGTTCTAGATTTACACTGTGGCCTACAATGAATTGAAGATGATGCACTGGCAAGATAGGCTACTGATTAAAATTCACCAGAGATAGCCAGAATGCAGTAGATCTAGTATGAGGAAGTGAGTCCTGAGTGATGAGGTATGGAATCACAGTTAGATCTAGATCTGATCACACAGATGTTGAATTGCAGCAGTATGAGAGACAGAGAGTGAGCCTTGAATTGTGAGATACAACATAATAATTCAATGTATCTGTATTACACAGATATGAATAATAAAATATGAAATCATAGGCCTAATTAAATCTAATCTCCTATCACAGAGCTGTTGACCAGCAGCAATAAATATGAGAGATTGAGCCATGAGCGATGAAAGATAAAATTATGCTTAGATCTAGCCAGCATCACACAGATATGAGAGGGTGAGTCTTGAGATAGGTAAGGATAATTAAATCTATATCAATACCACACAGATATGAGAGTGTGAGGCTTGAGTGATGAAATGCGTAATGATAATTAAATCTAGATCTAGATTTATATCACACAGATATGAGAGTGTGAGCCTTGAGTGATGAGATATGTAATGATAATGAAATCTAGATCTAGATTTATATCACACAGATATGAGAGTGTGAGCCTTGAGTCACGAGATACTTAATGATAATTAAATCTAGATCTAGATTTATATCACACAGGTATGACAGTGGGAGCCTTGAGTCATGAGATATGTAATGATATTTAAATCTAGATCTAGATTTATATCATACAGGTATAACAGTGTGAGCCTTGAGTGATGAGATATGTGTAATAATATTTAAATCTAGATCTTGATTTGCACCATACAGGTATGAGAGTGTGAGCCTTGGGTGATGAGATATCTAATGACAATTGAATCTAGATCTATCACACAGATATGACAGTGTTAGCCTTGAGTCATGAGATATGTAATTTGTAAAGATAATTAAATCTGGATCTAGATTTATATATTGCATAACAGGAGAGTCTGAGTGCTGAGATATGTAGCCTAATGATAATTAAATCTAGATCCAGATTTCTATCACACAGATATGAGGGTGTGTGAGCTTTGACTGATGGGATATCTAATGACAATTGAATCTAGATCTAGATATCTAGATCTAGATAGATCTAGATCTAGATTTATACCACACAGGTGGGAACCACAGCAATGTGTGAGAGCGGGTCTCGAGGGATGAGACGCAAAGAATGTGTTCAACAACATTCTGCCACCAAGGAAAGTTTTCACGTTCTCGCAGCTATTTCTTTAGACTATTACATTAGAGTGGGCATTACCCAAGGAATTCACCGGTTGTTCGGCTGTTATATAAAAATATAGCCATGTTAAAGGGTGGTGACTCCTAATTCCAATTAACAGGCTTTACCCAAGGTTCGGTGACGTAATGATCGCATGTGCGGTTATTATAAATACTAAAATAGTCACGGGAATTCAAAAGGGGTACCTCCTTTCCGGCAACGCAGTTTAAAAAAGATTCTCGCTTCCGGGCCTATGAGCAGATTCAGCATTCTCCCGACGAACCCCCGACGATTATCAAGCAGACATTCTGAACTCTGTTTGGGTTTTCAGGGCGATTTTGTTTTTCTTTTGTTAATGGTTCAATACATTAATTTAGTATGATATAATGTTGTTGTTGTTGTTTTTTCAACACAATTTAATACAGTATTTGATGTGGTGGAATAAAGTACTTTTTATTAAATTTCAACACAAATTTATGTAGCATTATTTCAGGTGGAAGACAATGAGTTTTGTTTCGACGCGTGAGCGTAATTATGTTGAGTGGATCTGGTGAAATTGGGTTTACGGTGATATGCGAAGTTCTGGAGAAAACCCTTCCAAAGGGAGAAAAATGTTGTATGGGAACTGAAATATGCTTATACATGTATTAATATTATACATGTAATGTGAAAGATTGGCAATTTTTCTGCGTTCAGTCAAAATGTTTTGCGTGAAATCGCCCTAGAATGTGTTGTTGTTTTTTCAAAGAGGAATAAAAATTTCAGCTTCAGCCCGATTTCGCCAGATCCGCAGGAGACCAGTGAAGGTTTCACAACAAAGATGTTAGGAGACAGGGGTGAAGATATCATTAGCAAACAGGAGACAGGGGTGAAGTTATCATTAGCAAACAATAATAATAATAATGTATAGCATTTATATAGCGCATATCCATTTAAAATGCTCTATGCGCTTTACAGAAACATGTCAACCACAGAGCAGAATGGAGCTGCCTGCGAAGCGCTCAACACACTGCACTGCTTCTTTCTCTCTCCCTGTCTCGCTCACTCTCTCTCTCTATCTCAGAGCAAATTGTAACGCAGCCTGTTAGGCGCAGTTCACAACTCACAACAGTTCACAACTCACAACAGTTCACAACTCACATCAGTTCACACAACACACAACTCAAATAATATTTGAATATTTATTAATAACAATATATATTTAATAATGAATAATAAATTATGACGGGGGGTGGAGGGGGGGGGGGTGATATGGATAAATTTTAATCTATTAATTTCAACAAGAGACGGGTGAAGTTATCATTTTTTTTATAACAAACAGGAGACAGGGGTGAAGTTATCATGGTTGAAACAACATGAGACAAGAGAGATCGAGATGATAGTAGGAGGCTGGAGTAAATATATATCGTAGCAGAGGCAACAGGAGTCAGGTCTGAAGAGATCACAACAGGAGACAGGGGTGAAGATAATACTTTAGCAAACACTAAACATGAGATTGGACGAAAGTGTCATAGCAGAGACAACAGGAGACGAGTTTGAAGGTGTCAATGTCATAGCACAGACACGGCTGAATATAATTAATATAAATTATAATAGAGACAACATGAGACTGGGATGAAGATGTCGTGGTACTGGTAGAGACAACAGGAGACGGATTGAAATATATCACAGCAGAGACAGGGGCGAAGATATCATGGCAGGGGGAGACAGAGATGAAGATGCCACAGGAGGAAATGGGGTTGGGGGGATTTCACATCAGGGACAACAGAAGACAGAAATGGAGACAGACAGATGGGGAGAATGTTTACAGCTGTGCCTTAATTCTCTAAAAAGTAAACATATACAGAGAAAGAAAAAGGAGGTGGGTGTGGGTGAGGGGTTGCACAAGGACTCGCTATCACTTCAGTTCATGCACAGTTGCATCACCAAGAACTCGAAGGTCTTTTGTTTCTCGGGGGCCTCAGTTGAAAGCTGTTGCCCCCCATTTCTTGATTGTTTTGTTTCCTTCTTTCTTGTTGGTGTCCTATTTCTCGTTTAGTGGGCGCCAGAGATCAGAAGAAGAAGAAGAAACAGGAGAGCTAGAGAGTAAGGCCCTACCTCTAACTCCGCCCCCCCCCCCCCTAGTAATAATAATAAATCTTAACATATTAAGAATTGAAAATACAGTACAATAATGCCATATATATAATATTTGATTGCAGTGTGAATAAGCATGAAAGAACGGAAATAAAAACACAGTTTAATCAAGACGAGATTCCCCCCCCCCTCCCTCACTGTAGCGAGCGTCCTGTCTCTAACTGAAAAAAAGGTATACATGCAAAGCTCTTCGGCTTGGGTAGAAATGTAATTCGCAAAATTGTGTAGTGGTCAGCAACAGGGTCGGATGTGTAGTTGACAGTGAGAGGATCAAGGGGATGTTACTTGCAACTGTCTGACTGGGCAGAATTTACATTGGTAACCTTCAGTCATACGCAAGCAACTCATCGGCATGGCCTCGGAACGAAGCAAAGGGAAAATGACGAGTTGGTTCGTCTCGGTATATTGTGTCTCGGATGGAACTAGAACTTTTAAAAGAAAAAAAGGAAGTGCATAGGTAGGGAAGATATTCCCTCCCTAGGCACTTTGCATGGGTAAGGAAGATAGTGCACTACGTCATCACGAAACGTGTGGAATTATTATTAGTCTAAATAATTTAGTTCATTTGATTTGAATCGTGATACATGTACAGTATTAGAATTAGTTGTCGGCGAGCCAGTGGCGGCAGGAGCGAATCGCGATTCGAGTCAATCAACGACTGTTACCTTAGACAATTAAATATCTGTATAGCTCATAGACACAACGTGAATGAATTCATTCGTTTTCTGCCAAGGGCAGCAGCCAGTGAGAATTTACGAGGGGCTTGAAACTGAATTGGCAAATTCGCCGGTAAACCTGAAGCTATTCATCATGTTTGAGCTAATGCCGAGATTTCACGTGTGATTCTCTACCCCAGCTTCCCTGTCACTTTTTCTTACACCCCCCTCCCCTCAGATAAGAATAGGCAACCAATCTGCTGTCGTTACTTTATTAATTATCATCATTAATGTTTGGTGCGGTTTGTGGTGGTTTCTTTGTTTCTTTAAAGGAAAAGCGGATAAAATGGTTATTACCAAAAAGGATTATTAATACCACCTGACTGAGAAGTCAAACATTCATTCAACCCATCAAATGCATTACAGATACCTGACTGAGAAGTCAAACATTCATTCAACCCATCAAATGCATTACAGATACCTGTCTGAGAAGTCAAACATTCATTCAACCCATCAAATGCATTACAGATACCTGACTGAGAAGTCAAACATTCATTCAACCCATTAAATGCATTACAGATACCAACAAAATCTGCATAATTTTATGAAATCTTTTCTCAAACATTTCCCCTGAATGATCTTAACAGGTGATCTGGCGATTTTCTTCAAAATATGTGCAGAATCTGCATTTCACTGGTATGGCATACATACTTGCAAACGTGAAAGCGAGGATATGTCAGTCAGTATTATATAGCCTACTGTCGAGTACATTGTGACACTGTTTAAGATATCAAGCTATGGCATTCCTTACCCATTCGTGCACGCTTCTCTGTTCTAAAATTCAGACTACAGGTAATGAGGTACAGTATAACCCTTCCCTCTCCATCTTTTCTTTGTCTATTCGTGTTCAGGGCGATACAAAAGACAATCAGTCAAAAAAGACCCGAAAAGCTCATGTTCACTTCGAACAATTTGTCGGGGACAGCAGCTAAAAAAATTATGATTGTTGTCGGTGACTAGATGCAGAAGCATCTTGGCCAAACAGGAACAAACCGCTGTTGAATTTCAAAGGAGTGGCAAGAAAATGAAGGATTGGTATATCATACGAGTGGCAATGTCAAGTGCTTCACAATCCTCATGCCAATGCCCCCCCCCCCCCTCCCCTCAACATCCCGCTTTATTCCATCATACTTTTGAAAGTGTTGTTGGACTGGCTTTGAATTTGTCAGACAATAGGACCTAAATAAAAACGGTGATCAGGTAACTAAAATGTGAGTAATCGCGATTTTGTTACAGCACTACCACGGCTAAAATAAATCAAAATGACCAGTTTTCCCGCAGCGATTGACAGGTTATTTATAATCACGAAACAAGCAACTTCAATTAAGACCGAGAGTGAAAGGTGAACATTGAGCACAACTAAGTACCGTATTGTCTTTACCGGGCTGTGAAATACTCTGTTCTCTCATGGTGGCCTGCCTGAAACCCGTAAACGCAAAAACGCCTGGCTGTCTTATTATTATCATCGTAACATGCAGTTTATTTGTTTGATCTTAGTTAATTAATATCTGTATAG
The DNA here is from genome assembly GCA_963931925.1 of Onchidella celtica. Lineage (NCBI taxonomy): Eukaryota > Metazoa > Mollusca > Gastropoda > Systellommatophora > Onchidiidae > Onchidella > Onchidella celtica. The sequence goes on along the minus strand of OZ007576.1, from coordinate 14,350,411 downwards.
TTCGCACCGTGAAGTAATTCATAACTTTGAATTCGAGAGGGGCTCAGCTCATATTTATATAGCTGGAAATTGAACCGCTAAGCCTGAAGTTATTCATCATGTTGAGCTAATGTCGAGATTTCACTTGTGATCCTTTACCCGGTACCCCAGCTTGCCTGTCAAGTTTTCTTAACCCCACCTTTCCCAATAAGAATAAGCAAGTAATCTGCTGCCATTACTTTGTTAATCATCAGCATTAATGTTTGATGTTGTTCGTGGTGGTTTCTGACACATCTGTCCGTTTGTTTGTTTGTTTAGAAGAAACAAAAATAGGTCAGATTGGTTCTTACCGAAAATGATGATTAATCTCTGCCTAACTCAAAAAGCTAAACATTCATTCAACCCAACAAATGCATTACAGATAACAACAAAATCTGCATAATTTTATTGCCTTTGCTGAAACATACCCCATGAATAATGTTATCAGGTCATCTGGCGATTTTCTTCAAAATAAACGCACAACATGCATTTCATTGGTTTTATTATTTGCAAACATGCAAGCGAGGATATATCAGACAACATTACATAGCCTACTATTAGGTACATTGTGACCTTTTTAAGAGATTAAGCCGTGGCATTCCTTAGCCATCCATCCCATGCTTCTCTATTCTGAAATTCAGTCTACAGGTATTGTATAACCCATTTCCCTACCTTTTTTTTTTCTCTACTCGTCTTCAGGATGATAAAGAAGACAGTCAGCCATAAAAGAGGTGAAAATACAAACTCATGTTTGCTTTGAAAAATGTGCCGGGTCTACTAGCTCCAAACTATATGTGTGACTGTTGTTGCAGCCTTGCAGGTACGGTTGGCAGTACTACCGAAAGAGCAGCATAACAAAGGATGACAAAACCAGTGATGAATTTCAAGAGGGGCACGAATATTACCTGTACTGAAGGATTGATAGGAATGACAATGTAAACTATTTCTCAGACCCCATGATAGGATCCCGACCCATTCCATCTGTATACTTTTCACAGTCCTGTATGGTTGGCTTTGAATTTTTCAGACAATATACGAAAAAAAGAAAAAAAAAAACACGACAAAGGAACAGATCAGGGATGGAACAAATGAGGCACTTATTATGCCTAAGGCAGAGAACCTTTCAAAAGGAAGATTTAAAACCAATCAATTACAAACGACAACACAGGTGTCAGTGAGGCACAACGCTATGTTGTGTGTCAAAGTGACATAGAGACTGAAAAGTGAAAGAAATGACTGTCAATAGTATGCATGTCAAAGCCGGTATTCAATGTAAAAAGAATGTCATAAAGGCTCTTTTTGAATTGTTCGCAAAATAGTCTACAACAACTTGCAAAGCCCCTGGGAACAATAATGTTTCAGAAAAATAATAATAATCATCCTGCTGTAAACTCTATTTCGACCTCCGTCTGGTGAGCAGGGCATCTGTCATTTTTTACCCCCCAAATTTTTTTTCATGAATATTTTTAAAAACTGAAATAAAACTGGCAGGCATACAGAAAAGGCGCCTCACCACGTTCTCCTCACACCGTGGATACCGTGCATCTGCAACTGCAGACACACCCATGCCACTGTAAACACACACCCAGGCAGGGGATATCTTCCCTACCTATGCAAAGTGAACAGGTAGGGGATATCTTCCCTACCTATGCAAAGTGCATAGCTGGGGGATATCTTCCCTACCTATGCACTTCCATTAAATGCTATCTATTTATAGTAACATTGTCCTTCTATCTCTGACCAGAGCTGAGAAAGTTTGATGTGAAAGTGGGCAATACCAATGCAAGAACAAGGTGAAGTCCAAGGCTTTTTTTTGGCCTTTTCTCGAAATGACTCAAATGTGACTTAACCCAGGTCTCGATCATTAGCCCTTCAATTTTGAGTTAATGAATTTCATGCTGTGCATAATGATGTTGGCAGCTTGTGCCTGCCTTACTTAACCCAGGTATGTATATCCGGGTGACAGGCTTGGTCTTGTAATAGTTTCCTGTAGTATCTTACACACGGCTATAGTCAGGCATAAACTGTGGTAAAGAGGTCAGAAGTAAAATTATGCGGAGGAAATCCCATTGTCCGTGAAATGTGAAGGTCACGCCCCCATCCCATCCACATCCCACTCTCCCCCATCCCCATATTTCGAGTGTGTGGGAATATTAGAGCTATGATAAAGTGTGATTTCCTAGAAAATTCTGTGGAGGGAGAACCGACCATGACCATAACAATGTCTCAGTTTCAAATGCGACTTGGCAAAACCCAGTGACGTAATCCAGTGCGTTATTCTGGGAACTGTCAGGGAAACGGATTTAAAAATTAAACAGCAGAGATCAGCCTTGGTGATATTTGCAGATCACGATAATTTTATTCGCTATTTACAAAATCAAGATACCAAATCATGAAAACGTTTTAAAAAAACAACATCATGTTTACAGTTTTCTTTATTTAACTGATAGGTGGTTGTTTTTGCGGTTTTAGACGTCCTTTACGTTATGCTTTATTACCGTTGTGGACTTTACTTTCTTTAGAAACTAAAGCTTCTTTTTTTTTTTTTTTGAACAAAACGATTACATGCACATGTAGAGCAAAGTTTCTCCATTTTTCTTCAGAACTCTTCTGTCATAGATCTATACCATAATCATCTTATTTGAGTCTTGAGGTAAGAGATTTTTGAGGAGGCCCAGCTAGCTGAGAATGAACAAAGTGACAAAATATAGTATAGATAGATAGATAGATAGATAGATAGATAGATAGATAGATAGATAGATAGATAGATAGATAGATAGATAGATAGATAGATAGATAGATAGATAGATAGATAGATAGACAGACAGACAGACAGACACGATAGATAGATAGATAGATAGATAGATAGATAGATAGATAGATAGATAGACAGACAGACACGATAGATAGATAGATAGACAGACAGACAGAAAGACACGGTAGATAGATAGATAGATAGATAGATAGATAGATAGATAGATAGATAGATAGATAGATAGATAGATAGACAGACAGACAGACAGACAGACACGATAGATAGATAGATAGATAGACAGATAGATAGATAGATAGATAGATAGATAGATAGATAGATAGATAGATAGATAGATAGATAGATAGATATAGATAGATAGATGGATGGATGGATGGATGGATGGATAGATAGATAGATAGATAGACAGACAGACACGATAGATAGATAGATAGATAGATAGATAGATAGACAGACGACAGACAGACAGACAGACAGACAGACAGACAGACAGACAGATAGATAGATAGATAGATAGATAGATAGATAGATAGATAGATAGATAGATAGATAGATAGATAGATAGATAGATAGATAGATAGATAGGAAGGCAGGCAGGCAGGTGGGTAGGTACATAGGTAGCTCGTAGATAGGTAGATAGATAGATGGATAGATAGATAAATAGATAGATAAGTTTTGGTAGATAGATAGGCAGGCAGGCAGGTAGAAAGGGAGATACAGAGGGGCAAAGACAAGCGAACGACATATTAGTAGGAAGAGTGAAAGTGGCCGGGGGGGGGGGGGGGGAGAGAGAGAGAGAGTAAATTCTATGATTTACCACAGACAACTCTAAGCCACAGCAAAGAATGTAATTTCATGTCACTTGACATCATCTTCAATTCCAACCCCGATAGGACACGACAGTAGATAAAACAATCAGTTTTGATCCCTAAAGCGTGTGTGTTTTGGACACCCTAATTTTCACTGACTGCCTGAACTTGGCTTGTCCCAGTACGAGTTATTTTGTATTTTTTTGTTCGGTATTTTGTATATTTCTTTGATCCCATTTGGGATATTTGCCTCGATATCAGTGCAGCCCAGCTACGACTGGAGCAGACATGTCGTCTCTACTGTCTTGCCTCACACACCGAAGCTCTCGGGCTATTGAAATTAAGTATTCAGGCTTTTTTGCATTGTTGTCTAATTTTATCACGCAACTCAGCTTTGGAAATCCCAGTCCCCACACCATGAAACATTCAGATTTTATTTCACTGTCACAGATCATCGGTACCTGTCCTTTGAAATACACATATGTCCGACACAAACTTCCAACTTAGCTGTTGTTTAGGGGACCTTGGCATGTTACAGGATAAACTGTAGATGAGCAGTGAACACTACTCAGTATGATCTCTATAACGGCTAAGTTATTAGACTACGGTCTCCTAACAGCAATCACTCCAATATTAATGGGTCAATTAGCTATTGCCACTTTTAGGATTAAATGCCGTTTTCTCAAAATCTTGTTTTAGGGGGGGGGGAGGAGGGGGGGGGGTCACTGACTTCAATTTATCAGAAATGTCTTGTCTTTTATTATGTGTACAGAACTCAAAATCTCATGTTTGCGACTTATTGTGGATTTTCTCATGCACACTCACAATAGTTAGTACAAAGAAAGAGCACATAATAATATAGTCTAGTACAAAACTCTGTTAATGCCTATGAAATGAACGACAGATTAGAGAGTAAAACATTCAATACATCTTTGTTGTACAGAAATGCCTCCCACCGCCCGACGTTTCGCACTTCGCTGTGCCTACCAGGCGGCACGGCCACAGCAGGTGGCTGTGCAACTGAGCGCACTCTGAATTATCCCACCTCTTCAGCTTCATTTCTCGGAAGTTCGCCCGTTGGCGAATCCTATGTCGTATGATAATTATAAATAGTCTGAAATTGAAACCAAGCCTTTCAGACAGGCCGCCTTGACGTGTGAGAGATTGTCACGGTACCGGTATTTCCTGTCCGAGGTAGGTGTCACTTTGCATTTTTTTAAATTTTGACTCATTTTTCTCCGCAGTTTGTTCTTGTTATAATCTTATAATTTATAAGGAAAAAGTGTTTATAAAATGGCTATTAGATAGTGCTGTTGCTGCATTTATCAGTCATTTCTGTTTTCTAATTCGTTGATTAATTCCATTTTTGTCTGGTCCTTTTCGCTCACCAGTCTTTCGTTTTCTTCTTTTTATTCATAAAAAAAAATACTCCTTGCCCTTTACAACTTCATTCTTATTCTTCCGTTGCTAATGCACTCCCACTCCCATCTCCCTGCAGTTTAGCTGTGCCTTTGAAAGGACGAGAGGTCTATAGATAGATCTGTACTTTTGTCTCAAACCTACATATTCTTATGAGCATGAACAAGGCTTTAGAATGTGTCCACGAAATATAGGTCTAACTGCCCCTAAACATAATAATATTATTATTATGCTATCACTTTCCGACCTAAAGTTTCCCGAAAGCAATGAAAGTAGAGTGTGGTCATTCATTGTCACGGATCATTCTTCATGTTTTATTGTTATTGGATTTTGAGTCCCCAAAAAGTGTCAACTTCAATACAGATAGGCTTCGCCCAATTTTACGTAATATATTTGAAACTTTTCTTATTTCTTATTCAATCCAATTGAAAACTTTAAACAGTAGGGAATTTTGATATCTTTTACAGATCTTATGTTATGAATTTTTGAAAATTGTAACGGAATTCCATTTTTCCCTATTTTCTATCACACACACACACAAAAAATTCATTACAAAAAAAATAATTCAAAAGATAGATAAATTTTCCTCTGTATGAATTTTTGATTTGTTCAAACATGATATTAGCCAGATTTTATACCAGTTGGTCAATAAATAAAAAACGAGTTTACAAATTAGGCTACTGGTAAAAAAGTGCAAATTCGAGAAAACCGCATTCGAATATTTTTTTTTTTTCAATAAAAATGTTATTGAAAAGTGTCACACATAGGCCTACCTAAAAACATTCCTGCTTGGCGTGCTGGGCCCCAACGATGATTTGCAACATTCCTCCTTGGCGTGCTGGGCCCCAACGATGATTTGCAACATTCCTGCTTGGCGTGCTGGGCCCCAACGATGGTTTGCAACATTCCTGCTTGGCGTGCTGGGCCCCAACGATGATTTGCAACATCCCTGCTTGGCGTGCTGGTCCCCAACGATGATTTGCAAACTACCAAAGATTTATGACAGATTTGTACAGAGGAATAGGGGAACAGAAGGGGTGGGGGTGGGGAGAAATAGTGTAAGTTACAGGGTAGAACGAGGTATAGAACAGTAGGGAGTGGGTGATACACTGGGGGGGGGGGCGGGCGGGCTTGTACCATATGAACTAATGCAGCAACTTGTATTAAACGGGCTAATGGAGACGCTCTCGCCTTTCTACTAGCTTTTGAACCCGTTACAAACTCATCGCAGCTATCCACAATAAAAACAATGCAACATAATCAGCACTCTTCTTCTGTTACTGGTCTACACTTTCTTGAGATCTCTTGTCTGACTTTTTGCAACTGCAGGGTACCAAAGTGACTTTCTACTTGGACATCTTTCATAAACGTTAACAAATTCCATGACGTAATGAAACGTTATAAAAAAAAAAACTTGAAACAAATGCACTGTCCATTCAGCTGATACTGTATTCTTTAGGCAATTATGTAGGTCATGATCTAAATCTGCTAAATATGGAGGGCATGACCTTCGCCCCAGCCAATGAGAAGACTCAATTTATTGCTCCGTTTACAGTCGACCAATCAGTGACATAGAAGCGAGGTGAAGGTCCAGGGTGATCACGCACCCTACAATGTTTTACTATGGCAGTATAACGTGGTACTGTATGCTTGTTTGGAAGGGAATGGCGTGTCTCGGGCCTGTTACCTTGACCTATACATGTAATCAACATAATAATGAATAAAGGTTTCGATACCAAGTACTCACTGAAACTCGTGGTTTTGGTGGCGACATTGAGATGTTATTGAGAGCTAATTTTGCAGCCCAATGGCATGGTTTGTGCGCTTTTTCCTTCACCCCCACCTCATTAAAAGGCGTTTTTCAGGGTTATAAACATTCAAAATTGGGATATGGTTAGTAAAATAGTGTTCCTAAATGGATAAACTAATCGAAAAGTACAAAATCTCGATATAGATATTTTGAAGCCTAATTTCGATCCCCCCCCCCCCTTTCTCTTAACGTGCACACTGGCCATCCTAGTTTTTCGTCCTTATCCGAGAAGACTAGGTGGTCGATCCTACCTACCATAGGATCAGGGACAAGTAATTCCCCCAAAATTCCAACACGCCTGCACCGACCGGGAACAGAGCCCGGTATCTTCGGCATAAGAGACGATCATTCTGGCCTCTAGACTAACGTCATCAGGGCCAATTGTATTGTTGTCAAAGGGGGACAATTGCCCTCTTCAAAAGAAATCTTTTAGTTCTCATTCACTTTTGTGAAACTGTCGCGTCTTCTATAGCAATACTGTGTCTTCCAATAAAGAAGCGCTCTTAATGGTGATTTCATTGAAAAAAGGCAATAGGCCTACACTTCTTTATCAAGTAACACTGACATGACGTCATCCTCGAGCTTGGCTCAGTTTGCAATAGGTACCTGCCCGCGTTTCTGAAGAGCCTTTATATTTTGTATTTTTTTGTATTTTGTATACTCCTTTAATCCCAATCAGGAAATTTGCCTTTGTGTCACTGCAGCCCAGTTACAACTGGGGCAGGCACGTCGTCGCCACAGTGCAGCGCCGGTCGGCGGGTTGCTTTTGTTTTGTTGTAGTTTTTTTTTGGGGGGGTGAGGGGGGGGGGGGAGATGAGGGGTCTGGAGTGATAGGGATGAATTTTATTTAATTTTGCCCAGGCAGCGGCCTGTTCGGCCTGCTCTTTTCGATTTCCAACTGCCAGGGTATCTTTTTTTCGTCCTTCTCCGAGAAGACTATATATAGGTGCTCCCATAGGATCAGGGACAGGAAAATAAGAGAAAAATCCCAAAATTCCAACATGCCTGCGCCAGCTTGGCTTTGAAGCCGTTACCTTCGGCATGAGAGGCGAGCACCTTGCCTCTAGACCACGTGTGTGTGTGTGTGTGTGTGCGTGTGCGTGTGCGTGTGTGTGTGTGTGTGTGTGTGTTTGTGTTTGTGTTTGTGTTTGTGTTTTTGTTTGTTTGTTTGTTTGTTTTGAGGCTGATCTCTGCCTTTAATGTGTAGTTTCACAGGTTGTCATTGTCAGTTTAAGTTTTTGCACCTCCTAGAAAAACATAATCATACTGGATTACGTCACAGGGTTTTGCCATCTCCGGTCGATATCAGAATCTGAAACTGTGTCATTGTTGCTGTCCTTGTCGCTTCTCTCTCGACAGACTTGTACAGAAAATTAGATCATCACCTTCAGAGCACGCTACACAAGTGTAAATTAGGACAATGGCTGCCCATTTCGGTCTACCGGACACTACGTGGGAAGGCTTTAAGTGTAGATACGGTAAGTCTTCTGAGGTTATCATTGTTCCCAAACTTTTCTAGTAGGTTCTTCAAGCTCAAAAAGGAAAAAAATTACACACCGAAAACAAACAACAACAGCAAAACTTGGTTACGCAAACTGTCAAACGCCCCAAAGTAGTGGCGTACGCTAATGCCTGGCAAATTCTAGAATTTTGTATTTGTGTCATTTTCAGCGACTCTTGATCTCCCACAGGACTTTACAATGTCATGACCGTGGGGGTGAGGGGAGGGGGGGGGGGGTAAAAATTGGATAATTCCATATCACGGACGCCATGTTGCTGTGAACTATTTCTTACTGTATTCTGAAATGTTGTCCATATTATGCCACAAAGTCGCACTGTTATATAGAACCTGTCAGACAGACAGACAACAGACAGACAGAGACGGATGGGTGGGCGAGTGGGTGGATGGATACATGTATGTAATCAGTCAGGGTAAAGAGGGAATGCCAGATGAAAAATAGAATGTTCTCTATGATTTGTCACAACAGCATTTGCAGCCTTGAGAAAGAACCAATATATATATATAATTCAGTAATAAAAAATTAATGATTTCTTCATGTACAGCAATTGTTATAATCCCATTTAGATGTTATAGATGGTATTATAGTGTTGTGTTAGTGTAGGTTTTCGTCTGCATATTTTTAATACTAAAACTTTAACCTTCACTTCCAGACCATGCCAATTACTAAAGAACAGAGTGAATAAATTTCAACAATCAGGCCTGCAGGGCCACATTTTATTTACGTTAAGTACACTAACAATTTCGACTAGATCTATTTATGTAGTAAGGATAAATATCAGCAGCATCAATTTCATAATCAATAATACTTCATTACAAGTCTAGCTCTAGGTTTCCTATAATATCATTTAACTTCTGTTCTCGCTAATTATCTAACTAATTAATTATATATCTAAGATCTGGTCTGCTTACTGTATGGTAATCAATATACCAATATAGCCTCTGGAGACATAAGGTCATCTCAGGTATTTAGATCCAAATTTATAGGTGTAGGTCTCGCCCGTCGAAGTGACGTCGGCACAGTTAAATATAACTCTAGGATGGGCTGGCAACTCCCAGCCTCACAAAGACAATTCAATCACAGTTATATATCTCATACATTAATACTAGTTGCAGCTCTAGATGACAGTTTAACTTTGCATCTTGCATTCTCTGGCAATCACTCCTGGTAGATTCATCAAGACTCTCCTGACGGATAAATGTCGTGCCCTTCGCCTCCTTAGTCATTGGCAATATCATCAAGAGATGGATTACTTACGATTTGCCCTGGTGCTAGGCCAGGGAGCAGTTGACAAAAGCGTTGTTAATGTCAAATTAGGCATATGGATCGATGACTAGATCTTCATCCAGACATTGTACGTTATAAGGATAATTCTCTCAAGTGGAATTTCACTGATCCTCTCGCAGTGGATAATCTGCTTAGAATTAATAAGGAGTATCTGCGCCGTCACCAGCACGGCTTCTGCGATCTCTACGCCAACCCTCATTGGTTAGCCTTTTAACGCTCAATGACGTAAGCGAAAACATAATCCCCTCTTCAAATTAAAACTGGGGCGCTAATCTTCCCTCTAAACCTTAACGGCTTCTATTTAACTCTTTACTAGCTACCAATATACATGTTTACTTTTACTTTTCTTATTATTATCAATATACGAAGATTTCTGTTCCTGGTGCTAACTTCCTTTATGCTAATTTTCCCGTCTATTCTAATTTGTTAAAAGTTACAAATTGACATAGCAGACGACAATGGTTTAAGGCCACTGCAACAGATATTCTGGTTTTTCACAATAGTTACATTTACTCTGAGGCCAATGTATTTAATCTTGCCATCCCGTTACATTTACTCTTAGGCCAACGTATTTAATCCCGACATCCCGTTACATTTACTCTTAGGCCAACATATTTAATTCTGACATCCCACTCTAGGTTGTATCAATTAAGTTATTTCCCTTGGACCACATTTAATCTTGACATCCCCCACCCCAGTGGAAATTTTAAGAAAAATTTACACGATAAGATCTAAGAAACTCCAAAGTCATGAAAATGGCTCTGATATTGTGGTGGGGCTTAAGTACTAAAGTAGAAAAGTTAGCCCTAAGATGGATAAAAAAATTTAACTAAGAACGTGCATCGTGGATGTACAAAAAAATTGCACAATTATTTATGCAACGTTCTGTAGAATCTCATCTATTGAAGTATATTCTCACTTCATACAATCACACTTCTCATGAACATTTATAATAATAATAAGTACTTCACTGTATACTCTTGACTTAAAGCATAACTATATTCACACAGTCACACCTCACTGAAGAAACATGCTCATAATTATTTTGTCAACACACATATATAATTGATACATGTATGCACATTCACAAACAATATATTATTAACTAAAGTATTGTGGCATCCTATGGCAGCAGTAGCTCTGGTTGCTTGGTTTGCCATGACTCCATCTCATTGACCCGCAGACAAGGGCGTCAGGTTTGTCAGTAGCTCAGGTCACAGTCTGGAATGACGCTGGTGGAAAGTGGATATTCACCAGAAAGAATGTAAAAATTGTTCATAAATTAGTGAACAATATAATGTGAATCCATCCACCGTCCAGAAATGAGGCGGAAAAGCGCCATCCAACCCCAATACAAGACAGACTTTTTAATAGAGTAATGAAATTTTTGGTCTGTCTTACATCGAATTTCCGTATAATGAAGCCGAAATAACCAAAACGGCGAAAAGTTACTTAGCTTAACACTTACATTCCACATTCGCGTGGTGCTGCCTTAAATGCAACAATTATAGAACTTTCTCAATTCAATAACAATATGATTTAATTTATTTAATCTCCGTATCGAATCCGGTATAGATGAGATGCCACGAAACGAGTGCATGTATAATTGAATGCGTCCTAGTTACGCAGGATACGCACATACCGTCAAGTGTCACAGTCATCTCGGTATATAATCACAATCGGTTGCATTCATTATTCACATTCAGTATTGCGGTAGCTAATCCACGGGCCTATGGAAAGCTAAAGACATAATCGGTTATACGATACGACTTATCAGTGTCCTACAATCTCAATACGCGATATGGCAGTGTCATCAATCTGTTATACCCACTGCAAAAAAATTCTCTCTCTCTCTCTATCTCAACAAAGCAGTGTCATCAATTTGTCACTCACTGCAAAAAATATAATTCTCTCTCTCTCTCTCACTATACCACGTGTCTTTTATAATGACATTACCTCAATACTGGTACGAGCAAGTCCCATGAGACAATAAACTCTTTGCTCCTCGGGCGGCCGCACAGCCGAAAATAACACCAATATTCACCACACATCACTCATCTCTCACTTCACATAACTCACTTCCCATACAACAGTCTTCCACTATCCTCTCGGGAGCTCATCAATTTTAAGACGAAATGGGTTATATCAATACTAACCCAGAACTGGCAGTATTAACTGCACGGGTTCTAATAATTCAATTAAGATCTCTCTCACTCATTAGTACCAGATTACAATTCAAGTGGTTTTAGCACGTGAAACACTCCAGGCATATATTGTAAATCAAGGAATATCAATAATTATATAATATTTAATTAGTTATAAGGAAAAAAAATACACTGAACAGGACGCTAGACTCACAAGCAAGACGAACGATAACAGACCCTACAAGCCTTAACTTATTTACAAGATAGTTTTAAGAAAAAGGACAGGAGAAACATCTTCCTAAAGAAAGGGAGGAAGCAAAGAACGCCACTATCTATACGAATAAACGGATCCCTATAGAACTATTCATAGCATAGCAAATCACCCCGAGTTATCTATAGCCAACGATACACGTTCTGCACCCGATTGGCAAGGAAGATATGCTAAACTACGATCCCATCCAACCAACCCGCTTAACTAAAATGAACATGCAAAAAGATAAAAAGCCTGTAAATGATGAGGAAGGAAAACACTTCAACCTCCCCAAAAAATTGACACTCGGATGGTTCACTTAACTTTTTTTGGAATTTAGATGGTGGTTTCCTCAATCCATAGCTCGCATTCCCAAGTCCAAAAGTCTCGTTTTCTGTCACAGGTAGATAGATCTATGGTGGATGTTGTCCCTCGCCGTGATCGTCGGGTCAATGGGATCGACAGAACATCATATGAAATTCAAGCAAAAAATGTATATTAATATACAATTGTAACAAATCCCAGATTGGGAAATGCCCTTAATAAGACATAGGAACAATCACAAACAAACAAGTATAGCAATTAACAAAACAGTCACGCAGGCTCACACATTTATTATAACATTAACAAATATAATCAATATAAATACCATACAGTACTCATCCCCTCAATCAATCATTCCACTTCCAGTTCTATAACCGTATATTATTCCCTTCTTTAAAGTATGCAACTTTGGCCTCAGCCTAACATCAAAATCTGCACTACTGGGCAGTACAACAACTTAATACATATACATCCTAGATGTGGCCAGCCTTGATTCCCCGAATCGGACTGCCACGTAGACTGGGCCGCCTGTCGGCCTTACGCCACAGCTACCCTTGGCGGAAGCACCCAATTACTGGCGTACATCCCAGCTCTGCTTATGTCCTCTAGATCTCGACGGTGGCCTCACAGCCCAACCCCGTCACTTCAGTTACACTGTTACAGATTACAGCCTGCACCCGGCACCTAAAAAGAATAACATCACATCTCTATAATACTATGTACTTACTATACACTCACCACTCATTACGACCCATCAAGCGTACACACCACATTCCACTTTACACTCACCACACAGCCAACACTCACGGAAACACTACACAGCCGCACATCTCTACTGTAACACACCCTCACAGTATTACACAGCACTCCGACTATGCTAAGAATCCATGCTCCTACCATACGTATCTCGCTCATTATTCACATCAATTTATACAGTAATGAATTACTTGCACACTCCTTAAGTCCTCGCATATAACTTATTTGCATTATTATCATCATCAGAATATAGTAGACTTATCATCACAATTACAAATCCCTATAATTCAACCTACCAGTCTTCACTGGAAACATCAACTCACGACTGCCCATCCTACTTCTGCTCTCTCGAACTTCTAAGCCTGCAGTGACTTCCCATTACCCCAAACGCTACCTCAATAACTACGCACTTTCCTCGTGTCATTGCACGCTTTCACGTTAATTGTCTGCCTCAACTATCCCGTGAGTTAATCCTACAACTATACACCCACTCTATAGCAATCCTCTTAATTGCACTCATTCCACTTGTGACAACAATGTATATCATCTATGTCTCTAGATCTAGATCTAGATTTGAAATCACAATCTTCCAAAGTTACATCATGAACTAGCTAACAAATCTCCAATTAGATAGATCTAGATATAGATCTCCTCATATGTGTCAAGAAATAGTGTCCCTTTTCAGACCATTTATTAGATCTAGATCTATATCATCTTACTTATTATATTATTCCTTCTGTAAATAATAGCTGTCTAATCACTACCTTAAATTCTTTAAGAGTGTCCCTATCTAAATGTTAAGTTATGGTAAGATAATAAAGGTTCTTTATGGGGTCCCTCTCCAGTTGTTATAATCCCATTTAGATGTTATAGACGGTATTATAGTGTTGTGTTAGTGTATGTTTTCGTCTGCATATTTTTAATACTAAAACTTTAACCTTCATTTCCAGACCATGCCAATTACTAAAGAACAGAGTGAATAAATTTCAACAATCAGGCCTGCAGGGTCACATTTTATTTACGTTAAGTACACTAACAATTTCGACTAGATCTATTTATGTAGTAAGGATAAATATCAGCAGCATCAATTTCATAATCAATAATACTTCATTACAAGTCTAGCTCCAGGTTTCCTATAACATCATTTAACTTCTGTTCTCGCTAATTATCTAACTAATTAATTATATATCTAAGATCTGGTCTGCTTACTGTATGGTAATCAATATACCAATATAGCCTCTGGAGACATAAGGTCATCTCAGGTATTTAGATCCAAATTTATAGGTGTAGGTCTCGCCCGTCGAAGTGACGTCGGCACAGTTAAATATAACTCTAGGATGGGCTGGCAACTCCCAGCCTCACACAGACAATTCAACCACAGTTATATATCTCATACATTAATACTAGTTGCAGCTCTAGATGACAGTTTAACTTTGCATCTTGCATTCTCTGGCAATCACTCCTGGTAGATTCATCAAGACTCTCCTAACGGATAAATGTCGTGCCCTTCGCCTCCTTAGTCATTGGCAATATCATCAAGAGATGGATTACTTACGATTTGCCCTGGCGCTAGGCCAGGGAGCAGTTGACAAAAGCGTTGTTAATGTCAAATTAGGCATATGGATCGACGACTAGATCTTCATCCAGACATTGTACGTTATAAGGATAATTCTCTCAAGTGGAATTTCACTGATCCTCTCGCAGTGGATAATCTGCTTAGAATTAATAAGGAGTATCTGCGCCGTCACCAGCACGGCTTCTGCGATCTCTACGCCAACCCTCATTGGTTAGCCTTTTAACGCTCAATGACGTAAGCGAAAACATAATCCCCTCTTCAAATTAAAACTGGGGCGCTAATCTTCCCTCTAAACCTTAACGGCTTTTATTTAACTCTTTACTAGCTACCAATATACATGTTTACTTTTACTTTTCTTATTATTATCAATATACGAAGATTTCTGTTTCTGGTGCTAACTTCCTTTATGCTAATTTTCCCGTCTATTCTAATTTGTTAAAAGTTACAAATTGACATAGCAGACGACAATGGTTTAAGGCCACTGCAACAGATATTCTGGTTTTTCACAATAGTTACATTTACTCTGAGGCCAATGTATTTAATCTTGCCATCCCGTTACATTTACTCTTAGGCCAACGTATTTAATCCCGACATCCCGTTACATTTACTCTTCATCATCATCATTGCCTTTCTCACCCTGGATCAGGGTATAGGCCACCAACAAACACTTTCCATCCCTCTCTATCATGGGCCAGCCTCTTTACATTATTCCAAGTCTTTCCGCTTCGTTGCACATCATTTTCTCTGGCTCTTCTCCACGTTCCGCGCGGCCTTCCTCTTGATCTCTTGCCCTGGGGATTCCAATCCAATACCTTCTTCGCGATGCTGTTTCCTGGCCTCCTGAGAGTGTGGCCGATCCATCTCCATCGCCTCCTACCAATTTCCTCTCTGACTGGGCTCTGTCTTGTTCTTTTCCAAACAATTTCATTGCTGACCTTGTCTGTCCATCTGATCTTAAGTAGCTTCCTCAAACATCTGTTGATGAAAACTTGGATTCTCTTTATGCAGGCCTGGGACGCATTCCAAGTCTCACATCCATACAACAGGACTGACTTCACGTTCGAGTTGAATATCCTCAGCTTTGTTTTTAGAGATATATCCTTGGTTCTCCAAATCTTGCTTAAGGACGTGAAAGCTGCCTGTGCCTTTCCAATTCGTGCTTTGACTTCTGCCTCTGTTCCTCCCTTATTGTCAATGATACTACCAAGATAGCAGAAGGACTCTACATCTTCCAGTGGTTGATCTCCTACTTTGACTTGTTCGCTTGGGGGTGCCACAATTTTTAGGACCTTCGACTTCGCAGGATGTATCCTCAATCCAATAGATTCTGAAATTTTGTTTAGAGCTGTAGTCTTTGCTTGCATCTGGTCGTGTGTGTGCGACAATAGTGCCAAGTCATCTGCAAAATCTAGATCGTCCAGCTGTGTCCATGGGGTCCATTGTATGCCATTTCTTCCTCCATTGGTGGTTTCTTTCATAAGCCAATCAATCACCAGAATAAACAGAAATGGGGACAGCAAACAACCCTGCCTAACACCAGTCTTGATATCAAAGCTGTCAGTAAGCTCACCATCGTGTACGACTCTGCAACTTGTCCCCTCATACATGCTCTTGATAAGATTCACCATCTTCTCTGGGATTCCATAATGTCTCAATATTCTCCACAGCGTTTCTCTATCGATGCTATCAAAGGCCTTCTCGTAGTCAAGGAAGTTCACTATCAGTTGGGAGTTCCACTCTAGCGACTGCTCTACTATAATTCTCAGCGTGGCGATCTGGTCGGTGGTTGATCGATTACTCCTGAAACCAGCTTGCTCCTCACGAAGTTTTGGGTCTGTTGCATTCTGTATTCGCTTGAGAATAATCCGATTGAAAACCTTTCCTGGGATGGAGAGAAGTGTGATTCCTACATTTACTCTTAGGCCAACATATTTAATTCTGACATCCCACTCTAGGTTGTATTAATTAAGTTATTTCCCTTGGACCACATTTAATCTTGACAGCAATAGATTGAATTCACCACAGCTGTAATTGCATGAAAGCAGTTACATGTAATTAATAGGTCAACCAACCCAATCATACAACCAACCAACCAAACAATTAGTCAGCCAATCAACCAACCAACGAACCAATCAGTCAACCAAACAACCAATTAGCCAATCAATCAACCAACCAATCAACCAAACAACCAAGGAACCAACCAATCAATCGATCAATCAATCAAAGAATCAACCAATCAACCAAGCAGTCAACTAACCAGCTAACCAACCAATCAATCAGTAAATCAACCAAGTAACCAACCAATATATTAACCAACCAATCAACCAACCAACCAGTCACCCAACCAATCAATCACTCAACGAACCAACGAACGAACCAACGAAACAAGTAAACAATAATTTAAGTTCAAAGATCTGTTCCAGTTTTAGAGATACAAGAAATGTTTGCCCACTATAATATTTCCTTGTCCATTCAGGGCGAAAATATTCTCCTGAGGACGACCAACACAGACTGGCCAGATACAGAGAGAGGTGTCAACTCGTGAATGGGCACAACCGTTCTCCGGGGACCTTCAAGCTGACCATAAATAAGTTTAGCGACTGGGTAAATCTCTTAAATAGTATATCATTTCCTCGCTCCGAGAAGGTAAAAAAAATGGCACAGAGATTCCCAGAAAACACTACATTCTCACAGATAAAACATGATACCTTGCACATCATTTTAATCGAATTTAATTAGCCTAATTGCTATTACAGACACTACATTTTGCAGTTTTGATCTTCTGTACTCAAATGCTCATGTAAACAATAAAGAAATTTATATCTATCTGAAATGACAGTTATCATCCATTGTTTCATCAAATTTCTAGATCCTCCAGGAGCAACACAGTAATACGCATTAGAGCAAACAGAGAAAAATAGCTATTGAAGATCACCATTACCATGTATAATATTCCTCAACAACATAATTATTCTAACTAGAATTGTGCCATTATATTTATTAAGGCTCCATTCCATGTTACTTCATTATGTCTCGTAGTCATTTATATGGCATGTATGTGGTCTTAAATGCTTTGTGAAAATGATCTCTCCTCATAGGATAATAAAGTGATACTTATCCTATCTCATCTTGTGATATTTTTATATATAATTTCTGGAATGAGACAGTTCGCGGCACTAGAGTTCCTATTTCAAAATTTGCCATTGTACACAGATTACTGCATTAGTGTAACAAAAGTCTGTTTCTTTATCTTACTGCTTTATGATTCCCATAGACGACAGAGGAGCTGAAGTCACTGAAGACTGCCAGAAACCCTCTAAGAGTTTCTCCCTCATGGGAAAATGATTACTATTCTGACAGCGCATCCAACTTACCAACATTCATAGACTGGAGAACGTCTGGTTGTGTTACCCCTGTCAAAGACCAGGTAAGGCCATAGAAGGTAAAAGTTGAAGTGATGGACGCATGAAATACAATACACCTAATTTTTTATTCGTGACCTCCTTGGAGGGCTTGCGTTATTATCAATTGTGAGTGTGCATGAGAAAACACACAATATGTCGAAAACATGACATGTTGAGTTCTGTACACATAATAAAAGACAAGACATTTCTGATAAATTGAAGTCAGTGACACCCCTAAAACAAGATTTTGAGAAAACGGCATTTAATCCTAAAAGTGGCAATAGCTAATTGACCCATTAATATTGGAGTGATTGCTGTTATGAGACCGTAGTCTAATAACTAAGCCGGTATAGAGATCATAGTGAGTAGTGTTCACTGCTCATCTACAGTTTATCCTGTAACATGCCACGGTCCCCTAAACAACAGCCAAGTCGGACGTTTTTGGATCTTGTTAGGAGACCGTAGACTAATTACAAAGCCTTTATAGAGATCATCGTGATTAGTGTTCACTGCTCGTCTACAGTTTACCCTGCAACATGCCACGGTCCCCTAAACAACAGCCAAGTTGGAAGTTTGTGTCGGACCCATATTTTCACTTCAAAGCCGTTTTTCTCAAAATCAGCTCTTTCGACATATTGTGGGTTTTCTCATGCACACTCACAAATATTAATGACTAACAAATTATCCAAAGTATACTCATGATGAAAAGAAACGCGAAGATAATATCTCATGTAAATGTCATGTATCATTATAAATTTATAGGCCCCAGGCTATCTTTCCATGACAAAGTTTTGGCAAACAAAGGTAGAATAGTTTTACTATCGCCTTCTTAAATCCAACCAACTACTCAGGTGTCACTCGATACAGGAAGTCAATATTGTATGTGATCACCATTTGCCTGGATGATTGCGTTGCAACTCCGGTACATAGACGCCACAAGATTGTTAGTGAGGTGCCTTGGAACATTTCTCCATACATCCAGAAGAGCTGCCTGTAGCTCTTGTGCTGTTCCAGGCCATGGTTGTCTCCCCTCGAGGCGCCTTTCCAATTCATCCCAACATGTTCTATGGGATTCAAATCCGGGCTGCGGGCTGGACCTGGCAGAAGAGGGATTCCATGACGTTGTAGAAAGTCTTGCGTAGCTCTTGCAGTGTGCGCCCGGGCATTATCTTGCTGTAAAGTGAAGTTTGCATGTCGATGGAAAAAAGGGATGATGTATGGTCTCAGAATTTCGTTGATGTAGCGCTGTGCAGTGACTCCATTTACACGTCCTTTGCCTTGATTTTGGAAGAATACTGGCCCTATGATCTGGTTGTGAGCAATTCCACCCAACAGCATCACTTAAAGTCTTCCCCATCTGTCTCTTTCC
Organism: Onchidella celtica; assembly: GCA_963931925.1. Lineage (NCBI taxonomy): Eukaryota > Metazoa > Mollusca > Gastropoda > Systellommatophora > Onchidiidae > Onchidella > Onchidella celtica. The sequence goes on along the minus strand of OZ007576.1, from coordinate 14,330,952 downwards.
AAAACGCACTCATCCAAGAAACGTTCACCTGTCCGACGATACACTCGGATTCTGTTGTTTGCATTGTCAATGCAAAAGAGGCTCTCATCGGTGAACAGGATTCTCGACCACTCTCTCGTGTGCCAGTTTATGTGCCTTTGTGCCCAATTAATTCGATCCTGGTGATACCGAGGAGTAAGAATAGCTCCTCCATAATTATGGTCGTCGACATTGAAGATTCTGGTCAAGCAATCGGCGGCGCACAGTATGTCGACTGATGCGTTGTCCATGCACACAATGGTGTTTCTAGCGGTCTCTGCTGCAGTAGTAAAGCGATCGGCCACATGACGGCGAACAATTCGGCGATCTGCATGTGCATCCGTTACCCTCGGTCTGCCACTTCTCGGCATGTTTGCTGTTGAGTGATTTTGCTGAAAATGTTCTCGAAGGCGATAAATCGTCGAGATGTGGATACCTAAGGCAGTCGTAACCACCTCTGGTCGTTCTCCCGCCTCTAATTGCCCTATTGCTCTTTCTCCATTTTCTACACTTAGGCGAGGCATTGTTGTTGTGGTTTAATTCAGAAAGATTGACTGCAAATTTGACCTTCCCCTTTATACCCATGTCTGAGTGAACACAAATCATCTTTTGTTATGCACTTTTCACGCAACTTTCATACTCCCACGTGCTTTTGTGTCAATAAAAATTCAAGGGGCATAACTCTCAAAATTAGAGAGTGACCTAAATTCCTTTGCCTGTAAACGTTGCAGTCATCTCTCTGGTGTCGAATGAATCGGATATTTTTATGACAGATTACATTTTTCAATGAGAAAATAATCATGAAAGTTTTCGCGTTTCTTTTGATCATGAGTATATTATCCATTTGACTGACTTAGCTGACTAAGTATTGCTCTGTGTTCTTATTGGAATAACTTGTAGTTATCATTACTACTCTGACATAATGATCTATTTTATTTTTCATAGTTTCAAGAAAAGTAATTAAAACTATTTATTAAGGCAAAATATTTGTCTTTGAGCTTATTATGTCAGTTGCTTAGGTTATTCTTGCAAGTGCGAGCATGATATTGCCATGAAAGGTCAGCTCAGCATTGGCCAAAGTCTGACTTAGGCTTTCATGTTAGCACAATGACAGTATTTTCTTTCTTATAAATTTCTTATGAATTCTATCACTTTTTCACTGGTGAATATTCTATTTTATTTCTTTCAATTACGTTGGGTTGGAATGATCCCAGAATATTTTGTCTAATGGCCCTATTACACGTTCAGATGGACCGGACTAGATTAGCCTTCGGCTGTGCTTACAACTAATCGTAGTCCGCTAGGTTGATTGCACGTTACGATGGACCAAATGATGGACCGAATGGAAACAAGGGATGCTACTGTCATACACAACACATAACGCCGCCACTTTCGAAAAATTCAATGGCTATAAAGATAGATTTTTAAAATTATTTTTATTAAGCAATAAAACGAAGCACTCGCGACCAATTTTACTAATTTTGGCATGTTGATTCCGAATTTGATATCAAATTCATGCTAACATGTCATTTTCAACAAGTTTGTAAAACGACATACCATCCCTGGGGAGGAAAAACTTCAAAGGCAAACGGCGGCATCAACCATTCACTCAAACCGTACGACAAAATATCAGGAGACACCGGAAATTTATGGGCGAGAGGTCGGCCGGCCGGCATACCATACGGTTTCAGCTATTTTCCTTATTACACGATACTATTAATCGTAGGCACAGTCGAAGACCAAATGGCGTCCGGCCAGCGTCCGGTCCATCTGAACGCATAATAGGGCCATAAAATTTCTTTCAGGATGCCTATGGACTCTGTGGATCTTGCTGGGCTTTCGGTGCGGTATGTACCATGATTTTACGGAAATCTATCCAAAATATTGAAATGCATCATTTCAAGTGTGAACTTCTAAAATATATTTAACAGAATGCCCTCCCTCCAAGAAAAAAAAATCAACACCAAGAAACAAGAGTTTCACACAAAATGTAATCTATTTATAGACACTGTGACATTGGCTTTTTACCAACAGTGCTGCCATGCTGCTGTTACTTGTACATACTTAGCACAAACGCTTTGCACTGGGGACACATACATTATATACGTACCTATACCTAATCGTTATCCTCAACCCTAAATCTTATCGACTCCCTAACCCTGCCCCTTACCCTTTCAACCAAAAAGAGAGGAGAGAAACAGAAAGTAAATCTGAAAGAATAATTGATTTAAGGCTGTTGTCAGGAGTATTTCGGGGGCGGGGGGGGGGGGGGTTGAGTCTCTAGCTCTGGATCACAAAAGGCTTTAAAATACGTAATCCCAGCGCAAAATACTTGGTGTACGTATGTACAGTCTTCTTTCACAACCTGCTGTTGTTACAGTGTCTTGCTTTTTCTCCCAACACTTATAGCTGACCTTTTGGGTCATAACTCTAAACAAATTCTGTGATGCATTAGCTACAGGACAGACTTCGATTATACTTCTCAAAAACTAGTTTCATTAAACGATGAAATCATGGTATAACAGAAAAAAAAAATGTCTCTACTTTATTACGTTGGGAAATCTTTGATAATGTGCTACATTGTTTGTATATTTATTATATTGTATGTATAAATTGCAGGACACTTTAACATATTTTGCTAATCAAACAGTGCGGAAGACTTTAATTAAACCCTATATTTCTATCGACCTAAATATAATTTTTTTTAAAAAACCCAAACGTCTATGGGGTCGCAACTTGGGCGGGGTTTTGGAACATTGGGCCTTTCCTTTTACCACATTTTGACTCTCCAATCCACCTAACCCGATCGACAACCATTATAATGTTTCAAACTTAAGTAATTCGGTCCCAATGAGAACTGACAGTGAAGGATTTAAGCAAACATTTTTCTTCTACTCCTTTTTTTTATATTCTGGTATACAACAAAAAATGAGGCTATTTCATAGTAAAGGCATAATTTTGGCATTTTGATTTAATCCTCGTGACCAGCAGTTGCATCTCTTTCAACCATGCCAGACAGTCAAATGCAGATCGGACCTATTCTGGTGGTCAGGACAAAGTTCATCATTCATGTCGTAAAATTTTGATGAATGCCTCTTGTGTTGCTCTATCAGCTACTGTAATGCTTTCTTATAACGAAACAAACCACAATTGTTTGGAAGTAAACTGGGTGGATTTCATCAAGTTTTGAAAAGAACTAAACACTTTGTTCACTAACCATAAGAATGGGGGCAATCATCATTGCTTATTCTGCTCAGTCTTGATTGTATGAATTAAGCAGTTCATATAATATATTTCTTTACTTTATGGACATTTTACGTACATCTCTTTCAAAAACAGATTGGGTCAATCGAGGGTCAGTTGAAAAAGAAAGCAGGGACACTTGTGTCTCTTTCAGAGCAGCAGTTATTGGATTGTGTTATGAGCTCCGATGGATGTGGTGGCGGTACAGTGCAGCAAGCGTTTGATTATGTCAAAGATAAAGGCATTTGTCGAGAATCTTCCTACCCTTACGAAGGAGTAGTAAGTGCATACGTGCTTGTTTCTTGTTGTTGTTGTTTTTTGTTCAATATCCGATGATGCTGGTCATGTTTGTGGATATTTACATCAAATAATGGCAAAAAGAAGACTTTGAATGTAGCAAAGCCACATGTAAGAAATAGTAATACAGAAACGATAATAATAAAACGCAAAGGAAAAGGGAAGACAAGTCAAACTTTCGGTATATTACTTATTAGCCTTCTGGAAAAATGATGTACCGATAACAGGATGGAAAATCTAACAAGTAAAACAATTGAACAAATTTTAAAAAAATGTCGAATGTAAACCCAATACGGTATTGAGCTGAGAGTCCAGACCCGTATTTTTGGAGCGCTACTTACAACTTTTTCTTTTTGCCATATTTTGACTTTGCTTCAAGCCTTACAGCAACCCCCCCCCCCCCCCCCAGGTTTTCTGCTGTTTTTATAATATCTGTGAATGTTTACTCATGGAACAAAACTTTAACTTATCAGCTACTTTTTCTAACTTCATTCACATATTAATGAAGTACCAAGAAAAAAACACATCTACATATAACTTGAAGCTACACCTGATACCTAAATTTCTTAATTACGGAGCAATCTTTATGGAATTTGGTACGGAAAACATACGTAAAAAATATGCGCTTGTCATGGGAATGGCGGCCATATTGGATTTTATATATGTCACGCATAATGTGTACAATTGCCTAATGTGTACATTAGGCATCAATTTGCCCAATGTGTACATTGGGCAAAATGGTTTGCCTAATGTTGAATGCTGTCAACATTAGGCAGAAAATTGCCTAATGTTCACATTATGCAGGCACATTTTGCCCAATGTGAACAGAAAGTGAATAACATTGCCTAATGTGTACAGTTGGTAAATAAATTTATATGTCACGCTCACTTTTTAGAATAGGATATAACACATAACATTTACAATGTTTACAATAGCTTTGAGACATATTGAACAATTTGAAAAGAAGAACATTTATTAAAAATATTGGGAAACAATTATAAAGCATCAAATGTCCAATAAACAAAGGGACAAAATCACATAATTTAATGCACTTATAATACATAATAATACATAGTTTTCAGACGTTTTTGCATGCTCTGCCGGGATGGCAACGAGAGTGGCACATCATTCGTTTTTTTAAGCAGGTACACCTTCCTGACGTACAGTCTGTTTTGCATTGGCATTTCTGAAAGCCTTGACCACCAGTTGCCTTTGCTGTTGCTGATCTCAATGATAAATAAACCTCAGGAACATCAGTGACTGTCATTAAAGCGTGGTCTATACGATCCGGATCAGCTGATGTAAATTTGGAATGCAGTATTCCCTCGCGGCAACCAACTGTGTACAGACCATCCTGTTCTTTGATGACGACCACTAGAATATTTTTTGGATCTGCTGGGCCTCGATCCACGTCGGGAACTCGAAGCGTTGCACATTGTCCAACAAGTAATGACCTAGGCAGTTGTTTCCCGCGACGTGCCATTCTGTCTGCTGCCTTCGATTGCCCTGCATTGGCGATGTGTCTTATTTGCCGGAAATAGTCTATGTCTGATGCTCCCACTGCCGCTGATGTTGATGTTCCTGCCATTGTAGTGGCTTCATCATCTTCCACTTCATTGTCCTCTGTGTGTGATGCCACCTCTTCAGTCACAGCAACCATCTCGGTGACTGCTTCTGTTTCTGTCATTATCTCTCCCATTGCTGCTGTTTCTGTGTCGTCATCTTCCTCTGCCATCTCTACGTCTTCGTGTGCCAATACATCTGTGTCTGCGTCACTTTCTGTCACAATTGCACTAGTCATCGTATCTGCTTCTTCCACTCGCACTGCATCTTCAGTCACAGCAACCATCTCGGTGACTGCTTCTGTTTCTGTCATTATCTCTCCCATTGCTGCTGTTTCTGTGTCGTCATCTTCCTCTGTCTCTCTTACATCTCCCCCTCTGGTTTCTAAAAATGCCTCAATATCTTCTTCGGTCGATATTTCACGCAAAGCTTCACCTGGCAGGAGAGACGACCCCAGTCCAACTTGCGGATCGTTGCCAAACGTAATTTTAAATGGACTAAAGCCGGTAGTTTCGTGTTGGCTAATGTTTATTTGCCATGGCACAAATTTGAGACCCACTGACCATTTTTTACTATTGTTTTCTCTCATCCAAATCACTAGTTTATCCTGAATAACTCCATTCAGGCGCTCAACCGCACCTTGGCTCTGGGGATGCCGTGGGCGGCCAGTCACCAATTTCATTTCTGGCCAGAGGGTTGATAGCTCCGCAATAACGGCATTTACAAATTCTCGCCCGTTGTCTGATTGCAAAATGGCAGGTGCCCCGAATGTCAGAAATATATCAAGAAGATTGGCTGCCACCTCCTCTGCTCTTTTTGACGCAAGTGGACGCAATATGCAAAATTTGCTGAAATGGTTCACATAAGTCATGATATATTCGAAATCACCGTCAGGCAAAGTTTGAAAATTTATGAGATCAATTTGACACCTGGAAAAAATGTGATGACTGCGCAGGGGTTTAACTACCAGACCTTTTGGCAACTTTCTTGCCTTCTTTTGATGGCAGTGTTCACAAAACGATATGTACAGATAACATGCTTCTTGGGTGATGTTACAATACTTTTTTTTCACTTCTGCAATTGTTTTCTTACCACCCCCATGTCCAATAGTCTCGTGAGCAACTTTGACAATGTCAAAGACTTCTTCAAGGGAAGCAACAAACTTAAAATTAACAGCGTCTGGCTCTTTCCTTCGGCGAATGAGTCTGTCCGCATTGCCGACAGGTAAAATTTCAAACCTTCTTTTACAGTTGAAATCAGAAGTTGTCTTTGCACCCACAGAATTGATTCTGAGTAACTCTTCGATGACTTGATCACGCTCTGTGGTAGATTGCAGAACAACATTGGAAGCCTTGCCCTCCAGAGTTTCCCTCAGATTAGTCTCGAAGGCAGTTCGGTCCATTTGATGTTGCTGAATAAACAAAAAATAGAAAGGAAAAAAACTTAGCTACAGCAACAGCGGGAACAAAAAAAACAAAAAAAAAACAACAACACTAACGTAGGCCTAATTACCTTAAGTCTTTAGATTATCACCACTGGCTTGTTTTGAATTCACAGTGACGTCTCGTGTGTTCAACAACAACAATAACAACAATTACGACAACAACAACAACAACAACAACAACAGCAATAAAATAGCAGACAGTGTTACGAGTGGGGGTATGCCCTCGAGTGTTACGGGGATGGTTATATTATAAAATTATGTGTTCGACTGCATTTTAAACTATCGAGAGGTTTTTAACAATTACTCTGCCATACCATGCCACATACACTAATAACAATTTCGAGTAAGTTATATCAAGGACCTTGTAGGGCCACAAATTTATTACTTTAAGTTCCTAACAATTTCGTCTATCTTTTACATATTAAAAAGACAACATCAGCAGCATCAAATGAAAATACTATAATACATAACTAGAAGTCTCCTCTAGATTCTTAAGAGATTATATCATTCTGACTCATTCACAGTTTACTTATTACTTATTTATCCTCAGAAATATAGTCTGCCTACTATCTCACAAATAATAATGTTCTGATGTCTCAGACGACAATATTAACTCAGTTAATTGCTTATAAAGGATCAAACCGTCAAGACACACTGACGTAGTTAAGATAGATCTAGATCTGCTCTAGGATGGGCTGGCAATCCCCAGCCTCATCCAGACACATCAATTACAATTTACAAATGTGTATACCAGACACTCATTCTAGATCTAGTTGCAAGTAAAAAAACATTGTAGTCTTGCATCCTTTGGTAGCACTTCTATTGGAAAATTAGGGTCAGATTCACGTTCATCGTCGAATCACTGTGTAGACACTTACGATTAGTCCCTGATATGAAATCAGGGAATAGAAGGAAATAGCTGTGGATAATTCCATTGTCTATCAAGGACATAGACATGTCTTTAACAATCTCATGATTCTCTCAGGCCGAATCCAGCCGACTTGCCTTCACAGATGGAAATTTCTGCATGGAGTCAAGAAACCTAAAGATGGCTCCGCTTATATCTTCTGCAATTCCCCAGCGAACTGCCCAAATTTGATTGGTGCATCCATTTCGAGCTCAGCTCGCAGTCTATTAATAGTAACAGACAAAGTTAATCTAGCATATCAAAACCTTTCCTAAAGTCTCTACACCCTCTACGTTTTATGTACGAATTTATTCACTCCTTATTCGCCCCGTCTTTCCTTGCTAAAGTACACCCAAACCCCGGGGTCGAAAACTGCACCGTCACTGTTAATTTATCCATTCGTTCTATCTTGCCCCACTTTCTTTCCATCTCTAAGAAAAAGCGTTACAAAAACAAACTGTCCACGAGAATAGTTCAAGGACATTTGCACTGGCTAAAATCAACGCGACCCTGAAACAAACAAACCGTGACCCAGCACGGCAATTTTAGTCCTAATCAGAAGTTGTCTTTGCACCCACAGAATTGATTCTGAGTAACTCTTCGATGACTTGATCACGCTCTGTGGTAGATTGCAGAACAACATTGGAAGCCTTGCCCTCCAGAGTTTCCCTCAGCTTAGTCTCGAAGGCAGTTCGGTCCATTTGATGTTGCTGAATAAACAAAAAATAGAAAGGAAAAAAACTTAGCTACAGCAACAGCGGGAACAAAAAAAAACAAAAAAAAAACAACAACACTAACGTAGGCCTAATTACCTTAAGTCTTTAGATTATCACCACTGGCTTGTTTTGAATTCACAGTGACGTCTCGTGTGTTCAACAACAACAATAACAACAATTACGACAACAACAACAACAACAACAACAGCAATAAAATAGCAGACAGAAACAACAGAGAGATACATCACATAAGTAATATTTACCTTCGATCAAATCACGCTCTGTGGTAAATTGCAGAATCAAATCCAAACCAAAATTGAAATGGAATAAAAAAAGACAGTGTGCACACGTCTGTAGACCTCTTGAATTTCAAGTCATGTATGGAAACACACTGATTAAGGCATAGTGTTGTGTGATCCAAGGTCTGAATTCACTTCACTCACTGGCAACACACTGATTAAGGCACATTGTTGTGTGGTTAAGCTTGTTGTTTATAGTTTCACTCAAGTGAGTTGATACTTTCATAACTCTGTTCACATTAGACAAAATGGCCATGCCTAATCTGAAAACATTGTCTCTGTTCACATTAGGCAAAATGCCCTTGCCTAATCTGAAAACCTTGCCTAATGTGCACATTAGGCAAGCATTTTGCCTAAGTTAAACAATAGGCAGAGGACGTGCCTAATGTACACATTAGGCAACTTGGCCTGCCTAATGTACACATTAGGCAACTGTACACATTATGCGTGGCATATACATTACATTCAACACGCCATAACTTTCTTATTAAATAAACTGTAGCCGACCCGCGCAAAATAAATCTTGCAAATTTTCCATGTACCAGGTCCAATCGTATATCCAGATCTAGGCTATATTAAAATGGCATTTGGATTCGATGCAATGACTAATAGAACTTACTGTTACACCACCATTTCGCAAAGAAATATACAGATGTGATTACGTTGATTTTCCACTACTATGTAAAGAATTGTCAAGGACGCAAATTCCAGTCACACTTTTCGGTTCTATCCGATGAAAATGCGTCTCTGTTTTTGCGGCTCAAAAAATGTTAATATAAATAATACTAAAGATTGATTTTTTTTCAAAATGAATGTGTCCACGTAACTCTTCGTCAAAAATTGATGCATTACATCAAGTTTCATAATTTTTTGATGGCGTAGTCACGAAGTTTTAGCTGCTTACAGGTTCACCCTCTAGCTCAGTTATATTTAGATGTTAAGCCCAAATTTAAAATATAACACAATGGTACATTATTTTAAAAAATTTACATCGATGAAATTGTGATATCTGGCTTAGTTGTTTTTTTTACAATTTTTTTCCTACAGCCACCATGGAGAAATTCTATCTAATTTACAACTTCAAAGGCTCATAAAATCTAAACAAATAAAGTTATGAAAAATTCTTCAATAAAAACTGTTACAAACTATATGATAAAGAACTGCCAAATTTCATTAAAGTCTGTTGAGAAATAAGAAAGTTATTAGAGTCCGAAGGCATGAAAATCAATGTTCTGAGAAAACGCCAGAAACACATAATATCTTGGCCACAAATGGCCCGACCGTGCATCCAAAACAGCTGCATTTAGACGTGAAAACACTTATTTATCAGTACCAAATGTCCTGTATAGGATTCTAGACATATCAAGGAATCGAAAAGTGCAAAAAAACAAAAAATCGATATTTTTTCAATATTTTTGGTCATTTCAGGTACCGCTCTCCCATCAATATTGCCTTATTTATATGATGTGACATCTTTCATATAATGAAACCTGTTTATTGAAAGATTTAGTTATTTTGCATATGTTACCTGAATAAATAGGAGAAAAGGACTGTACGGCGATTAGCTGAAGTTAAGGAAATCTGAAAAAAATCGTGCGCGAACTTTCAACTTTTGACATGGACGATACGCGCGCAAGTCAACAAACGGACTTTAGCGAATTGAACCTTCGGGGTATCCTGTGTCTCGGTTGTAGGCAAGTCTTTAGCCAAAAATAAAAAGCATGTTTCCATTTTCATGGAATGGCCTAAAAGCAAGTGAAAAATAAATTTTAGATAAAGTATGATTTTAATTACAGGCAGGCACTTGCAGATATGATGACTCAATGGCGATTACAAAACTTAAAGGTTATAGAAAAATCAAGGATGAACGAGCGCTGATGCAAGCCGTAGCTATGGATGGCCCAGTTTCTGTGGGTATCCATGCCAGTGATCTCTTCGACCTCTACTCATCAGGTATGAAAATTATAATCTTTATATTTCTATGTAATGTCAGCTGTCCAGTGTGAAGGCCACTGAAAAATGCTCATAGACTTATCAGAAATTCTGAACTTGACTGGTTGCTGACTCATTCGATTCTTATTCATTCCACATGTTCCCACACCTAAGCTTGTCCACTCTCAGGTTAAAGGCCTGGGCAGAAAATCAGTGCAGTAAAGAAACAGAAATCAATTCCACACGTTCCAATGAACATTCATAATTATGACATCCTCCAGCATAACAAGTCATGCTTTTCTCAAGTTCAATTTTCATAAGGACAAAAGTGGAGATAATTAAAAATCGATCTAAAAAAAAACAAAACATTAAGACAAGTTCCCCCCCCCCTCTCCCCTCCCCTCCCCCTCCCAAAATGCAGTATATTTCTACATAGATCAGGGGAAAATGATAGTGAAAAATAAAAGTAGTAAGGTCAGTTGGTCTTCCTCATGCCAATTGTTAAACATACTGACACTATAGGTGAAAATACCAATGTTAAGTTAAGTATATAATGGATCTGTCAAGTCATAAAGACATCTCTTTTGTTTTTAAATTCCCAAAGGGATTTTCATTGACGATACATGCAGTCCTGACCATGTGAACCATGCTGTAGTTGTTGTTGGATACGGGACAGAAGAAGGAGTGGACTACTGGATTGTCAAAAACAGGTAAAGATTATTTTTATCATCGGATTGCTTATAATTTGTGAACTGTAATAATTTTATCTATTCTGATTATTTAACCAGTAGTAAAAAATATAACCAGAAATCAGAAAGTGAATACTATGTCGTGTGTATCAGTTCTTACCTTTAAGACTGACTTCAACAGTCTTTTACTTCTTTGCCTTATCAAGCTGTACTGAGTGCACTGGTAGCATCAAAGAGTTTGTCCATTAGATGTACCATATTCTATTCTTTCTCTCTTTCTTCTTCTCTCTATCTTTTTATATGTCTGTCTGTCTCTTTATTTGCTCTGATTGCTGTCTGCACAGTCATTCATACATGTATGGATCCAGTTTAGTTTTCTTCTAACCCTAGCCCTTCACAACTCTTCACTGATCTTCTTTCTTTTGAGACTTCTGTTCTCACCTGAAATATGTAATCTCAGTCAACGAGCAGATCTATGTCAGAACATTTCATTATATAATATATTAAACCATTCACAGCTGGGGAGATGACTGGGGAGAAGATGGCTACATTCGCATGGCCCGTAATCGAGGGAATCAGTGTGGCATTGCAACAGAAGGTTGCCTCCCTGTGCTGTAAAAATCCAGAAGGCGCACCCATGCAGTTGGTGTAGGCTGCTTTTTGCAGTAAGACTGACATCTAGCATGCAAATCATTTACTTCTTGATTTAAGTCCACTTTTTTGTCAACTTTTTTACATTTATGTAATATGTTGAAATTATTCAAAGTCTTTACATTAAGTTGTACTGATAGCACACAAAGGTTTTTAATAAATATGACACTGTTGGTCTCTTTAACGTTTGAGGATATATACATTTCTTCTGAACAATCAACTGAAAGAATACATTCTGATTGTTGCAAGTCTTTTCCTTGAAATAGTATTAAACAATTTGAAACAGTACCATGGTTGTGAATCCAGTACAAAATAGCAGTTCTGTGCAACAAGTGAAGAAAACTGCACCGCCTTACCTTTCCACTCTGGCGGAGCACTACTCACCACCTTGTTCTTTAAGATCAAGCGATCAGGACCTTCATGAGATTTTTAACTGCAAGTCAAAGAAACTAGGAGGCAGAGCATTTGCACACTGTGCCTTGCACATCTGGAACTCGCTGTGAAAATCATTGTGAGAAGTATCTACCCAATCAAAATTCAAAACTGGGTTTTTAACCCACCTTTGTAAAAATAACAAAAAACACTTTCAGTTGTGAAGTCTCATTCCCAATCCATTTATTTTCTCAATTCACTTCTTTTTGCTGTTTTACTGTTTAATTTCTGCCTTAAAGTATGTTATCTGCATGTGTCTATATATGCAATGTATGTCTAGCAGAGAGAGAGAGAGACTGACAGACAGGCAGAAGGAGAGAGAGAGAGAGATAGAGGATGAATTGCAGATGGAGAGAACAAGACTTTCTGTAAAGCGCCTAGGGCAAATTGTTTGGATTGGGTGCTATATAAATGATCTTCATTATTATTATTGTTATTATTATTATTATTATTATTATGGTAGACTAAATCACTTAGTATAATTGTACCCCTGCAATAAATCAAGCAATAAATAACAGGTTTTTTTATTTTATGTAATTTAATGCTAAATTCTGAACAGATACATTCCTGTACTAAACGAAAATTCCTAATATCAGTTAACATGATGAGATTATCAGTTAGATGGGATTATTGTATTTCACTGGCAAATATTTTCAAACAAGTGCAAAATATTTTCCAGTAAAAATGCAATAATCCTTTTATTCTACCCCACAGTTTGGTAATAAACATTTCTTTGAAATAAAAACAAATAAATCATACACAATTTTCGAAAGATGAAGTTGCTATATATCAGATTTGGATGTTTGCCAGGCATCCAGTGTACATGTAATTCCATCCCTAGACATTATTTTGTTTTTAATCGTCCCATGTTTTTGCTGACTTAATCAGACTGCACACAACTTTCATTGGCCAATAACTGTTTACTTTATTTTGTATTCGTAGACTTAACCCAGCAGCACCTGTACAAGCATTAAGAAAGACAGCGTGCAATATGGAACTTTTTTTTGCATGTTCATTTTTCTATAGAAAGAATAGTGAACGCTGATGTAGGGGTGTAATGAAAACAGTAGTGATTGTTACATTCTTGAGATTGGTGACCGGAATTTCTCTGAACTGTCTCACTGAAAATGATGCAACAGACATTTAGACTGATGTCAACAAAGCTAAGTCTTTTATATCTGGGATACTGGAAAAAATCATGAGAAACAAAAAATGAGATTAGCAAATGCCGATCTTTTCCTATTTTTAATTCTGCCTACTAATGCAAACAAGCATTTTGATTTTTCAAGCATTTTCACTCTGTGTTACAGATTCAGTGAGACACTCTAACCCTTTAAAGTCAATTGACCATTTGATCATTTTCCCATCTGTCTAGTCACAGATTCAACTAGACATTCCAGTCCTTCAAATTCAGCTGACTATTTGATCATTTTCCCATCTGTCTAATCATAGATTCAATGAGACACTCCAATCATTTGAAACCTGCTGACCATTTGATCATTTTCCCATCTGTCTAGTCATAGATTCAATGAGACACTCCAATCCTTTGAAACCTGCTGACCATTTGATCATTTTCCCATCTGTCTAGTCATAGATTCAATGAGACACTCCAATCATTTGAAACCTGCTGACCATTTGATCATTTTCCCATCTGTCTAGTCATAGATTCAATGAGACACTCCAATCCTTTGAAACCTGCTGACCATTTGATCATTTTCCCATCTGTCTAGTCATAGATTCAATGAGACACTCCAATCCTTTGAAACCTGCTGACCATTTGATCATTTTCCCATCTGGCTATTTCAAATTTAAAAGAGCTATCCTTGCTCATGTTTTTTGTTTGTTGTTTTTTTTTAAATACACTTCTTCATTTCACGCCGGGGACCCCCGATCTCCTCCCTCCCAGTTTTATGATAAGGCAATTGCCAGGTGAAAATTAAAAGATTCGGTTTCATCTTTTTGTTTTCATTTGGGGGAGGGTTTTTTTTTCAAGTCAAGGGAAAAAAGGTATTATATGAATTTGTGAAGATGAAATCATTTCACTTGAAAACAAAGCCTGTGAAATTACTACAACTTGCACAATACCCAACATCATGCCAAAATAATACACACAAGAACAACTATTATACATACAACATACTGTTCTTCTAAACACAGTTAACTGAGACAAAAGGAGGGACAGTGAAACACCAAAGTGACACAAATATGGAACCCCTAGTTTATTCTGACAATAAAATATGGAATTTAAATTATCTAATACCCCGGAAGTATTGTGTAGCGAAATATTTATTAAATGTTGCTTATTTTATCATCCATGTAATTCAATACTTACACTATTGTATTGATACGTATTTGCTGGACGACAGAATTCCTTTCATTTTTGCCAATAAGCAGTTTTCTTAATAGTCATTGTCCTTGCTTGCTTTGCCATCATTGTAAAATTATTGATTTACCAGTTTTTATGCCTTATACTGGATCCTTTGCACGTTGTTCATGCACTTCTATTCCTTACTGTATCTGCTTATATACTTGTTGTCACTTGATAATACATGTACATGTAATCCGTTTAAACAGCTTTGGATTTGATTTTGAGAATAATACTATTTATTCATCTACAGTCATGTTTCTTTCTTATTTGTACAAGGATATGTGATGAAGAATATTTTCAACAGATGAAATAATGTCTTTTGAGGTGAAAATGAAGTGGTCCTTTTACCCATAAATTTGATATCCAAAATAACAGATGTAGTGGGACACAGATTTTGCATTAAAAATATCATAAATTCTCATTTAAATTGATTTCCTTTTTCAATAAGATTTTGTTGCACATGTTGGTGAATGTTTCTGTTGGTTGTTGTCCTTTTTTTTTCTCAGTCCTTCTATCATGGATCTAAATTTTTATTCTCTCTAGGGGTCACTTTAAACCTCTGGTATCCAGTGTTCCATGTGAAAACACATCAGATAATATCGGGTGTCCTCTATTTGGAACACTTTCTAGTTTAGCAATAAATAGTTTTCCGTAATATGTGACATAATGTGCTATTTGCTACCAGCCTTGCTATCATACACCACCTGTGTCTGTGTGACCATCTCATCAAATTGTCAAAATTTACATTGTGATTTTAGGAAGTTAAAATTATGCCAGTGGCCCTGCTGTCATACACCACTTATGTGTGTGCGTGTCCACTTTACCAAATTATCAAAATACATTATAACTTTAGGAAGTTAAATTATGTTAGTAGCCTTGCTGTCATACACCAATGTATGTCTGTCCACCTTATCAAATTATCAACAGATTGTAGCTTAGAAGGAAAAAATTGAATTGAGTGCAAAATTGGTGAAAATACACATTTCGGTTACCATTTAAGTCTTGCGCCATCTTTCACTCAAACTAACACAAACCGCTACCCTGCAGAGAAAAGAAAAATTAATAAATTAAAAAAACGCCAACAACTTCCTTTCCTTTACTTCAGCTTTTATTCAAGTAAAATTACAAACATTCACAAATGAAAATGTTGAACAGACCACTAATACTGTCCTTACAGACATCAGATACAAGTTTGACCATTCTGTTTGTTGCATATTTGTTGTCTTCAACTGCATCAGAAAATTTGGTGAGGATCAAGTCAGGAGATGTAACTCGTGATGAGACTATCCAGTTTCAGAAGAGCAGTCGAAATTAGGTCCAAAATACATACATTTTAACTTAAAATTTAAGGACCAAAACTGACTATATTCCTGGCTTGCTACCAGCAAATGGTCGTCAAGGGAAAAAATCACGAGAAAACTTTCTTTAAATTTAATTTATTTTTTTCAGAATTGTTTATTATAAAATATAGATTGTTTGGTGAGTTGGTTTTTTCTGTTGTTGTTGTTGTTTTTTGTTTGTTGTTTTTTTTAAATAGTCAATTGAATTAATCGGAAAGCAGTTCAGCTAAAGGCCAGCTGATATTACAAATGGTTTTTTTTTTTTAACTTTTTCCACATATTTTTGTTATTTTACGTATAAGCTTATATGAATGTACTTTTAAATTGTAGGTCTTATCCAAAATATAGGGGAATCAATTAGTCTCAGATTTCTACAAAGCAGATCAATGGATTGTGTCACAAGTGGAGTGAGCGCGATTAAAAGGATTGCTGTAAAGTGGGTATAGAGTTGTAAGATTAACTCACGGGATAGTTGAGGCAGACAGTTAACTTGAAAGCGTGCAATGACACGAGAAAAGTGTTGGAGTTATTGAGGTAGCGTCTGGGTAATGAAAAGTCACTGCAAGCTCAGAAGTTCAAGAGAACAGACGTGTGAGAGGCAGTCGGGAGTTGATGTATTCCAGTGAAGACTGGTAGGTTGAATTATAAGGATTTGTAATTGTGATGATAAATCTACTATATTCTGATGATGATTGTCATGATTCGGATATTGTTAAAACTCACGCAGAGAGTGAGTTGTTGTTGTTTACCAGGGCCATGAGAAATTGGCTGGTGGCCTTGAACGGTCCTCGCCAAATTATAGTTGGTGAGTAAATAAATGTAAAGTTAAACTGCTAGATTCACGCTTGTCGGTTTTAATGTTCGTGATTAATAAGTAATGGAGTAGGGGTGAAACAAGGTGGGGATAGTTGACATTGTTAAGTATGACTAGACAAGTTTTTGCACGTTAACTGGCTGGTAGAATAGTGCAGACGTATTACTACAATTAAAATGGTGGGAGGTTTCGACCTATGAGATAGCTGAACTAATTGGGCCAGCGGACTAGCACGCTGGGTAGTTAGATAGTATATAACATCGTGTAACGTTCAGATTTAGGGAATACAGACGAGAGAAGCATCGTTTCGTGAAGTATCTCCGGTTGGCCAGTACCTGAACTGTGTGGTCTGAAGACTAAGAAGTCCTTGCTAACGGACTGACTGAGCTCTAGAAAGAAAGGTCTGAGTGGGCTGACCTTTGAAAGCCCACGCTGCGCTATTTTGATGTTCGCGCCTCCCAGTAGGCGTGAGCAATGGTAATATATCTTAATTATTCAAGTATAATAGAGATCGGAGATAGAGAGAGAACTACAGCCTCATAGGAAGACTAAGGAAACCCCAACTGGCACTCGACCACGAGTGTCCTGTATCATAGATCTATTGCCATAGTATGATTAGAATAATATAGCACATTGTTGATGAATTGAATAGTGATTGTGCATAAAATATAGTCTTTTGGCAACTGCTTAAATTACCTACAAGCCGAAGAGTGCTTCTGTAGGCTTTGAACGTACTGGGCTCTCCTAACATTTAAGCCCATATGATTTATGGAGAGTTTGCCTGGCGACTGGCCAGTGGCGACTCAACTGTCACTTTAAATTGATATCCAGTTTCGTATAATATACCTATTTACTATTGATTGCAGTACCTCCATAGTTACATGAATATCATTGGTTAAGTTATTAATTAGAGTTTTTTTGGTTTGAATATATACCTCTATTGTCTTTTGTTTTGTTATTAATATTTATGTAAACTATGGCCTGACCGGCCTGACATATATACGCTCTAGTTATTTAGTACTTTCCTTGTGTGGTTGTGTCCGAGTGTGAGTTAGCTGCCTCTCGTGCAGTCGTAACATCCCCAAGACCCTAACTCTGCTCGTGACAATGATAATGATGCAAATAAGTTATATGCGAGGACTTAAGGAGTGTGCAAGTAATTCATTACTATATAAATCGATGTGAACAATGAGCTAGATACGTATGTTAGGAGTATGGATTCTTAGCATAGTCGGAGTGCTGTGTAATACTGTGAGTGTGTGTTACAGTAGAGATGTGCGGCTGTGTAGTGTTTGCGTGAGTGTTGGCTGTGTGGTGGGTGAAATGTGGAATGTTGTGTGTACGCTTGATGGGTCGTAATGAGTGGTGAGTGTATAGTAAGTACATAGTATTATAGAGATGTGATGTTATTCTTTATAGGTGCCGGGTACAGGCTGTAAGCTGTAGCGGCCGTAACTGAAGTGACGGGGTCGGGCTGTGATGCCACCGTCAGGACCTAGAGGACATAGACAGGGCTGGGGATGTACGCCAGTATCTGGGTGCTTCCGCCAAGGGTAGCTGTGGCGTAAGGCCGACAGGCAGCACAGTATACGTGGCAGTCTGATTCGGGGAATCGAGGCTGGCCATATTTATGAGATATATGTCTTAAGTTATTGTACTGCAAGATAGCGCAGACATTGATGTTAGGCTGAGGCCAAAATTTCATATTTTAAAGAAGTGAATATACTGTCGTGGAACTGGAAGTGGAATGAATGATTGAGGGGAACGAGTACTGTATGGTATTTATTGGATTGTACTTATTAATGTTATAATAAATGTGTGAGCCTGCTTGACTGTTTTGTTAATTGCTATACTTGTTTGTTTGTGATTGTTCAACTGTCGTATTAAGGGCATCTCCCAATATGGGATTTGTTACAGATTGTAACAAATTTTAGCACAGAGAACGCCTCATGCCGTGACTGAAACTGAAACATATTTTGTTTTCCATTTAACTGCAACCATCAATGTGGATGGATACGACGGATAAAATAAAATAACAAGAGAGAAAGAAACATCAAAAAGAAAAAGAGAGAAAACGTGATTTATTGCAGACAATTTGGAAGGCAAGGCCGAAGATTGTATTTACATGGTTATGTCCCTTGACATCCTGCAGCTTGAAAATCAAAGCCAAGATTTTTTTTACTACCACAACAAAAATAACAATCAGTTTTGATCCTTAAAATGTGTGTGTTTTGGGCCTGACTTTGACTGATCTCCTGAAATTGGCTTGTCCCAGCACGAGTTAGCCCACTTCTCCTGTCTTCCTTCTGACTTCGAAACGTTAGGGCTATTGAATGTAGGTTTTCAGATTCTTTTACATTTTAGTCTAATTTTATAATCCCGCCCATCTTGGAAATCTTACGGCCCTATACGATGATTGATTAAAATAAAATCGTATTTCGCTACAACAGATCATCAAAAGTGTAATATCGCTACAACTAAGCGCACTTAGACCATTTATTATCTGCACATTCAAAATGTGGCAAAAAGAAAAAGTTGTATGTTGCAATGCCTCGCTGATAAATGATACAGAAACGATACAATAAAAGGCAAAGAAAAAGGAAAAGATAAAGCTTTCAGACCATCATTAGGCAACAAAATTGAAACTGTATGAAAAGGAAATTAACAAATTGAAGAAACTGGACGTGAGGCTTTGTAAGACAACTGTTTCTTTTTATGACATTTTGACTTTACTTCAAGCCTTGCTGCGACTCCACGGATTTTGTGTTTTTTAACTGCACAAAGCCTCAGAACTCGAAACTGTGAATCAGTTCAAGTACCTTGGAGCGATGCTCAATGAAAAGAGCTCGAAGTCCGAAGTCCTAGCAAGAGCGGCACAGACAGCAGCAGCACTGGCAAAACTGAAACCAATATGGAGAGACAAAACCATCAGTCTGTCAACTAAGCCGAAGCTACTGCATGCAGTAGTCCTGTCAATCTTTTTATATGCATGCGAGACATGGACACTAACAGCAGAACTGCAAAGAAAAATCCAAGCAGTGGAAATGAGATGTCTTAGAAGAGTACTCGGCATCCCATATACGGAACACATCACAAATGAAGCAGTGCGTGCAACCATCACCAAGCACATGAAACATTTCGAGGAGCTGCTAACCACCGTTAAGAAAAGAAAACATCGATGGCATGGTCATGTGACAAGAGCCAGTGGCCCATCGAAGACCATCCTCCAATGGACAGTTCAAGGTGGAAGAAGAAGAGGCAGGTCAAGAAAGTAATGGACGGACAACATTGCCGAGTGGACAAGGAAGAGCTTTGCCACGACCCAAGCCCTTGCCTATGACCGTCAGAAGTGGAGACAACTGGTGCAGCGTTCAGCAGTGCAGCGCCCCCCAGGACTCCGGGAAAGGTCAGGGGACTCATCATCAAAGTGTCATCCTCATAAATCAATGCTGACTTTGTCCCTGATCTAGCCATGTTTCTATCATTGCCTATCAAGTCATTGACGAAACCTCGAATAAACGTTTATTATCTTCATGATATTTCTGTAGATGCTCAATCACTTCTTACATTACCCCTTTATGTTAAAACAAAAGCCTCCTGGCCTAAAAGCCAAACACCCAATTATTATCCGTGCTCCATACTGTTTGGACTTTGCTGTGTAGTTTAAGTTTGGTGGGGGAGGGGAGGATAATTACATCTGGATCTTGTTAGCCCTCAAAATGTTCTGCTTGATCTTCATGAACGTTCTGGTAATGTTGTACAGAAATGCATCCCACCCCACGACGTTTCGCACTTCGCTTTGCCTACCAGGCGGCAAGGCCACAGACGGGCGGTCGCGCAACTCAACGCACTCTGAACCATCCCATCTGTTAATCAATTTTCAGCATCATTTCTCGGAAATTCGCTCGTTGGCCAATCCTATGTCTCATGATATAAATAGTCCGAAATTGAAAGCAGGCCTTTCAGACAGGTCGATTTGTCGAGTGAGAGATTGTCATAGTGTTTCCTGTCCGAGATAGGTGTTACTTTGCATTTTTTTTTTAATTTCGTCTCATTTTCTCTGCATTTTGCTCTTGTTGCAATATTATAGCATATTGTATACACTATATCTCTTGTTTATAAAACAGCTATTGCTGCATCTATAAATCATCTCTAGTTTCCGAATTGCTGGTTACTTTCCATTTCCTCTGGGCTTTTTTTCCCTCATAATGTCACTCTCGTTTTCTTTTCTTCATTTATAAAAAGAAATACTCTTTGCGCTTTATTACTTCATTCTTATTCTTCTATTGCTAATGCACTCTCGTCTTCCTATAGTTTAGATGTGTCCATGAGTGGAAGAGAGGTGTATCTCTACTTTTATCAGAAACCGAGGTAACCTTATGAGCATGAACAGGGCCCTCCAATCTATCCAAGGAAAACAATAATAGGTCTAACTATCCCCCAGCCAAATAAATAAACTAATAATATTATTGGCATGCTATTTACATTAAAGAAAAATATTTTTCGACCTTAAATGTCTCGAAAGCAGTAAAAGCTGAGTCTGATCATTTAAATCCAGTGGCACAGATCAGTCTAGAAGAGAATTTTCAAAAGGCTTCATTTTAAGGAGTTCGTGGTCATCGTAAATCTAAAATCAACCACCGGTTTTATACGATAGTACATAGGTCCCCGATCATATTCCAGGTGGAGGTCACTTCATTTGGGGGTGCAAGGTCACACAAGGGATCAATGAGTGCACAAGAGGTCAAATTCTACTAAATTTTAAAAATTTACCTCAAAAGATGCCACCCCAAAAAACTGCATCACAAACACAAATTTCGTTGTTGTTATGGTAAAACTGTAATTTACACAGATTTTTATAGACGTATTTTAATTGATTTATATAGTTAATCGGTGAAGGTTTTGTCACCTTTTCTTTAAAGTTAGAAAATATCGGTACTTAGCCCTTTATTATGAGTATTCTTTACCTAAAACGCCTGATTTTGTCAAAGATTGCTTAACTCAGCACAAGTAAATAATATTTTGACAATTAAAGAGTACATTAGAGTTAATTTAATACATGTATAAGAAAATATTATATTACATGTATATATACTACATGGTAGACTACGGATAAATATTGCTTGAACTCAGAGTTTCTGATCTTTCCCACTGACAAGTCTGTCACACTCCATCCGTTATTCTGATAACGACTCTCACCATAAACAGAACTATGGTTCAAGTAAGCATGGACATACACGTACAAGAGATCAAATATCTAAACAATATAGGTACATGTCAGATGTGATGACAGTGTTTCTTTGCCCTAGTCTTTCCGCCACTGCCTTGCACTGCAACATAGCCGTCCACACAGTGTCATATTCTGTTGCTGGTTCTGGTATTATCGGCATGTATCCAATGGTCGTAACGTTATGTTTTGTCGTTGAAGTTCATCCGTTAAAAGCAGTGCAAGCTGGAACATTTTGACACTGCGTTGGAGAGTATGCTCTACTGATCACCCAAGCTAGATCTTTAGAGTTGACAGCGCGTGTGTCCTCGGGTATCATCTCTTTACTATCAGGGGTTCTTGAAAAGACTGCTTTTGGTCGTTGGCTTGGGCGTAATGAAGAAACTAGCTTATTGAAATTGGCTGGTATTTCAGTAACGACTCTTGAGCTGCTTATTTCAGACTGTCCGTGGTTGACAGAAGCAGAAGGGCCTCTCTGGAATGCTGCTAATTGGGTGCCGTGAAATGTCCCTTTTCCGCCAATGGTTTCTTCTAGAATAACAATATTGTCTCCAGCAAACTGAACAAATCGAGACGGGCATAAGTTTTCCGGAACGAAAGTGAAATCGTTGTTGTGGTATCTGTTTATTTGATATTGTGCGATGCTTGTGTCAGCTTGGTTTACGTTATCATAACTAGTGGAATGGCCACTGCGATGTAAGAGCTGGATAAGTGATTTAGAACGAGTTGCTTGATGCACTGTAAGGCCAAGCCCTAGGTGTTTGGGTGTTAACTTCCGACCTTTTGACGCTCCAAAGACGATGTCTTGGGCAATGCTAAGTAATCTTGTGTTGTGTAGCTCACTGGTTTTCTCTAGATTTTCTATTGGCCCAAAAAATATTACATGTAGTTCCAAAAGTAGGTTACAAGCTATCTGGAATAACTTGACGGGCATATGTATTATCTATGCCTTCATAAGAGTGGTGTCCTTTTTGTTTTTGCATGTCTTCCCGTACAGCTGCAGCAACATGGTTAATTTGTCAGCAATGTTCCTTCTGCATTTGTGAAACTAAATATAAGCTCTTCTTCAATGCAGTCATTTTCAGCTTCTCTTGCTTTCACATCCAAAGCTATAACTGCGGAGCTGTCTGGAACGGAAGGGAAAACCAGCATCGACTGCGTTTGGTCCAGAGGCCTTACAAAATCGATGGTCTTCAAACGGTTTCTTGACCTCTTTTCCTTAGATAATGGTTCAAACGAGAAAGAAGACCTGTTAAGGTGTAAATTATATGCCCATCTTCAAACCCGATATCTATTTCTTGAACTAAATCAAGAAAGGCGCCGTCTATGTTTTCCTCATTATTTGTTCCGCTTAAACCACTTAGTTTTGTTACTTTCGCAAAGCACTTTAAATGGTACTTTGCTTCGTAGACTATCAGATCAAGTCCCGCTGTTCTGCACCTTCATACTTCATTCCTTTCGGCAGAAGTTCGAATTTTGTGTGCAGCATTCAGTGTCAAGTCTTGGTGGAGTAGTTGGTTATGCTTCGTCTTCACTTGGCAGAAAATACATTTCCCCCAATCCACCTTCGGAACCTTTGTTCTGGAAATGTGCGTGAGGAAAGGAATTGGGCGATGTTGCATCCGATGGTTTTTCAAGAGATGGCTCTCTTTTCTGCTCCTTTTCTAACTTCTTTCTCAGTCTTTCCATGTTCGTTTTGCTACAAACTGCAGCATAGCACGACTTCGAATGCCACATTGGTTGTTTTGTTGGCAGGTCGTGTATGTGGTAATCAAGTCTTTCGAGGGTTTCTCCATAATGTGTGTCCTTATAAAGCACTCGTTGGTGAAAAGCTGATTGCACACGCGCAATACCCTCTGTAGTTCCAGACATATTCTCTTACTTGACAAAACAAGCAGCCCATAATTGTTTTAGAAGGGTATTTTGTTTTCAGTGACAAAGTAGCTGCAGGAGCTGGACCCTCTTCTTCCATTCTGCACTGGTTTCAGGCCGACGTCTTCAGTCTGTAAATAATAATGATAATAACTGTGATTCATTGACGACTTGCAAAAGGCAGGAATTCTCTTTATACCTCTTATCAACCCCTTCTTAACTTGTTTCCCCCCCCCCCCCCCAATCCCCCCTCCCCCGATCATTACGGTATCCTTTCCAATGCGGGAATGCGGGTTTCCATAGTTTGGCCCGCCTACAATCCCGAAAAATGTCTCTGAAATAATGAATGCGCGGATTTTTATATTTTTTTTAATCTGAGGGCATGCATTGTTTTGAACTTTAAGAAGAGTTCAGGAAACAATATTTGGATTATTTGCTTTTTATGAAACACAAAAATATGTAGTTTCTTTTAACGATTTAAAAAACCCAGATCTAATGCCCTAAGCGTTTTCTCCTATTCGCTGTTTCGCCATCATGCACATCGCTATCACTTTCAGACTGTTATGGGAAAGGGAATACTTGTAGACCTCATTCAGGGGCGGTTTACTTTTCTTGTTCGTTTTTGTTTATTTTCTTGAGGGTCATTACGTGTGTTAGGATGAGATGTCTGATTTACTGATCACTTTTGGCATATCATCACTATTGAAAAGTTGTACTTATGAGTTGTCTACTTTCTAGCTTTCGTTTGTTTACACTTTTCGAATGGGCTAGCTACCACTATGAAATCCAGTGTAAGCCTATAAATTAACTACGACAGGGGTAGATCTAGCTATAATAACAGACATTAGCGCTTTCAGCCCATGCTCTTTGCTTCATCTTTCATGCATACTTTAAAAAACAAAGACAATGCTATCGGTTAAAAAAAATTGTTTTGAAGATAAAGTGGTACAAAAAATTGCCGACGTGAATAAATGATTTTTTCGCTTATTTGATTTTGACCCAAAGCTGTGTTATTAAAATCAAATCCATTATGTTGTACTAATAATTTTTTAGCGATAAAAAACACACATGCATGTAATATTGAAGATTTTTTGATGAGTATAAACAAGTAAATAAGTCAGTGGAGTGTTATTAAGTAAACAATAATAAATTGAAAAGTTAGTTGAACAATTTTCTTACCTGAAGAAATTGGGTGATATGTCTGAATTCTCCACACACGAACAACTTGGTTTGCAAAGTCCACAGTTTACCAATGCGTTACTTAAATTTTAAACTTGGAAATTTCTACATCATCTATGAAAGAAACTTTATCTGCTAAAAGACTTAGTGTTCCATAGTACATGTACATTTAAAAAATATACATATTTTCCAGCTTTAAGTCGGTTAGATTTGTGCTAAATAAAAGTAAAAAGACGAATATTGAACTATACGTGAGTGTGCATGAGAAAACCCACAATAAGTCGACAGAGCTGATTTTGAGAAAAACGGCTTTGAAGTGAAAATATGGGTCTGACACAAACTTCCAACTAGGCTGTTGTTTAAGGGACCATGGCATGTTACAGGGTAAACTGTAGATGAGCAGCGAACACTACTTACTATGCGTATATGATCTCTTTTACGGCTTTGTAATTAGACTACGGTCTCCTAACAAGACCCAAAAACTTCCGACTTGGCTGTTTCTAGGGGACCGTGGCATGTAAGGGGTAAACTGTAGATGAGCAGTGAACACTACTCACTATGATCTCTATAACGGCTTAGATATTAGACTACGGTCTCCTAACAACGATCACTCCAATATTACTTGGTCAGTTAGCTATTGCCACTTATAGGATTAAATGCCGTTTTCTCAAAATCTTGTTTTAAGGGGGTCACTGACTTCAATTTATCAGAAATGTCTTGTCTTTTTCCACCACCACATGTTCACCAAGTTCAAAATAGGAACATCTGCCATATGCGAGTGCAGCCAGTCTCCTCAAAACACGGAGCATATATTGCAGAACTGCACACTCCTCTCAGCACTGCGAGAAACATATTGGCCCCAACCCACCGACCTGAATATCAAACTCTGTGGTGCTCTGCCAGAACTGCAGAAAACTGTAGATTTTATTCAAAGAACAAATCTGCAGATTTAGATTGGTGAACGAAAGAAGAAGAAGAAGAAGATTATACTAGATGACCTACCAGGCATTGCCCGGAATAAACAATCATGTGCTCCCCCCCCCCCTCTCTCTCTCTCTCTCTCTCTCTCTCTCTCTCTCTCTCTCTCTCTCTCTCTCTCTCTCTCTCTCTCTCTCTCTCTCTCTCTCATATTATAAAAGTAATAAACTACAGTCTTGCTTCAGAACTCATGCGCACCAGAACACTACGCACCAAACTGAACGCTTGATACGGTTACTTTTTATGACATGCATGGTACTATATATATTACGAAACAAACATGCAAAAATACTGATGTTACATAGCAATAAACAGTGGTTATTTTTTTAAAATACATGCTTGAAGTAAACAACTTTTAATTATAGCCATCATCTTCCTTATCTCAATTGCCACCTTCCTGCCAAATTTAAAGCCTGAAGAGTTTATAGTTTGGTCAGTTAGTCATGCCAAAGGTTGCAAGTGACTGAAATATAATAGATGTAGAGAGCTCAAAATGTCATGTTGCCGAGTTATTGTGGGTTTTCTCAGGCACAATTCTCCAGATCCACATAATGGTTTTTAAGTACATGCTGGCAGGCAACCACTGTCATGTAGCTCACCTACCTGAGCTTCTGTCATATATTGAATTTTTTTTATTTTCTGTTAAAATTTTTTCTTCAGCAAATTTGCTGAATGTTGTGAGTTACTCACCAAATCTTTATCATAAATTATGGTCTATTTGCTAAGTGGTTGTCAGTTAGAGCTGTGAAGTTTTAATTGTCAAAGAATATCACAGCTAGAATCAAATTTAGAAGAAAACCCCTTGCGGCGTACTGCCCAAGTTCGATGGTATAAGTTTTTAATTTTTACAGCTTCCCTGATCAGGAGGTATGGTTATTGGGGGCACTGTGCTGATGAATACGCCGACTGTCTCAGTATGTGTTGGTCGTGTGCCAGTACCTGGGTTACGGGGTAGCTTTTTTCGGTCCGTTCAGTGATGTTGTTGGTCCATTTCTTCGTCTGTCTGCCTTTTAGAGTTAGAAAAGACTCAAAAGATCTTGAGTGTTTTGGTGAAGGTCTTGAATTTGGATAGTATCATTACTGTTAATAGGTGGTTTGCTGTTTTTTGTTTGTTTCTTTCCAGAGCCCTTTTCCTGTAACATGTGTCATTGGGCCTTCTCAGATCCAGCCTTCTTGCTGAAACATGCTGAAAGAGTACATCATCATGGAAATCTTGAGGAACAAAACAATTCAAACACAATTAAAAGGGAGCTTAATGTCCATCAGAAGGAAAGCAACACACCAATGTCCAGAAGTAATGGCATGAATTATTCTATCCCAATTGTAAGACTACGTAAAATGAAAGTTCTACCACTAGAAACTGTAAACGTAAATATGAAGTGTATTCCAATGTGCCCACAT
Source organism: Onchidella celtica (assembly GCA_963931925.1). Lineage (NCBI taxonomy): Eukaryota > Metazoa > Mollusca > Gastropoda > Systellommatophora > Onchidiidae > Onchidella > Onchidella celtica. Next base: position 14,303,582 of record OZ007576.1, on the reverse strand, counting down.
AGAGAAAACCACTTGACTGAACAAAACAGTGGACAGCAGGTTGCTGAGGATTGCAATATGTCCAGCATACCAGCTGTCAGACAATGTCAAAGTAACCGAGTTTGCTCTAAAACTTTTGTTAAAGATAATAAATGTGAAAGTTCAGGTTTAGAACGGAGGCAGGAATGTGCTGTGGAATGTGATAATATGATACGCACGGTGGGGAAGTCTTACAATTACAAGAGTGATGTTTGTGGTGTAGGCTTTGTTCTGACAGGTCATTTAACAGTCCACAGAAGAAAACATGCAGTAAAGAATCGGTATCTGCGTGACGTTTGTGCTAGTGCTATTGCATCCAGTTTAAAAATTCATGAAAGAAAACACACAGGAGAGAAATATCATAAAAAAAACAGAAAAACTGTGGGGTCGCAGCAGGGCTATAAGCAAAGTCAAAATTGGGCAAAAAGAAAAGGTTGTATGTTGCGAAGCCCCGCGTGAGAAATAAAACCCAAACAATACAAAGCAAACTAAAGAGAAGACAAAAATACACAAATTTTCGGCTTTCGCCTTTGTCAAGTGAAAAAAACAATAAAGACTTCAACAGGAACGAAGTGAACCAGTTTACTTAGCTGCGAGTTCTTGCTTCGTTAGCAGCACCAAAGCACGTCCGTCCGCCAAAAGCATGGAAGCAGGAAGTGACGCAATTGGTTAGTAACCAAGATGAAGGCGCCATATAGTGCCTCAGAGCACAAGACAGGGATGGTGCGCAATGTCAGGAGTCGCAGTAAATGAAAAGAAAAAGAAAAAGAGATTTAAAAAAAATAAAATAAAATAAAATAAAATAAAATAAAATAAAATAAAATAAATAAATAGATAAATATATGATATCAAACTAGTTTTCACTTATCACCCCCAGTCTTTTCCTATTAAGCAAGTCCTTCTTAGAAATCTCTCTATCTTGAAGGCTGACCAGAGCCTCAATGACATGCTTGGTGCAACACCTCCTCTGCTGGTATATAGACGATCCAAAAACTTAAAAGACATTTTGGTCCGGAGCAGGCTCATTCACACTGATCGTTGCGGTACTAAACCGTGTGGCAATTCTCGTTGCAAGACGTGCACACATGTCCTTCAAGCGTCTTCCATCGAGTGCCCTTTGTCGACGTTCAGCATTAAAGAAGGCTTCACTTGCCATAGTCGCAATCTGGTGTATGCTATCCGCTGTGCCAGGTGCCATATGTTGTACATTGGTGAAACGGGACGCCAGCTTCACACTCGATTTCGGGAGCACCTCCGTGACATTGAAAATCGAAATGGAAAGCCTGTTTCTGTCCATTTTAATCGACCAGACCATGAGCCATCCAACGACATTCAAATTCTGGGGCTCAAAGCTTGTCACGAAGGCGCTGATGTACGCTTTGAGACCGAACAACGATTAATTTTCCAGCTCGGCACTATCACTCCCCATGGCATCAATGTCCAACATTGCCTTCGATAATTCCACTGTTGCTAATATCAATATATATATATATATATATATATAAATTTCTTTATTATTATTATTTTCTTTCATTTATTTATCTATTTATTTATTTTATTTTATTTTATTTTATTTTTTTTTTTTTTTTTTTTTTTTTTTTTAAATCTCTTTTTCTTTTTCTTTTCATTTACTGTCTTGTGCTCTGAGGCACTATATGGCGCCTTCATCTTGGTTACTAACCAATTGCGTCACTTCCTGCTTCCATGCTTTTGGCGGACGGACGTGTTTTGGTGCTGCTAACGAAGCAAGAACTCGCAGCTAAGTAAACTGGTTCACTTCGTTCCTGTTGAAGTCTTTTATTGTTTTTTTCACTTGACAAAGGCGAAAGCCGAAAATTTGTGTATTTTTGTCTTCTCTTTAGTTTGCTTTGTATTGTTTGGGTTTTATTTCTCACGCGGGGCTTCGCAACATACGACCTTTTCTTTTTGCCAAATTTTGACACAGGAGAGAAACATTACATGTGTGATGTTTGCAATGTTAGCTTTTCTCATGAGGATGGTTTAAAATGCCACAAAAGAATACACACAGGAAAGAAGCCTTATCAGTGTGATGTTTGTAGTGAAATCTTTACTGGGGCAAGCAATTTAAAGCGCCACAAAAAAATACACACAGGAGAGAAACCTTACATGTGTGATGTTTGTGGTGTGGCGTTTATTCAGAAGAGTAGTTTACAATGCCATGAAAGAACACACACAGGAGAGAAGCCTTATGATTGTGATGCTTTTGGTGTAAGCTTTGTTAGTGCATATAATTTAACAATCCACAAAAGAAAACACACGGGGGGAAAACCTTACAAGTGTGATGTTTGCAGTGTTAGCTATTCTCATAGGTCTGGTTTAAAGGACCATAAAAGAATACACACAGGAGAGAAACCTTACAAGTGTGATGTTTGTGGTGCAGGCTTTGCTCGGCCAAGCAATTTAATAATCCACAAAAGAAAACACACAGGGGAGAAACCTTACAAGTGTGATGTTTGCAGTATTAGTTATTCTCATAGGTCTGCTTTAAATCTCCATAAAAGAATACACACAGGAGAGAAGTCTTACAAGTGTGATGTTTGTGGTGTGGCCTTTGTTCAGAAGGGTAGTTTACAATGCCACGAAAGAACACACACAGGAGAGAAGCCTTATGTGTGTGATGTTTGTGGTGTAAGCTTTGCTTGGGCAAACAGTTTAACAATCCACAAAAGAAAACACAAAGGGGGAAAACCTCACAAGTGTGATGTTTGCAGTGTTAGCTATTCTCATAGGTCTGGTTTAAAGGAGCATAAAAGAACACACACAGGAGAGAAACCTTACAAGTGTGATGTTTGTGGTGCAGGCTTTGTTCGGAACTACCACTTAAAAGTCCACAAGAGAAAGCACGCAGGAGAGAAACCTTACATTTGTGATGTTTGCTATGTTAGTTTTTCTCAAGCGGCTTCTTTAAAATGTCACAAAAGAATACACATAGGAGAGAAACCTTACAAGTGTGATGTTTGTGGTGTGGCCTTTACTCGGAAGGGTGATTTAAAATGCCATGAAAGAACACACACAGGAGAGAAGCCTTATAAATGTGATGTTTGTAATGAAGGCTTTCCTGGGACTAGCAGTTTAAAACGCCACCAAAGAATACAATACAGGAAAGAAACCTTACAAGTGTGATGTTTGTGGTGTTGCCTTTATTCAAAAGGGTAGTTTACAACACCATGAAAGAATACACACGGGAGAGTAGCCTTGTGGGTGTGGTGGGGCAGGCTTTGCTCATAAAAGTCTTTACAATGCATTTATAATGTTCTTTACAAAAGAGAGTGAAGCCTCTCAAGGGTGGTGGTTGTGGTGTAGGCTGTTTTCAGAAAAGTGATTTACATCTGCACAAAAGAATACACACAGGAGAGAAGCCTTACTTGTGTAATGTTTGTAATGCTGCATTTTCTCTAAAAGGTCACTTAAAACACCACATGAGAAAACACACAGGAGAGAAGCCTTACAGGTGTGACTTTTGTGGTGCACGTTTTTCTCAAAAACATGGGTTACAACGCCATAAAAGAATACACATGGGAGAGAAGTTTTACTGGTGTGATGCACATTGTTTAGAAGAGAACACTTTTTCTGACTTAGTTGAAAATTTACCTTGATTGAGTTACATGGATGGTTGAAAACTGAGCTTTTCGTGTGTTTTTGTAATAAACAATGGTAAATTAGAATTTCCTACTTTTATGTTGGGAGTAAAGAGGAGAAGTAACTGATCTACACTAATGACGATTGGAGCATTGCTTATCTTCTTGTCGGGTTGATAGACCGTAGAAATCAGCTGCTTTTCATTTGTTTAGGAACAGAATTTTGTCTTGTTGTAGCTATAGAATGTTACATGTGACGGCCGAGAAATGCTGTATAGGAGCAGTGGAAGATGTAGGTGCTGATAACAGTGGGGATGAATATTCAGATTGGGAAGGTCGTTTTTTAAAATGAACTTCAGATCAATTGAGTGATGCAAAATGAAGTTGAGAATGAGCAAGGGGTGGGTACAGCAGAGGCTTTGACAGTTGTGTCTAGACTAGAGATACATGTACTGTACCTACATTAAAATAGTGATCAATTTCTTGGGGTCATTACAATTTTCATGTAAAAAGTATTCAACAATCTTATCTAGATTATGTCTAAACTCCTTCTTTTCCCTTCTTTACACTTACTACAGAAACAAAATAGGATAGGGATGCCCTCTACTAGAGTGCGATGGTCTCAGTATTGTAGCAAATGAAACAGTTGTCCAAATGCATGAAAATGCAATGAATAGGGGTCTTTAAATCATCACCTGGTTTCAAATATGGACAGGCAGGGAGGACATTAGTTCTGTGTAACGTTTGTCTATCAAGTCATTCAGGGGCCCTTCAAGCTTTTTGAGAGACACCTTTTCAAATGCCATTAACCACAGCTATACATACACAATCAGCCTCAAAAGTTCAGTCTCAAAGACCTCTGCCACTAACTGCGCACCGCAACTGATTGCCTCAAAAAGCCTCAAAAAGTCAATGTAACAGCTGAGGTTGTTGTAGCACGTTATAGTAGGGGGGAGTTAGTTGATCTAACTACAACCCTTTAGAAAACGAAACTATTACAGCTGTAAAATAAATAAACACGAGATCCGACGATAGATTAAATAATACTAAAGTTTAATAACTGTATAGCGAACAATAAATTACTGGGAAGACACCAGCGAAACTAAATATCTACGCCACACAAAAGGAAACTCACTCACTCACCGACCAACCACTCACACAGGTCCATATATATAAACATTTCTACAGAAAGTTCCCGAAATAAACGTTACCTTTGCCCTCGCACAAACTAACCAATCACGTATCAATACGATATCAGGTTACATCACTCAAGGCCAAATCTGGCGTAAAACATCCTTATCCACAATGTTATCGAATGTTCGGGAACATACTAATATTTACTGAACGGGTCAAAACACCTGACAACAAGCGGGCGAGGAAAAAACTACTCACTAGGAAAAGAAGGTCAGGTCACGGAGTACAGTACACCCTGGCGGTGGTCAACAATAAAATGGAAACAGAAATGAACACACGCTCACCAGTGTAACAAGAAAACGGGGGAGGGCAAGGGATAGCTTGCAGATGCTACAGTCAAGAAGACGAATTCAACTTAACAATAATTGTTTAACTGATGTTCAAGATCCTGTATTGATAACCATTGTTTGTGCTGTGGCATTATTGTATTTAAAAGTTACAGGCCCTTATTGGACACTTGTCAACAGCAGTATTGAGTATGTGGAATTTTATAAAATGTCCAAATGTTAGTCTATGTACTTACTTGGAGAAATGGTCCCATGATCCTAGTGAAATTTTTGACAATGTTTTTTACTTCTGTATTTGGCCTTGACACTTCTTTTCAGTCACCCACATATACAGCAGTGCAGGGTTTGTCAAGAAATGTGATATATCTGTTTTAAAGAGAGTTATTCTGAGAATGATGAAAGAGACTAGTGAGTGTACAAAGCATCATTTGTTTTTGAGTGATGGTTGTTATGCTGAGGAAGTAGAACCAGAAATGGCTGCTATGTTGAAGCATTGCCCATTGACAAATCTCATAGGAGAAAGTGTATTTGCAGATTTGGATTATGATATGTCAAAATGTAGAAATTGTTCTTTTTACAATCGTTCTGCAGTTCATGCTGTTAGTGTTAAAAGAAATAAAACTGTTGCATTTATTGAAAGTAAGAGTCCTGGAGAACAGCAAAAGTTATTTTCAATTACAACTCACCTCGGCCCAAAACAAAGCCTAGAGGGGAAAGAGCTGGAGGAAATTTAATGTGAAAGATGTGGTGAGACAAAAGTTTCTTGAGAATCAACAGAAAAAGATTGATTAGCATTTGGCAGATATTAGCTGCAATGCACAAATTTAAGTGTACAGAGCCAGGGTGGTCCTTGCAAAACTTCAAAAGATATGGATGATCTTCTTGCTCAATTAAAGAATAACAAAACGCCCTTAAGACATATTGAAGAGATATTATATTTAAGAATGAAATATGACTTGTTAGCATGACATCTGGAAAAAGAGCTGTAACGTTTAGGAATTTAGACAGCATAATGGAGTCACTGAAGGAATTTCCCAGTGAGGATGACCCTCCATCAAAGAAAATATGTACATGTAATTAACATTCTAGTTGTCCTGTTCTACAAACTAGCATTTTATTTTGATACAGGAGACTGTGAGTTGGTGTTGGTGTGGCTTTGACTGATGTTATTAATGCACTCTTGTGAAGGCAAGATTTATAATGATGGCATGTAGTGTTTTCATTTATTGTGGAAATTTCTTTGGTATATGCATGTACATTGTATAATTTGCTTGACTGTAGTGTGTGTAATAAAAATACCTGCCCCGAGAGTGAGCGAGAGTGAACGCCCTTGTTGTAAAGTATTCTTACCTTAGTGGGTGAGCACAAGATTTACAAATGATAGCATGTACATGTAGTATGTTTCCAATGATTATGAAAATTTCTTTGATAATATTTATGTATACTGTATGGAAAAATAATAAAATTTAATATTATAAAATACCCGAGGGTGAAGGCCATGCGATAGCATGTAATATGTTTCCAATGATTATAAAAATGTCTTTTAATTTGATTGTCTGTGCATAATAATCATACCTGACCTGAGGATGAAGGCCTTTGCTGTAAAGCATTCTTGCCTTACTGGGTGAGCACAAGATTTACAAATGTCAGCATGTCCATGTGACATGTTTTCATTCATCATAAAAATTTCTTTGATATATTTGATTGTCTGTGTAGGCCTTGGGAGGGCGTGGCTAGTTATCATGCTTCGTTCTCACGAAAACTACAGCTGTCAGTTTGGAATCATAAGTCAGATCATTGGTTAGAGACTGACAGACTAAGGTTTTGCTAGTTAATTCATTATCAAGCGTGATAAGGCATAGCAGCGATACGAATGTTTTCATACCGATCAATAAAAACCGAACCACGTGGAATGCGTGTATGGTCATCTTAGAGCGGCAAGGGTCAGTGACCCCAGATAAGATTCTCCGTGAGTAAGGTCACTGACCGGACAGCGGGCTTTAAGCCGTCGCGCACAGTTGAGATCTTTTTGTTTCTCGGGGGCCTCAATTCGTTTGGATATTTGGCTTTTTTCTGGGTTTTTTTTTCAAAACATACTATTAATACTAAAATTATCTGCACAAAATAAAAATACGTCATGCTGTTTCTGAAATACTTCTTATCGAGAAATAATTATGTTTTGGTCAGTTACACACGGTCAGATTTAAAAACCACACAAAAAAAATAAAAGCTATGGGGTCGCAGCAAGGCTATAAGCAATATGTGAAGCATTGTATCTTTTAGGTATTATTTCTTACGCGAGGCTTTGCTACATACGACTTTATCTTTTTTGCCCAATTTTGACATTACATGCTGTCATAATGTGCCAAAATTTCTGCGGGTCGTTGCCAAGAAACAGCCAACCGGCAAGGGTCAGTGTTCAGTTGACCAGATTCTTTCTACGGTTTATATTTTTTTTAACTGCTACGTTTGTTTTTATAAAGACTGTCACCTACCTCATGACTCTCTCCACAAACTGTGGTTCTAAGGTCTGGATTGATTAAGATTTGGCAGCGACTATTCGGCCGACTGGCCAGATATCATTCCCGATATCCGTCCGACTGGCCGGAAATCATTCGCGATATCCGGCCAGTTGGCCGGATAAATGTTCCTGAAGGCCTATACGGCCGACTGGCCAGATATCATTCGCGATATCCGACCGACTGGCCGGAAATCATTCGCAATATCCGGCCAGTTGGCCGGATAAATGTTCCTGAAGGCCTATACGGCCGACTGGCCAGATATCATTCGCGATATCCGACCGACTGGCCGTATAGTTGCGACTATTCAGCCAGTGGGACGGATATCATACTCGATATTTGGCCGTCAACCATCTGCGCTATTCGACCGACTGGCCGGATATCAGTTGCGTTATTTGGCCAGCTGGTCGGATATCGTGCGTGCTTTACGGCCGTCTGTATAAAGTGATTCCCTTTTCGTCATAAATGTAGTTGCACTTTTTGTGTGGTTCGTTTTTGAAGGCCTGTGTGTACTTTGGTTTGAGTTCTTTGAGGTTTTTGTTTTGTTTTGTTTTCATTTGTAGCCATTCGTAAGGGCCAGAATAGACTAGAAGTGCAAGTGTAAGGCCTCATTCACGCTGTATTCGTTGTTTTTTGCAATAAGACAATGCTGCTGCTAGTGCTGCAACTGCTGTTGTTATTGCTACTACTGTGCTAGTTGTTACGAGTTTGGTTATGGTGTTCTGAATTAATGGGGTTATTAAGAATTATAAGTGTTACGACTGCAATTAAAAATCGAGAGGTATTTAGGAATTACTCTTTCATACCATGCCACATACTAATAACAATCTGAATTGTTGTATCAACAGACCTGCAGGGCCACAAATTTATTTACTTATTATTCCCTAACAATTCCGTCTAGCTCTTACATACTAAAAAGACAACATCAGCAGCATCAAATGAAAATCCAATACTATGTCACTAGAAGTCTCCTCTAGATTCCTAAAAGATTATATCATTCTGTCTCACTCACGATTTGAGTATTACTTATCTAGTTCTCAGATATAGTCTGCCTACTATCTAACAAATAATATTCTAATGTCTCAGACGACAATGTTATCTCAGTTATTTGTGCCTACCGCTTATAATGGATCAAACTCGTCAATACAAACTGACGTAGTTAAGTTAGATCTAGATCTGCTCTAGGATGGGCTGGCAATCCCCAGCCTCATCCAGACACATCAATTTCAATTTACAAATGTGTATGCCAGACATTCATACTAGATCTAGTTGCAAGCTAATATACATGGAAGTCTTGCATTCTTCGGTAGCACTCCTACTGGAAAATTAAGGTCAGCTTCACGTCATTGTTGAATCAACAGGCAGACACTTACACTTGGTCCCTGATCAGAAATCAGGGAACAGTAGATAACAGCAGTGGGTAATTCTCACAAAGAGCATATGGTCTCATTTCAGTGTCTATAATGGACATAGACATGAATATAACAGTCTTCTGATTCTTCTGGCAGAATCCCGCCGACCGCCTGCACAGATGGATATTTCTGCATGGAGTGTCCAAACATAAGAATGGCCACGCTTATATACTGTGCGGCCGGCTGCAAATTAACATGTCAAAACCCTTCCTAAAGTCTCTAAACCCTCTACGTTTTATGTACGAATTTACTATCTCCCTTTACTCACCCCTTCTCTTCCCCTGTTAGAGGTCATCAAAATCAAGGGGTCGAGAATTGCACCGTCACTGCTAACTTATCCATTTATTCTATCTTGCCCCACTTTCTTTCCATCTCTAAGAAAAAGCGTTACAAAAACAAACTGCCTACGAAAACAGTTCAAGGACATTTACGCTGGCTATAATCAACGAGACCATGAAAAAAAACAAGTCTCTTATAAATGTACTTTAACCTTGACATCCCCCACCCCAGTGAAAATTTTAAGAAAAATTTACACGATAGGATCCAAGAAATCCCAACGTTATTGTGGTAGGGGCTTAAGTAGTACTGTAGAAAACGAGCCTTAAGCTTGAGGACAAAAAACTCCAACTAAGAACGTGCATATTGGATGGACTAAAAGCATACAATTATTGATGCCACGTTCTATAGAATCTATTCTATCGAAACACTCTTACTGCAGACAATCAAACTTCTCAGGAACATCTATAATAACAAATGAGTATATCACTGTATACTGCTGAATTAAAGTATAACTACTATCAAACAATCAGGCCTTACTGAAAGAATAGGCCCATAATTATCTAGTCAACACACATAATTGCTGCTTATATACACATTCACAAACAATATATTGGTAATTAAAATACTGTGGTATCCAATGGCAGCAGTAGCTCTGGTAGCTTGGTTTGCCATGTCTCTATCTCATTGACCCGCTGACAAGGGCGTCAGGTTTGTCAGAAGTTCAGGTCACAGTCCGGAATGACGCTGGTGGAAAGAGGATATTCACAAAAAAGGATGGTAAAACTGGTTCATAAAGTAATGAACAAGATAAATGTGAATCCATCCACCGTCTAGAATTGAGGGGGACAAGCACTATCCAACCCCAATACAAGACACAACACTCTTTAATAGGAAACTAAATTAGACGTGACAAAACATCAGCTTGGGAATTGTCACCCCCAGGGATAGACCGGATAAGAAAACGGTATTCCTGGAGTGCAAGACTCCATCTCGTTAATCTAGCATTTTTAGCCCTGTTAGCCTTTAAGAATAATAACGGACGATGGTCCGTTTCAATTATAAACTCGGACATGAGTAGATATCGCGAAAATGCGTTTACAGCAAAAATGATAGCGAGGCACTCTCGCTCGATAATTGCATAGCGGCATTCCCTATCTAGCAACTTGCGGCTGGCGTATAGACATGGCCGCAAGGTATTGTCTCGTTCTTGTAATAACACAGCTCCCAATCCCTTGTCCGACGCATCAGTGCGGACAATAAATATTTGGTTTATATCTGGAAGTATGAGAATGGGGGAAGTGGAAAACAGTCGTTGAACGGTACGAAGTGTATCAGCACATTCGGTTGTCCATTTCACTTTATTAGGAAAATTCTTTCTTGTGAGGTCCGACAACGGAGCTGTAAGCGAAGAAAAATTTGGAATGAATTTCCTATAATAATTAAGAAAGCCCAATAAACTACGAACTTCTTTCTTAGTTCGAGGAGGTTGGAGCTTTAAGATGGTAGTTATCTTCTTGTCATCAGGGGTCTGAACGCCGTGGGCAATTGTATGGCCCAGAAAATTAATTTCATTATATCCTAAAAACACCTTACTGGGTTTCGCCGTAAGGCCAGCTCGACGAAGAGCAATAAAAACTTGTCGTAGGGCTGCGAGGTGGCCCGACCAATTGGTTTCATAAATACAAATGTCGTCAAAATACGACAATACGGAATTCATACCCTGGAGTAATATTGTCATCATACGGGCGAAAGTGGCAGGGGCTGTAACTAATCCGAAAGGCATATAGCGCCACTGCATAAGACCCAACGGGGTCTGAAAAGCGGTATATTGCTTGCTATTCTCATCAAGCGGAATTTGCCAATAGCCTTTGGAAAGATCAATTTTAGAAAAAATCGTTGCCCTCGCTAACTGCGCAAAAAGATTCTCCTGGTTGGGAATCGGTTCAGCGTCATATATCGTAACCTCATTAAGTTTACGATAGTCAATACAAAAACGCACTGTATCATCTTTTTTTTTCACTAATACGATGGGTGAGTTATATGGGCTCGTCGATCGCTCTATCACTCCTAGGTGAAACATGTTACGTACCTCGGTTATTATAGTCTCCTGTGCGTGCAACGGACGCGGGTATGGTTTAACAAAGACGGGTATATCCGTCTTTAATCTTATAACATGCTGTACCAAAGAAGTATTACCTGGTAGATCAGTAAAGACCGTAGTAAACTCGTTAAGTAAATCTCTTATATCTTGTCTTTGCGATTCGGACAGATCTGGATTTATATTTACATCCGATGTATTTTCAGAAGATTGCAGTGCGGGGATTGAATGCTCTATCTTAATAGGATCATCATCGTCAACTGCAACTAAAGCCGCATTGGCCTGAGCAACCACATTTCGGCGATTATTCTGTCGATTATCATCGTCGGACAGGTACTGCTTTAACATATTTATATGGAAGACTTTGTCCTGTCCCCGAATCTTGATAAGATAATTTACTCGAGAAAGTCTCTTTAGGACTTTAAAAGGTCCCTTCCATGTAAGAAGGAGTTTATTTTTCGTCTCCGGAAGGAGAACAAGAGTTTGGTCTCCGACGGCCAAAGTTCGCAATCGGCTACCTTGATCACGATATAGTTTATAAAGACTCGCATGCGCCGCAGAAGATTTTTGTGCGAGCTGACATGCGTTAAGAATTCGATGGCGCAAGTCTACAACGTATTGATATGCAGACCGCGTATCGTTGTCGTCGGTGTCTGATCCGGAGAATAAATCACGGAGTATGGCCATTGGACCACGCGGCTTGCGACCATACAATAATTCGAAGGGGGAAAAACCTGTCGATGCGTTCGGTAGTTCTCGGTATGCAAAGAGAATAGCGGGGAGTTGTCGATCCCAATCACTCGGCTTGTCGGCCGAAACTCGCGCAAGCATAGCTTTCATGGTAGCATTCCACCGTTCACAGCAGCCATTAGACTGTGGGTGGTATGGAGATGTCAATCTTTGTTTAATCCCGACCAATTCCAAGACTTTCTTAAAAAGCTCAGAGGTAAACTGTGGACCTCTGTCCGATAAAATTTCAACCGGAAATCCAAGACGCGAAAAAATAGTAATAAGCGCTTCAGCCACATGATCGGCTGAAATGTCTTTTAGTGGAATGGCCTCTGGCCAACGGGTTGCGTAGTCAATGACAGAAAGTATAAAACGATGTCCTCTATCTGACTTGTGTAGAGGCCCAACTATATCTACGGCAACGCGCTCAAATGGTCTGGAGACCATAGGCATATCCTGTAGAGGAGCCCGCGATGCTCTCCCTTTAGGAGTACGTCTCTGACATACGTCACATGTTGATACGAACCGGTTTACATCTGCGTAAATACTGGGCCAAAAAAATTGCGATAGTATTCGAGACTTAGTTCTGGCCTTTCCTTGGTGACCCGCCAAGGAAGTGTCATGCGCGAGACGAATAATGTCGCGACGAAACGATCTTGGTACTACAAGTTGCATAATGGCCTCTCGCTTATTCCGAAAATTACGATATAATAAGTCATCTTTAATAAGAAACTTAGAGGTATCCGGCGCTGTAGGATCAACTTTAGTAAACAAATGTTTCAATGTGGGGTCTGAGTGTTGCTCATCAAGGAATGCACTAGACGTTATGTTTACTTCAATAGTAGGGTTACTCAATGCATTGTCTGCTCGTCGACTCGATTGTAGGCGTGTTGTCGCACAAGCAACACTTTCATCCTCAGTCCAAATTTCCAAGTTACCGATAGGAAACTTATTTACTTGAGGTACATTCCCTATGATTAAATCAGCTACTGGATTAGGCAGTACACATGCGGTAACAATACCTGTGAGAAAAGGTGTATCAATATAAACTTCTGCAAGACGGAATCGCTCTACAGATCCGCCAAAAGTAATACAAGTTACATCTTTATCCAAAAATTGAGTTGGGCGGACTAGTGACTGTCGAACGCCGATAGTCGTGCATCCGGAGTCACGTAGAACGGAAGCGCGAATTGCGTTCACGCGGCCCTGGTAAAATGTTAATTCCCCCAGTTCATGTAGGGCCGACATGACTGGAATAGTCTTTGATTGCGATGAAGATTTATTAGTATAACCAACATCTGTATAGGGTGTAGATTGTACAGAGCAGGCCTTTGCCGCTCCCATTTTAACGGTACAAAATCTTTGTATGTGGCCGAACTGATTACACCTGAAGCACATAATACGGTGTGAATCGTATCCACGATAAGGCAGACTCTGCGGTCTATCATAATCATTATTATTACCAAAATACACTCGCCGCGGCGGTCCCTGAAGCCGGTTATGTTGATGGCTTGGATAGTTGCCACGATAATACGGGCGAGGCTCGTAAAAAAAATAACTCTGGTATCCTCGACGTGGGGAGAAATTACTTCGATTCGGAAGATCCCTCTGTCTAAAAAAAGGCGGCTCTGATTGAGAGCGCGGATTTGGGGCCTGACGACGAGTCGGCCTTGAACGATCGTGTCCGGTTGGCGCTCCTTTGCCCACGCTGGCATAACACGGTGCTGTAGTTGAAGGCTTTGCCAAAGGACGATTTGGGTGGGCGGACGCATAACGTTCCTTAGCATACGTATTGCTGGCAGTAGTGGGGGCCACAAGCGATTCTCGCTCTAACTTCTTTATTGCGAGTTCATGCTGTTTTTCCTTTTCTCTCTCTCTTTCTTTTTCTCTTTCTCTTTCTTCTTTTTCTCTCTCTCTTGCTTCTTTTTCTCGTTCTCTTTCTTCTTTTTCTCTCTCTCTTGCTGCTAATCGATCCGCACGATCTCGGTCCTGTTGTACTTGTCGTTCGCACCACGAGGCGCGTTCTTCTTCTGGTATACCCAGATCTTTGGCAGAGTCAATGTATTTGAGAAACTCGGCCATGATATGTTAAAATCTGTAATTAGTAAGTATTTACCTACTGTTACGGTATATCGCGGTATCAATTATATTATGTCTAACAGTTATTCTCTGTTAATATTAATTCAGTGTCTTACGTTAGCACTGCTTCGCGAAAAGAACGTTCTATCTCTCTCTGTAAATTGCACGCAGTGTCTCTTCCACTGCAAAAACTTTATCTCTCTCTCTCTGAATATGAATTCTAGTAAGGCAGTGCCGTCTATCCGTTGCTCCCACTGTAGTAAAATATATATTTATCGCCTTTAATGCGACAAATCAGTGTCTTGAGTGATCACTCTCAAAATTTATGTCTCTCTCAACGCGACGAACCAGTGTCCTCTGTTATCACTGTCAAAAATGTATCGCTCTCTCAATGCGACAAATCAAAAAATATATCTCTCTCTCAACGCGACAAATTTGAAATATCTCTCTCTTCTTAAAACGCGCACACGCAGTGTCTTCTGTTACCACTGCTAAATTATTCTCTCTATATTCGACGTGAAATTATCACGTGATCAAAAATTTATTCTCTCTCTCTCTCACATATCAATACCAGATTACAATTCAACGTGGTTTTAGCACGTGAAACACCTCAGGCATATATTGTAAACATAGCAATGTTAGTATACTAGTTTAAAGTTTATAAGGAAACAAAAAGAAATACAATAAACAGGACGTCTAGCTCTTACATACTAAAAAGACAACATCAGCAGCATCAAATGAAAATCCAATACTATGTCACTAGAAGTCTCCTCTAGATTCCTAAAAGATTATATCATTCTGTCTCACTCACGATTTGAGTATTACTTATCTAGTTCTCAGATATAGTCTGCCTACTATCTAACAAATAATATTCTAATGTCTCAGACGACAATGTTATCTCAGTTATTTGTGCCTACCGCTTATAATGGATCAAACTCGTCAATACAAACTGACGTAGTTAAGTTAGATCTAGATCTGCTCTAGGATGGGTTGGCAATCCCCAGCCTCATCCAGACACATCAATTTCAATTTACAAATGTGTATGCCAGACATTCATACTAGATCTAGTTGCAAGCTAATATACATGGAAGTCTTGCATTCTTCGGTAGCACTCCTACTGGAAAATTAAGGTCAGCTTCACGTCATTGTTGAATCAACAGGCAGACACTTACACTTGGTCCCTGATCAGAAATCAGGGAACAGTAGATAACAGCAGTGGGTAATTCTCACAAAGAGCATATGGTCTCATTTCAGTGTCTATAATGGACATAGACATGAATATAACAGTCTTCTGATTCTTCTGGCAGAATCCCGCCGACCGCCTGCACAGATGGATATTTCTGCATGGAGTGTCCAAACATAAGAATGGCCACGCTTATATACTGTGCGGCCGGCTGCAAATTAACATGTCAAAACCCTTCCTAAAGTCTCTAAACCCTCTACGTTTTACGTACGAATTTACTATCTCCCTTTACTCACCCCTTCTCTTCCCCTGTTAGAGTTCATCAAAATCACGGGGTCGAGAATTGCACCGTCACTGCTAACTTATCCATTTATTCTATCTTGCCCCACTTTCTTTCCATCTCTAAGAAAAAGCGTTACAAAAACAAACTGCCTACGAAAACAGTTCAAGGACATTTACGCTGGCTATAATCAACGAGACCATGAAAAAAAACAAGTCTCTTATAAATGTACTTTAACCTTGACACTAGTGTTATTACTGCTTCTGTTATTGCAGTTCTTGCTACTTCTGCTGTTATTAATATTATTGTTCTTCTTGTTACTTTTGTTTTTACTGCTGCTATGGCTACTGTTGTTGTTTCTGTTACTGTTGTTATTGCTACTAATGTTGTTACTGCTGTTATTGTTGTTGTTATTGCTGTTACTGTTGCTACTGGTTCGCCGATGCGTTAGTCCTTCCATTAATCCGAATAAAATGCCTGTTTGAATACCAAATGTCTCGATTTTCTTAATTTTGGAGGCTGGTGGACATGGACCGAAAACCTAAATCAAAGTTTTTAACAGAAATGTGTGTATAAATATAAAATTTGTGCAAGGCGGCGTTAAAAGCCTCAAAAGAGGGAAATGTACTTCCGAGCTGGAAGTTCGCCATTTTGCTCAAACGATAATGACCCCGTTGACCCGGATGTCGTGCGCGATAGGTCTGGCTGGCCGAATATCGTTCGTGATATTGTGCCAGCCGTCCGAATAGTCACTTTGTTAAGATTTACTTCACCATGAAGCATTTAAAGAGCTGGCCACCTTTGTCATTGTTTGCCTAATAACTCCAGTCAACAAAGCTGTACTTAATCTGAGGATATTTTCTCATAATATATATATTCTCCATTAAATTAAAACTAAGACTAAACCAGAATGCAGCCGAGTCATTTTTATGCTATTGATTGTGAGAATCGGGGCAGAAATAGATCTAGGCTTATAATCTATATTAGACTACTGCTTTTAAGAAATTGTTGCAAAGGCTTTTCACTGCACCACCAGAAATACTTGGAAAAAATTGGCAGTTGACAAGATTTAAGTATTTTAAGTTTAAGCCAAATTCATGTGCATTCCACTCATTCTAGTCTAGATCTAGATCTAGATCTAGAGGGAGGATGATATTAACCGACAAATTTAACCTGTTTCAGGATCAGACCATAGGCTAGGGAGACCAGAATCCTGGTCTCCCTAGCCCCGAGTCAATCTGACTACTGCCCAGACGAACATCGGCCTACGGCCTTGATGATACAAACTGACTAGACCCTCACGTCGTTACATATCAATCTGACAATGCCTATGCACTTGTCGAGTTATGGAACGCATTCGGAAGTCCTCCCAAAATCTTGGTCTGCCTAGCCCCGAGTCTAGAGAGACCAGGATCCTGGTCTCCCAAGACCACAGGCTAGGGAGACCAGAATCCTGGTCTCACTAGACACTTCGATACTGAAATTAGATCTAGATATCTAGATCTCGTTTGGTTCGGTTTTTTTGGCTAGCATTGTTTGGATTAAACTTAAAATATCAGTCTGGCAACCCCGTTTCGTGAGGGAAGCCTGCGTTCTTCCCCTACGACCAGCCTGTACCAGACAAGGCGCTTTATTAAAACACATCCAGGCTCCTTGGTACCACTCTTTTTTTCCCAATCCGAAAGCTGACAACAGTGCAACCAGGCAAGATTTTCACCAAAACTATTGATTACCATAAATGGTATCTCTTTGTTGTTAGTACATGTAATAAGAGTGAATAGTAATAAGGGTGAAGTCTTTAATGATCGCTTGACGTTATGCTTTATTTCACTTAATAAAGACACATCATACCTGAAACGAAAACAAAACAGAAAACATCGATAAGACATCTAGACAAACAAACATGAATACGTTCACCACATTCTCCCCCACCAAAAGATAAGCAATCGTAGCCATACATACATCTTTCACACACCACGTCTATTTCCATACCGGAAGACTGCCGGACTAATTAACTTAAATAATAGAGTCGAGACTTAGATCATCTTAGACCGCTTCTGAGGTTGTAAGGCATAGTTCGTATGAAGGGTTGATGTTTCTCCAGAGGTTTCTCCTTTGTATGTTTATCCGGAGATCCAGCTGGAGGTGTGAGGTCTTGAGCCATTCCCTCATCATCCAGTTCACGAGCTGCAGGTGTTTGAACAATGTCCACCTCATTCGATTCGCCAGATGTGTGTATGGGATCGTCTGATGTGTGTATGGGATCGCCTGACGGAATTATATTCATTTCCCCATCATTTGGTTCACCAGTTGGCTCTGCTTCACCCCTTGGGGCAAGGTGTGGTAAGGATACAGTTGATTCTCTGCCATCTGGTAGACGGACGAGGGCATACTGGGGGTTAGCATCAATGAGTTCCACCTCGTCGACCAGTGGTTCGTACTTAGATGATCTCACATTCCGTTTGAGTAGTATGGGACCAGGCGTAAGTAGCCATGAAGGTAGGGACTGTCCGTTTGTAGACTTCCGTTGGTATTGGAATAGGCGTTTGTGAGGAGTGGTGTTGGTTTCTGTGCAGAGCAGTGACCGCAAGGAGTGTAGAGCATCAAGTAGTACCAATTCCCACTGGGTTACAGCCAAACCTCGGGTCTTCAAAGCGAGGTTAATAGTTTTTCCACAAAGATCCATTGAGTCTCTCTACCTGTCCATTTCCCTTGGGATTGTAAGGGGTCGTGTTCCTTGTTGCCACACCTTTGGAGTGTAGAAAAGATCTCAATTCCTCTGACATGAACGCCGACCCTCTGTCAGTATGAATATATTGGGGCATTCCAAATAACGCAAAGAGTTGGCACAGGCACTTGATGACAGTGGATGAGGTCATATCGGAGCAAGCAAAGGCAAATGGGAAACGTGAGAATTCATCTATCACTGTCAACAGATATTTGTTGTTTGAACAAGAAGGTACGGGCCCCTTGAAATCCATACTAAGTCTTTCAAAGGGCTGTGTAGCTCTGATAAGAGTCCTTTGGTTGTTCCTGTAGAAACGGGGTTTCATTTCAGCACATGTAGGACATTTCGAAGTCATTGTTTTGATTTCTTCCACTGAATAAGGTAGGTTTTTCTGCCGCACAAAATGAGTCATTCTAGTAATTCCTGGATGACAGAGAGAGTCATGTAATTCCTGGAGTTCCTCAGTAGATCCAGCCTTCATTGCACCACACCGGGACAAAGCATCAGGGACATGATTCTCAGGTCCAGGCCTGTAGACAACGTCATACACAAAGGGGGACAATCCAATCTTCCAGCTTTGAATTTTGTCATTCTTGATTTTTCCTTTGTTGCCTTTGTTGTATACAAAAGTCACCGATTTTTTATCTGTGACTAACTTAAATGGAGCATTATCAGGTAATGCCTCCATTTTCTAATTGCCTCCACGATGGCATAAGCTTCCTTCTCAACAGACGAGTGGTTCCTTTCACTAGACGTGAGTGTTCTTGAAAAGAAGGCCACAGGTCTGCCTTCTTGATTAAGCGTAGCAGAAATGGCCACATCGGAGGCGTCTGTTTCAACCACGAGGGATAAGGACTGGTCAATTGTTACGAGGATGGCCTCTTCCAATTCCTTCTTGAGGCTTTCAAAGTTGTGAAGTACTGGTGGTGGGAGGGGGAATATTGTGTTCTGTGTTAGTGTTCTAATTTTATCCGAGAAGTGGGAGATCCACTGTGAGTAATATGAAAACAGACCAACAGCTCGCTGCTGATTCTTGGCCGAGATCGGTGGTTTCATTTCTTTCAGTGCTGAAAGTCTCTCTGGGTCAGGACGAATTGAGCCTTTGGATACTCTATATCCCAGCAAGTCTAGTTCCTCCACACCAATGATACTCTTGGAGTCATTAAACGTGATGCCATATCTGTCGGAAACGGAGAAGATTTCGATCGTGACTAGCTTTGTCTGTACCACAGATGGTGACATTGTCTATGTAAGCAAAGGTGCTCTTGAGATTTTCAGTTTGGATGATATCATCGATTATTCTTTGAAAACAAGACACCCCGTTGCTGACGCCAAACGGCACTCTTTTGAACTGGTAAAGTTGACCTCCAGCTTCAAAGGCTGTGAAATGTTTTTCATCTTCCCTGAGGGGAATCTGGTGGTAGGCACTCTTTAGATCAAGAGCACTGAAGTACGAGTGTTGCGATACTTTCTCGATCATTTCATCAAGCTTCTTTGTTGGGTAAGCGTCGGGGTAGGTGAATTTGTTGATTGTTTGGCTGTAGTCAACCACCATTCTCTTTTTGTGGTTTTCATTGGTGGTAACTAGGACCTGGGCTCTCCATGGCGAGCTTGATAGTTCGATAATACCTTCTTTAAGAAGTTTCTCGACTTCTGAGTTGATGAATGTTTCGTCATGGTTAGAAAATCTTCTTGATTTCGTTGCAATGGGCCTACAACTGGGGTCCAGATTTCCAAACAGCGATGGCGATTTTACACGGGCAGCTGCGACACCGCAGACAAAAAGAGGTGGATTGTTTCCTTCCATGAGAATCTTCAATTCTGAATGTTTCCCAATAAAGTCATGTCCCAAGATAATGTCAGCGCAGCTCTGTGGCAGTAAGGAAAGAGTAATGTTTTCATACGTAGTACCTTTGTAGTTCAGATTGACACACTAATGACCCTGGGTTTTGTTGGTTAGCATCGTAGAGGCCCTGCTGATCACAGTGGTAGAGGGGATACCGATAATGGACCATTTCAGTTTCTTTGCTATGGTTGCATTCACAAAACTTTCTGAGCTGCCAGAGTCGACGAGTGCTTTAAGATGTTTGCCGTTCACTTTTACATTGATCATAGCTTTCTGTCGGCTTTCAGGTCCCGAAGCAGCAGTGGTTGTCGAAAGAATGGCGGAAGCCTGCTTGTTCTTTGGATTTGAAGTCCCTGATAGTGATCGACAAACTTTTTGAAAATGTCCCTTCTTCCCACACGCATTGCATAGAGCATCCCGGGCAGGACACTTTGATCTCGGGTGATTCCGCTTGAAACCGCAGAAGTAACACGTAGGGTGTGTGTTGCTGTTGATGCTGATGTTCCTTCAGCATCTACATCCGCATCAGAAGTGTTCACAGCTGAAGCGCAGGGAGGCACACCGTGATACGACATTGATTGTTTTTCAGCCGTTTCTAAAGATCTGGCTTTTTCGTAGGCTGCCTGCAGGTCTAGTGTTTTATTTTCCAGGAGTTTTTGGCGGATCTGGTTAGACTGAATATGCCTCTGATGAAAGCATCACGTATGGAATCGTCTCTGTGTTCTTCGGCCGTTACTGCCTTGAAGTTGCAGTCTTTTGCAAAGGTCTTTAGTCTCTGTAGGTATTCGTCCAGTGTCGGTCCTGGTTCTTGCTTATAAGTGAACAAGACGTGTCGGGCGAAGATTTCATTCTTTGGCTTTACATAGAGGTCGTTGAGGATGGCTATGGCATCATCGAATGTTTCGCTTTCTGCTATGAATTCGTATACCGCTGGAGCAACGTAATTTATTAGAGTGTTCAGTTTGTCCGGTTGGAGAGTGTCTACAGCAGACAAGAAGTTTTGGAAAGTGCGATACCAATGGTTCCACTGCTTTGTAGCTCCCACGGCATTTGGGTCCACATCAAAACGCTCCCGCCTCAAGAATCGCTCCATTGTTCCCTGGGTTGTAGGTGTCCGTTATTAAGTGAAATAAATTGTAATAAGAGTGAATAGTAATAAGGGTGAAGTCTTGAATGATCGCCTGACGTTAAGCTTTATTTCACTTAATAAAGACACATCATACCTGAAAAGAAAACAAAACAGAAAACATCGATAAGACATTTAGACAAACAAACATGAATACATTCACCACAGTACAAATCCATTTGTATGCCAAACGGAGTCACTGATTGATTTAATTCCATTGTAACCAAATCGGACTTCATTACGTAACATGTAGGCCTAGGTCTAACAACTTGCACCAGATGGGTCACATTTCCAGAAATATCCCAAGCCTAGTTCTATTATGTGGAATTAACTGGAATGTATGAGGCCCAAGAGTGATTGAGATAAGTTTTGTTTGATCATTATTCCTCATATGATTCTTTCCAATAAAATGCCTTGAAATTTCCTTACTTTAACCAGTTTACTTGCAGACTACCGGGTGGGACATAACATGACAAAATCTGAGGCAGGTTGAATGAAATAATACAGAATTGCTTTTCTTTCAGTTGCTGATGAAGCAGTACCCAGCCTATAATATTTGTATCCAAGAGAAAACATTACAAGAAGGACTGTGGACATCAGCCTGAAATTCAGTGCATGCTGAAACTTATTTTAGCTGAATGGTTGCATGGTGCACCGCAGTTTTTTAATTTTAATCAGAGGCAGAATTTTTTTCATAAGTGGGAAACAATATACAGAAATTCAGCATTTATATGAGAAAAGTGACAAGCATTTTTCCTTCAAGTGTGAGCTGTGAGAATTTATGAAGCTCAAGGATGGAAAATCAGGCACAGAACAGTAAGCTTCCACCACAAGAAGATATGTTTGATGTAATGTTGTGTAGTGAAATTTAAGAAGAACTAGGTGACTGTCACAGTGGGAGCTGGCAACTTGTGAAAAGTGTCATTTCAGAGAAAGGCATAAAGACTGAATCTATGGACCTTGTTCATGACGAATATATGCATATTATTCAGTCAACCAAGGGTTCAACTTCAAGGTATCTGACTGTTTGGAAATCTGAGAAAAATGACCAGACAGGAAAGCGGAAGTGAAGAAATTACATAGGCCTATTTAGTAGTAGGAGTTAGGTTAGGATTTTAGAAATTTATTTCCTTTCCTACGAAGGTCCCAGCCAAATTTGGAACGAAATCTAGTGGGGAGTTTCAAGATGATGGCTTGTGGCTCAGAAACGGGGGATAGTTTGGTGAGTGCTGATCATCTTCTCAGGCAGGTAGCTCCTGTACTACAAACGTGCTGGGAGACCTTGTATGACATGATGGACTTGAAATTACTTGTTAAACAAAGACCAGTGGAGTGGCACATTATAATTGAAGTATCAGTGACATTTGTCAGAGTAGAACAAGAAAGCAAAGGAAACCACCACCAGCGGTCAGGGAGTCAACCCCCCAGTTGCCGAGAACTTTTAAGTTTGATTGCTTTAGGATCTGCCTTTGATCAAAAGCTAAGGAATGCTGTTGCACAAGAGTTAGAGGCAGCCATAGAACTTCAGAGCAGAGAAAGCAACACTACTAGACTTGTCATAAAACTCACACAACTGAAATCCAGTCTGGAAGAACTTACAAGAATGGTGGACAGAATCATGGAGTATTACACAGCACAGAATTTGGCTGGCGACTTTCATCTTCCATCACTTGAAGAACTCAAGGTGGTAAAAGAGAAGATTTGTCGCATGAAGTCTCAGCTGAAGGTTGGAGAGCTTCACAAGCTTTTTGTTAGTCATCAAAATGAACTTCAGACAACAGAAGAAGATATCATGTGTGATATCCTTGGCATGGGTGATGATTTTGCACATTTTATTCAAGCACTTGATGTGGATGCAAGGAAACATCAGTGTGATTTCTATTTCTTGGAAAGGTTTATTGAAAATAGAGAAAATGAACTGCAAGCAGAATGCAGTATGGATCAAACATTAGGGCATGAGGGTTTGATTGAAAATTTGCAGAAACTTGGATTTGCCAAGCAGAGAGCTCAAACCATTTCTGAGGCTATTCCTGATGATTTTATTGATTTGCAGATACCATCATTTTGGGCAGTGAGATATTTTGATTACATGTTTTCTTTCCATCCTCTCTTTTCCAGCTCCCCAAGGTATCCGTGTAATGACCAGGTTGTAGATGAGTTTTTCAAATACCCTGTTCCACTGTTCTGGCGACCAGAACCAGAGAATTCTTCAGCCTCTCTAGAAAAGTTCTGGAAAATTGATATGATAAATGTTTCGAATGGAGAGAAAAGCAAAAGAATAATTGAAGAGTTTTTGCAAATGCAGGGGGATGAGAAAGATAATGAATTATTTTTCCATGGAACAACACATGTTCATGCCACCTCAATTCTTGTAAGTGGGTTAAATTTAGGTGAAGGAAAACAGGGGCAAGATTTTTCAAGTGGTGATGGTTTCTATGTTTCTGAAGTGTTTGAAAATGCCAAAAATTGGGGCAAAGCAGGCAGAGGAGATCACCATGCTGTTTTTGTTTTCAAAGTTCCAAAAACCCTGTTAAATGTTGAGGAGGAAAATGGTTTAGATTTAAGTTCTGATGAACAGAAATGGGAAGCTGTTATAGGTCTATGTAGGAGAGAATACGATAACGGTAAGATGCGGAGAAAACTGTTGAAAGGCGTGTCTTTTATGAGAGGACCTAAATGTGTTAATCCTAGGGAGGTCAGGGCTGGTAAACCTCCTGCAGGGTTTGATGGAAAGGAGGATGCAGCAAATATGCAGTTGTGCGCAAGAGATTGAGAATATTTGTTGTGTCATATTTTATTGAATATGATCACAGAAAGCAAACTCTAGCCTACAGATTAATTTCACACTTGTGAATTCATTTGTACTTAGCTATCTTCTAGCAGAAATTGTCATAATGAAGCTACTGGGCAAATATGTGATTTAGTATCAAGTATAATAAATATGGCCCGTGCAGATGCGGGGCCCTCTTGCAGAAGAGGGACAGCAAAGAATACATCTGACGTGATACTGCGTGTTGTAATAGGCGACTAAAGGTGCAAAGGTCCTGGTCTCCCGAGAAGAGCCAGTTGGCGGTGGGCCAACTACCCACCCTGTAAAAATAAACCAGTTACAGAAACACAAGCAAATACTTTAAATCAGTCTTTTATCTTGGGAGAAGGGGGAGCATCTGCACCTGTAGATTCAATGAAGGACAATGGACAAAGCCGAAAGGACTCCACTGGTCCGACTGCTCCTTCATCAAACAAGTCACTCCGGATTGCGTCGTGGAATGTCCGCTCCATGTATGAAGCAGGAAAGAGTGCCCAGGTTACAATGGAGATGAGGCGATACAGACTGCACATACTTGGAGTTAGCGAGACCCGCTGGATACAGTCCGGACTGAAACAACTTAATTCTGGGGAAAAGATTTTGTATTCTGGAAGGGAGGACAAAAAGCATACAGAAGGAGTAGCGATCATCTTGAGCAAGCACGCCCAGAGGTCACTGAGGGGATGGGAACCCTACGGAAGGAGAATTATATTGGCATCATTTACTACAAAGAACAAGAACATCAACATGAAACATTGTGCAGATATACGCCCCAACAAATGAAGCAACCGATGAGGACAAGGACGATTTCTACAACCAGTTTCAGGAAATAGTTGACACATTGCCAAGAAAAGATGTGAACATTATAATGGGAGACGCCAGTGCCAAGATAGGACAGGACAATACAGGGTATGAGGACATTATGGGGTGCAATGGTTTGGGACAAATGAATGAGAATGGAGAGCGGTTTGCCAGTTTCTGCGCATTTAACAGCTATGTGATTGGAGGTTCAGTATTCCCACACAAGAGGATCCATAAGGCCACTTGGATTTCACCGGATGGAGTAACTGAAAACCAGATTGACCACTTTTGCATCACCCGACGATTCAGACGTTCACTGGAGGATGTCATAGTACAGAGAGGAGCTGATGTTGGATTTGACCAT
Source organism: Onchidella celtica (assembly GCA_963931925.1). Classification (NCBI taxonomy): domain Eukaryota; kingdom Metazoa; phylum Mollusca; class Gastropoda; order Systellommatophora; family Onchidiidae; genus Onchidella; species Onchidella celtica. The sequence continues at coordinate 14,278,231 of OZ007576.1, read as the reverse complement.
CACATGCTGCTGGCAAGACTCAAACTCCGCCTCAAGAAACAAGGTACCAGAGCAGGAACAAAGAGGAGAAAGTTTCAAGTGAGCCTTCTGGATGGAGAGAAGAAGGAAGAGTTTCAGCTGACACTGAGGAATAGATTCAAACCCCTTGTTGACCTCGAAGAGACAGTAGATTTGGAGACTCACTGGGCTAAGGTAAATGGAGTATTTACATCGACATGTCAGGATGTTCTTGGGGAAAAGAAAGTGGAACACAAGGAATGGATCAGTCAAAAATCACTGGACTTGATAAGGATAAGAAGAGACCTAAAAGAACAGGTAAATGCAAGTCATACAAGAAGCTCAAGAGTTGGTAACCAGGAAGAGTACCGAGCATCAGCTAAAGAGGTCAAAAAATCAATTAAAAAAGACAAAGAGGAGTTCATAGGAATGTTAGCAGAGAAAGCAGAGAAGGCAGCAACAGGAGGACACAGGAGGATCCTCTACCAGACTACAAAGACTCTTGCTGGAAAATATGGAAAAGCTGAAGTTCCTGTCAAGAATTACAACAGGAAGGCTATTTTTGGAAAGGAAGCTCAGGCAAAAAGATGGATAGAACATTTTAACAGCCTCTTGAACAGACCTCCACCAAGCAACCCACCGGACATTCTACCCGCAAGAAATGATTTACCGATCAGTTGCGACCCTCCGACTAAAGCAGAGATTAATGATGCCATAAAGCAGTTAAATCGAGGCAAGGCAGCTGGACCAGACCAGATTTCACCAGAGGCGCTGAAAGCAGATGCTGCTGGGGCTGCAGAGGGTCTGCACTCACTATTCTCGAGGATTTGGATCGGAGGCAAGTTTCCAAAGGACTGGAAGGAAGGACACCTCGTGAAGCTTCCAAAAAAGGGGACCTCAGCAACTGTAGTAACTACAGAGGAATCACACTTCTCCCCATCCCAGGAAAGGTTTTCAATCGGATTATTCTCAAGCGAATACAGAATGCAACAGACCCAAAACTTCGTGGGGAGCAAGCTGGTTTCAGGAGTAATCGATCAACCACCGACCAGATCGCCACGCTGAGAATCATAGTAGAGCAGTCGCTAGAGTGGAACTCCCAACTGATATTGAACCTCCTTGACTACGAGAAGGCCTTTGATAGCATCAATAGAGAAACACTGTGGAGAATATTGAGACATTAGAGAAGATGGTGAATCTTATCAAGAGCATGTACGAGGGGACAAGTTGCAGAGTCGTACACGATCGTGAGCTTACTGACAGCTTTGATATCAAGACTGGTGTTAGGCAGGGTCGTTTGCTGTCCCATTTCTGTTTATTCTGGTGATTGATTGGCTTATGAAAGAAACCACCAGTGGAGGAAGAAATGGCATACAATGGACCCCATGGACACAGCTGGACGATCTAGATTTTGCAGATGACTTGGCACTATTGTCGCACACACACGACCAGATGCAAGCAAAGACTACAGCTCTAAACAAAATTTCAGAATCTATTGGATTGAGGATACATCCTGCGAAGTCGAAGGTCCTAAAAATTGTTGCACCCCCAAGCGAACAAGTCAGAGTAGGAGATCAACCACTGGAAGATATAGAGTCCTTCTGCTATCTTGGTAGTGTCATTGACAATAAGTGAGGAACAGAGGCAGAAGTCAAAGCACGAATTGGAAAGGCACAGGCAGCTTTCACGTCCTTAAGCAAGGTTTGGAGAACCAAGGATATATCTCCAAAAACAAAGCTGAGGATATTCAAATCGAACGTGAAGTCAGTCCTGTTGTATGGATGTGAGACTTGGAATGCGTCCCAGGCCTGCATAAAGAGAATCCAAGTTTTCATCAACAGATGTTTGAGGAAGCTACTTAAGATCAGATGGACAGACAAGGTCAGCAATGAAATTGTATGGAAAAGAACAAGACAGAGCCCAGTCAGAGAGGAAATCGGTAGGAGGCGATGGAGATGGATCGGCCACACTCTCGGGAGGCCAGGAAACAGCATCACGAAGAAGGTATTGGATTGGAATCCCCAGGGCAAGAGATCAAGAGGAAGGCCGCGCGGAATGTGGAGAAGAGCCAGAGAAAATGATGTGCAACGAAGTGGAAAGACTTGGAATAATGTAAAGGGGCTGGCCCATGATAGAGAGGGGTGGAAAGTGTTTGTTGGTGGCCTATACCCTGATCCAGGGTGAGAAAGGCAATGATGATGATGATGATGATGAGACAAACATTAAACTTGAAAATGGGATTGATGGAATGCACATAATATCAGAAGTTGCAGATGTGAAAAAAGAACAGTTTGATAATCTGGTAGTCATGAGTCATGATAACAATGAAAACAGTCATCTCTTTAATGTTGACAAAAAGGTTGTATTGTTAACTAGAATAAGTGACAATTTAAATGAAAAACTTCGGAATGTATATAAAGCGGAGGTGGGGACAGAAATGTGTGTGTCCCAGATGAGAAGTTCCACTACTCTACATACAGACCATGAAAGTCCCAGGGCTGACAGTAATTCTGTGAAACAGGAAACTGGAGGAGGTGAAACAAGCAGTGAGAACAATCAAAGTGCTGATAGTAATACAGAAGCTGTGCATACTGCCAAAACAAGGACAAGAAAATATAAAAGGAAGAAACCATTTGAGTGTAATGTTTGTGGATTGCATTTCATATCAACAGATCATCTAAACAAACATTCAGTTTGTCATGAAAGAACTTGTGCAATACCAGGTGGAAGTAATAATGTTTGTGGATTGCATTTCATATCAACAGATCATCTAAACAAACATTCAGTTTGTCATGAAAGAACTTGTGCAATACCAGGTGGAAGTAATAATGTTTGTGGATTGCATTTCATATCAACAGATCATCTAAACAAACATTCAGTTTGTCATGAAAGAACTTGTGCAATACCAGGTGGAAGTAATAATGTTTGTGGATTGCATTTCATATCAACAGATCATCTAAACAAACATTCAGTTTGTCATGAAAGAACTTGTGCAATACCAGGTGGAAGTAATAATGTTTGTGGATTGCATTTCATATCAACAGATCATCTAAACAAACATTCAGTTTGTCATGAAAGAACTTGTGCAATACCAGGTGGAAGTAATAATGTTTGTGGATTGCATTTCATATCAACAGATCATCTAAACAAACATTCAGTTTGTCATGAAAGAACTTGTGCAATACCAGGTGGAAGTAATAATGTTTGTGGATTGCATTTCATATCAACAGATCATCTAAACAAACATTCAGTTTGTCATGAAAGAACTTGTGCAATACCAGGTGGAAGTAATAATGTTTGTGGATTGCATTTCATATCAACAGATCATCTAAACAAACATTCAGTTTGTCATGAAAGAACTTGTGCAATACCAGGTGGAAGTAATAATGTTTGTGGATTGCATTTCATATCAACAGATCATCTAAACAAACATTCAGTTTGTCATGAAAGAACTTGTGCAATACCAGGTGGAAGTAATAATGTTTGTGGATTGCATTTCATATCAACAGATCATCTAAACAAACATTCAGTTTGTCATGAAAGAACTTGTGCAATACCAGGTGGAAGTAATAATGTTTGTGGATTGCATTTCATATCAACAGATCATCTAAACAAACATTCAGTTTGTCATGAAAGAACTTGTGCAATACCAGGTGGAAGTAATAATGTTTGTGGATTGCATTTCATATCAACAGATCATCTAAACAAACATTCAGTTTGTCATGAAAGAACTTGTGCAATACCAGGTGGAAGTAATAATGTTTGTGGATTGCATTTCATATCAACAGATCATCTAAACAAACATTCAGTTTGTCATGAAAGAACTTGTGCAATACCAGGTGGAAGTAATAATGTTTGTGGATTGCATTTCATATCAACAGATCATCTAAACAAACATTCAGTTTGTCATGAAAGAACTTGTGCAATACCAGGTGGAAGTAATAATGTTTGTGGATTGCATTTCATATCAACAGATCATCTAAACAAACATTCAGTTTGTCATGAAAGAACTTGTGCAATACCAGGTGGAAGTAATAATGTTTGTGGATTGCATTTCATATCAACAGATCATCTAAACAAACATTCAGTTTGTCATGAAAGAACTTGTGCAATACCAGGTGGAAGTAATAATGTTTGTGGATTGCATTTCATATCAACAGATCATCTAAACAAACATTCAGTTTGTCATGAAAGAACTTGTGCAATACCAGGTGGAAGTAATAATGTTTGTGGATTGCATTTCATATCAACAGATCATCTAAACAAACATTCAGTTTGTCATGAAAGAACTTGTGCAATACCAGGTGGAAGTAATAATGTTTGTGGATTGCATTTCATATCAACAGATCATCTAAACAAACATTCAGTTTGTCATGAAAGAACTTGTGCAATACCAGGTGGAAGTAATAATGTTTGTGGATTGCATTTCATATCAACAGATCATCTAAACAAACATTCAGTTTGTCATGAAAGAACTTGTGCAATACCAGGTGGAAGTAATAATGTTTGTGGATTGCATTTCATATCAACAGATCATCTAAACAAACATTCAGTTTGTCATGAAAGAACTTGTGCAATACCAGGTGGAAGTAATAATGTTTGTGGATTGCATTTCATATCAACAGATCATCTAAACAAACATTCAGTTTGTCATGAAAGAACTTGTGCAATACCAGGTGGAAGTAATAATGTTTGTGGATTGCATTTCATATCAACAGATCATCTAAACAAACATTCAGTTTGTCATGAAAGAACTTGTGCAATACCAGGTGGAAGTAATAATGTTTGTGGATTGCATTTCATATCAACAGATCATCTAAACAAACATTCAGTTTGTCATGAAAGAACTTGTGCAATACCAGGTGGAAGTAATAATGTTTGTGGATTGCATTTCATATCAACAGATCATCTAAACAAACATTCAGTTTGTCATGAAAGAACTTGTGCAATACCAGGTGGAAGTAATAATGTTTGTGGATTGCATTTCATATCAACAGATCATCTAAACAAACATTCAGTTTGTCATGAAAGAACTTGTGCAATACCAGGTGGAAGTAATAATGTTTGTGGATTGCATTTCATATCAACAGATCATCTAAACAAACATTCAGTTTGTCATGAAAGAACTTGTGCAATACCAGGTGGAAGTAATAATGAGCCAACCAGAACAAGTGGTAAATGTGAGATAGGCCAAAGGCAGGTTAGCAGAGGACTTGCAAAATACAGGAGTATGACTTGGGAAAGATCTGTGGTAAACGAGACAACACGTAAAGGGAAATGTCCGGCTAATCTTCAACTATTAAGGAACAGATGAAAGGTAAAGTTATAATTGTTATAAATCAGATAAATACTGTGATTTTGTTATATTCATAGATAAATGCAAGATCATATTGCTTATTATTGCTAACTGATAAAGTGATACATTCAGAATCCAGTGTTGTTCAATTTAAGTTCTATTGTGACTTCAAATGATGATGGAAAGTTTTCTATTGGTTCGAAAATTATTGTGATCTGAGGTTTTTGCACATTTTGTCTTTTTTGAACATCTTTGGACTGAATTGTACAGGAAAGGTGGATTGGAGGAATGCTGTTGGCAAATTTGTTGCTCTTGTAGAGATAGACAGAGAAGCATCAAGAATCTGAAAATATGAGTTTTTGTGTATTTCATCCTCTCACCTGGAATGTGGAGTACAGTTATTTAGTGTCTGTATAATTAGTATAACATTAAATGATCTATCTGTTGTTCACCCCACAATGGAAAGAAAGCAGCAACTTACCAGCTTGAATATGCATTTTTTTTATTCTTAAACGTGGAGTGAAACGAGCCACTTTGTCATACTGTCAGTGAACTGAGAAATCAGCACTCCTAGCTCATTATTTTGCATTGTCCACATGACGTGAAGCTATTTAAGGGTTCCGTCATGTTAATGTAGACACACACACAAGAAAAACTGCCAGATCCAACAGTACTATTTGCATAATATCTGACCCTTCTGTCATGATTCTGTTATAGTTTTTATAGTGAAATGTCAGTGCTCAAAATGCAATCAAATGTTTTAAGTATTTTCTCTTTCCATTTAATTTGTGAAAGTCCACACTACAGTTATGGAATATGCCTACCTACTGTGGTAGTTTTTCTTTATTTTAAGAATCAGGGTCTAACCGGCCCTGCCAGGTAAAAATGAATACTTGAACTAAGGAGATTAAAATGGGTTTTACTTTGAGTGAAATTATAATTAAATATAAAATTTAATTAATTAAATATAAAAAATTTAAAAGAAAAAAAGAGGCTGTTCAAAATTGGTGGTACTAATCTCCAAGAAGACATTTAGTCTCTGTCATCTGTAAGCTAAATGATTAAGGCAAACATTTTTGTTTGTATTTCTTTCAGGTCATTCCATATTTTTATTTATTTACTTTTTACCAATCTTTCAGCACTGTGTGTACAGGAGGGCAAAACTGACAATCCTCTCTGTCTTTCAGTTTCACTGTGTGTTCCAATATGAAATAACATTTGAATCATCACTGTTATAATATTTGTTATACTTTTGTATCAGCGCAGCCTGTCTTGACCAGAAAACCACCTTGTCATAGTTCAGTTTTGTGACAAGACAGTAGTATCTATGTGCTCATTGTCATTTTTTGTATTTATATTTTGTATCATTCTTTAATCCCATTTGGAAAATTTGCCTTCGTGTCATTGCAGCCCAGTTACCACCAGAGCAAACACATTGTTGCCACAGTGCAGTGCAGGTTGGCGATTTTTTGGGGGGTTGGGGGGGATAGGGGGCAGAGTGGTAGGGATAGATTTTTTTTTAATTTGCCAGGGCAGCCGCCTGTTCAGCCTGCTCTTTTTTATTTCCAACTGCCAAGGTATCTTTTACATGCACAGCTTGCACAAGGGTCCTCTGAGTTTTTTTGTCCATGTACATGTGACAGTAAGTGACAGCTGTGCTGAAGATGATCTTTTCTGTGTCTACTTCACATATATAGGTTTACTATGGAGATAACAGTGCCAAGGAATTGGGCATTCAAAGGCAGACTGCAGCCAACACAAGCCAGAAGAGGGCCACAAAAGTTGGAAAGGGACCACTTGCAAATACCACTGGTGAGTCATCCTTTGAATTCTAATCCTTTCTTTTATTTTATAGATTTGATGTCATGATGTTCTTTCAAACAGTTAACACAAGTTTTGGACACAGAAGAGAACACCAACATGGGCTGATGTTGTGCAATCTTTCAAACGTGAATATTTAGGGTTCATGGGATATTCAACTTAGAGTATGACTGACAGGACAGACGGAACTTTCTACATGTATATTGATATGTTGACATGATGATATTTTAGTATAACAATGAAGGGTGTACCTATAATAATACATGCTATAGGCCGCCATAAAAAATACAACCTGTAGCCATAAATTTCGGACCTGCCAACTGTCCCTTATTTTACAAGACTCCTCTGTATTTTTGGTGTTTGAAAGGACACGAGAACTCTTCTGTATAAAATGGACATTCCATTCAGATATGAGGATAATGGTCAGCAGTCAAGTACAATGCAAGACAGTGCTGACAGCGTATGCACATTATACTAATCACAATTGCTAAGACTACATTTTGAGATCTATGCAGCATATTAGATTGTTTGTACGTGTTTCCCTCGCTGTAGTGCCCTGTGGGGTAAATCCTGTTTGAAGCTGAGTATTCTAATGTTGAAAAAAAAAATTATTTTGTTTTGGTATTTTGTACTTCTTTAATCCTATTTGAGGAATTTGCCTTAGTGTCATTGCAGCCCAGTTACAACTGGAGCAAACACATTGTCACCACAGTGAAGCACCGGTCAGCAATATTTGGGGGGGGGGGGGGGGGGGATAAATTTTATTCAATTTTACCCGGGCAGTGGCCTGTTCAGCCTGCTCTTCTCGATTTCTGACTGCCGAGGTATCTTTAATGTGCGCAATGTGCCTCTGAAATTTTCAACCTTTTCTGAGAAGACTAGGTGCTCACACATGCCTACCATAGGATCAGGGACAGGAAAATATGAGAAAAATCCCAAAATTCCAATATGCCTGCACTGACCGGGATTCGAACCCAGTACCTTTGGCATGAGAGGCAGGCACCTTGCCTCTAGACCATCATGTCCCCCTTGAAAATGTTGAACTAATTAATTATAATGCTTATCCTTGGAAAAAACGTGTAGTATCGCGCAGTTAATTTGGTCTGGTTGAGAGCTCTGGTGAAGCATAGGTAAGGGAACGGGGTGTCTATGGCATGTCGTGTACTTACTAATTAGTGGTGAGTGAGCGGTAGAAAATGAATAAACTTTGTAGCGCAGTCACGTCTGCATGGCATGTTATCTCGATATGGCCGAAACTATATGTAAATCCGTCTTGGTGGACGTAGATAGTGGCCAAGAACTTGGATTCCTTTGGTTTGCTTGTAACAGAACACCATATATTACTTCTTTATTACAACACCTTCCATTCATGCCGTTTGATGTACCCACCTTAATAACCTTTCCTGGAACGCCTATCAACGCCAGGCAGTAAGATAAATTTGAAATGCTGACACGTCATCCACCGTCGTTTCCCTGCCTCATAGAGCTACCAGCTGACTTCCCCAACAAATATGGAACTCGGCAACGGCCAGAATTATTTTTGCCTTCGGGGTATCTTTTATGCACCCCTGCTAAACCCTGCCCCTCTTTGAAAGGTGACCTCCACCCCAGGGGTGTTCTAAAACCACTACGGAACATATTCCACCCGGTGGTTACTTTTAGATTTGAGATGACCACGAACACATAAAGAAAAAAAAAGATAAATGTCCCGACTATTACATACTTTAGGGTGAGGTGGAACAATGAGGGCCTGTTATTATGTGTAAAGTTTCTTATAATATAATGAGCGGTGCATTTCTTTGTCTCACCAAGTCTACACCTAAATTTGAACAATCAATACCTCAGTACTTATGATTGTTTTCTTCACGTACGACCTGTGATTTTTTAAGTTCAGTAATTTTTTAAATATAGTTAGTGTAAATTTCCTGAATACAAAATAATATTGTCATTGTCTCACAGACTCTTAGTGGCAAAAAAAAAATGTACAAGAAACATCAATATGGCATTCGCTATGTCGTTGTCAAATCTTAAATTCAATACCTCCTCCCTTCAATATTTCATGATCCAACACGAATGAAAGTCGCGCCAACTTTAAGTGCACATTTCATTCAACTGTGTCAGTTGATGTCTCTGCCTACGCTTTTTAGAAATAGATTGTCTATCACGGTCCTTTCCTTTCTTACCTTAAAGTGTCCTCATAAATGGTCTATTTAAACACCGTCCCCGGTCGTGAGAAACGATCTCGACTACACCTACACAAGGTCAAACTTTAGTAAACGATCTCGACTACACCTACACAAGGTCAAAGTTTAGTAAACATTCAATACTTGTTTTTGTTGACGGGGAAAATTTGGGGAGAAACGTTCGACACGAGTGTAAACAAAAGGACAAAAAAGAAACGAGCATTAAAACTGCAACAGATCCACAATATAATATATAAAATCTTCTTAGAATTTTTCAGGCAACGTCTTTGGCTTAGAAAAGACTTGAAAAAAAAAATTTCTAATGCTATTGACAAACCGCGTTTGCACAATACTGGCATTCAGGGTTTTCCTATGCGCCCACACATATTATCTCCTGTGGATAAGGACCTTTTAAGGAAGAAGATTCACGTTTCAACTTGGTGAAACGATTTCATCAGTTGAATGTATTACTTTCGGCCAACGCAGTGGATTTTAGATCAGTGGGTATTATTTAATGCATAATGTAATGTAACATATATAATGTGATGTAATGATTAGCTTGTACTGTGTTCAAATCCACAACAAATGATGGCACTTGTAAATTGCTCTGCACGTCTCTGGAACGATCAGGCTCAAAGTTTGAGCTGATATTATGCATGTTGAAAATTTTAAGTCTTCATTCGGACCTCCATGTCGCATGGAACTTCAAAGTGGCTGTCAACCGCTCATGACGGGGAATGTCTTCTGTCATCCTCTGTGTCTGGACTGGCAGGCAGTGTCGGAGCGTATACGTATAAAATTGAACGGCCTAAAGGCCTGGATGCCAACCACCTTAACACCAAGAAAATCTAAATGACCAGCCCAAACAATATGCTAATTCAATGGAAATGCAGAGGCCTTAGGGCAATTCTACCAGAACTGCACGAAATATCATAAAAACCAGAGAAAACCTGTGGGGTCGCAGCAGGGCTATAAGCAAAGTCAAAATTGGGCAAAAAGAAAAGGTTGTATGTTGCAAAGCCCCGCGTGAGAAATAAAACCCAAACAATACAAAGCAAACTAAAGAGAAGACAGAAAATACACAAATTTTCGGTTTTCGCCTTTGTCAAGTGAAAAAAACGAACAATAAAAGACTTCAACAGGAACGAAGTGAACCAGTTTACTTAGCTGCGAGTTCTAGACTTGCTTCGTTAGCAGCACCAAAGCACGTCCGTCCGCCAAAAGCATGGAAGCAGGAAGTGACGCAATTGGTTAGTAACCAAGATGAAGGCGCCATATAGTGCCTCAGAGCACAAGACAGGGATGGTGCGCAATGTCAAGAGTCGCAGTAAATGAAAAGAAAAAGAAAAAGAGATTAAATAAAAAAAATTATTAAAAAAAAGATAAATAAATAAAATAAATAAATAAATAAATAAATAGATAAATAAATGACAGAAAATAATAATAATAAAGAAATTTATATATGTATATATATTGATATTAGCAACAGTGGAATTATCTTTTCATTTACTGCGACTCTTGCGCACGAATACACAAATAACTCATCAAAGTTCACGTATTCACTATTGGTTTATATATCACCCTCCCTACTACAGTGAGTGGAACATTTGGCTTAAATCTTGTCAGCTGTGATTTTTTTTTTCAAAGTATTTCTGGCGATGCAATGAAAGCCTTTGCAACATTTTTTAGATAGGAACAGTTCTTTCCCGATTCTCACAATACCATCAACATGATTCAGATGCACTCTGTTTTTAGTCTTAGCTTTAATTGAGGTTACATGAGAAATATCCTCTCAAGCACAACATTGCTGATTGGGTTTATTAGACAAACAAAGACAAAGGTGGCCCTTTAAATGCCTTTGCTGAAGTAAATCATCCCAGAACCACGGTGTGTAAAAAGTCCTAAGGTGGGTGACAGTCTTTCAAAAAAATACGAGCAGTTTAAAAAATATATTCTATAGAATCCAGTGGCAAGAGGACACCGACCTTGCCGGTTGGCTCTTTCTTCAGAATTAGCTGCAGAAATCTTGGCATTATGTGTATACAACTGACCAAAAACATATTTCCTCGATAGGAAATGTTTCACAAAAAGCATAGTAAGTAGTTTTTGGGCAGATAATTTTTACACACATATATATATCGGAGAAAGACAGGAAAAAAAGCCAAAAAAGCCAAATGAATATTTTGACGCCAACCATATTTTTTTTTACAAAAAAACGCCAAATTTCTGGAATTTGGCTTTAAAAAGCCAATCTGCCAACCCTGCTGTCTAGAAACTTTCATCCGAGAAGTTTTCGATTCTACGCAGCGCGTAGTTGCAGTTTTCTTTGACCTGGAAATTATGCCTTCGACACGACCCAGAGGCACGGTATACTGAGAGATCTTCATGAACTTGGACTAAGGGGCAACCTACCGGTCTTTGTGCGGAATTTCCTTTGTGACCGTTCCTTCCAGGTGAAGGTACAGTTCACCCTATCTAAACCATTTGATCAAGAGCAGGGAGTCCCCCAGGGTTCTATTCTATCTCCCACCCTATTTAATATTAAAATAAATTCAATTACTGAAACGCTTTTACAAAACGTTGACTCCTTGTGCGTAGACGACTTTCTCGTCTGCTACAAGGGTCCTAGGATAGATGGAATAGAGCGGAAACTGCAACTGCAACTCAACGCCGCCCAGAGGTGGGCAGATACAGTTTTAAATTCCGCCCCCCCCCCCCAAAAAAAAACTTTTGTCCCTCATTATATAAAATGCCTTAAACTCTCCTGTCAAAAAGTTTTCAACATCCTAAATACCATCTCAGGAACTGAGTGGGGTGCGGATCGAGTCTCCATGCTACACCTCTGTCGCTCCCTGATCAGATCCAAACTTGATTACGGTTGCATCGTCTATTATATGGATCAGCTATACCATCATGCCTGAAAATGCCAGAGCCTGTACATCACCATGGGCTACGTCTTGCTCTGGGAGCTTTCCGCACCGCTCCAGTCGAAAGTCTGTATGTGGAGGCAAACGAAGCGCCTCTGTCCCACAGAAGAGGCAGATTCTCTCTTCAGCACGGATTAAAATTGTCTTCTCACCAAACAATCTAGCTCACAATTTAGTCTTCGATCAAAGATACATTAAAAAATTTTGAATCTCTTGAAGGTGTCACTCCTTCTTCTTTTTGCCTTCGAATTTGGTATTTGCTGGCAAAGGCCGAAATCCGACCGTAGGAGGTAGAGAATGACCCGTTTCCTGCCATTCCACCATGGCTAACACATAAACCAAATGTTATTATGTATAGATCTCGCGGCATGTCCCAAGAAAAACACAATGCCAGAAACTTACAAGCAAATGTTTGGAGAGGTGGTGATGTAAAAACTGAATTTATCTCCCGCTGCGGGTGAAATTCCTGACCTTCTTTTCATTTCTTTACAAAAACAGTTTTGCATTTCTTCCCACTTTGAATAATTCCTGGCTGTTAAAATGGCTTTCATGTGCCGAGATCGTTCAGTCGGCAAACTTCCAACGAACGGATCAAAAGATTTTTTTTTTTTTTAAATGCACATAAATGGCAAGCACAGATTTGTGAAGATCTATAGGCCTGAAAACCGTTAGTTTAATATCAGGTTCTGCCCACCAGTCAAGTGTCTGTGGGTTGTCACAACAAATTTGGTAATTCTATAGCTCTATGGATTCGTTCTCATTGTTGAGCAATTGCCACTAATACTGCCAGGGCAAAATTGGACAATTGCCGTCTTCAAACTGGACAAATCATCAGATGAGGCAGGCAAATGGAAAGCATTTTGATTGGAAGAAATGATTTCTGTTCAAGGATTAATAAACAATCAAGAATGTTGTTGTCGTGTGCTCCGCAATAAATATGCGAGTTTTTATTCTAAATGCTGAGAGAGCTAGACAGAAATCGTTCCAGTTTTGCATGGCCCACACCTCTGAGGATGGTGTTTTGGTAGAAGAATGTTGTGTGTTACTGTTGTTGTTTTGAAGAGAGAAACAAAATGCCTTGCTTTGAAAACACGCACAAAAAACGCCAAGAAATAGTTTGTTTATTTGTTGTTGCTGTTTTTGTTGTTCTCCAATGGAGGGCCGGTGCATGCAAAACTAGAATGAATTCTGTCCACCCGTCTGAGAGTTATTGAGGAAAAACTGGCGCCATTTCGTAATTTAGAACATACTATAGTCGACTTGACAACCCAAAACAAACAATCAAAAAGTGCACTTAAAATGTGAAGGCTTTATTAGACATTTCATATCACTGCTTGTTCAGAAAATGTGCAATTGGACCAATATCTAACCCCGATAATTATCTGAGATTAAAAAAAAAAATCTAAAAAATAAAAAACATCGTGCGAGAGTAAACATGTCCGGCAATAGAAGAGATTTCATGCCCGTTTCCGCCCACTCGAAGATCGTTTCGTTGACAAAATTAAACTGGTGAAAAGGTTTTTAATTCAATCATGCTATTATTGACACAATCATGTACAGTCGATGTCAAGGTTAAAGTACATTTATAAGAGACTTGTTTTTTTTCATGGTCTCGTTGATTATAGCCAGCGTAAATGTCCTTGAACTGTTTTCGTAGGCAGTTTGTTTTTGTAACGCTTTTTCTTAGAGATGGAAAGAAAGTGGGGCAAGATAGAATAAATGGATAAGTTAGCAGTGACGGTGCAATTCTCGACCCCGTGATTTTGATGAACTCTAACAGGGGAAGAGAAGGGGTGAGTAAAGGGAGATAGTAAATTCGTACATAAAATGTAGAGGGTTTAGAGACTTTAGGAAGGGTTTTGACATGTTAATTTGCAGCCGGCCGCACAGTATATAAGCGTGGCCATTCTTATGTTTGGACACTCCATGCAGAAATATCCATCTGTGCAGGCGGTCGGCGGGATTCTGCCAGAAGAATCAGAAGACTGTTATATTCATGTCTATGTCCATTATAGACACTGAAATGAGACCATATGCTCTTTGTGAGAATTACCCACTGCTGTTATCTACTGTTCCCTGATTTCTGATCAGGGACCAAGTGTAAGTGTCTGCCTGTTGATTCAACAATGACGTGAAGCTGACCTTAATTTTCCAGTAGGAGTGCTACCGAAGAATGCAAGACTTCCATGTATATTAGCTTGCAACTAGATCTAGCATGAATGTCTGGCATACACATTTGTAAATTGAAATTGATGTGTCTGGATGAGGCTGGGGATTGCCAGCCCATCCTAGAGCAGATCTAGATCTAACTTAACTACGTCAGTTTGTATTGACGAGTTTGATCCATTATAAGCGGTAGGCACAAATAACTGAGATAACATTGTCGTCTGAGACATTAGAATATTATTTGTTAGATAGTAGGCAGACTATATCTGAGAACTAGATAAGCAATACTTAAATTGTGAGTGAGACAGAATGATATAATCTTTTAGGAATCTAGAGGAGACTTCTAATGACATAGTATTGGATTTTCATTTGATGCTGCTGATGTTGTCTTTTTAGTATGTAAGAGCTAGACGAAATTGTTAGGGAATAATAAGTAAATAAATTTGTGGCCCTGCAGGTCTGTTGATAACAACAATTCAGATTGTTATTAGTATGTGGCATGGTATGAAAGAGTAATTCCTAAATACCTCTCGATTTTTAATTGCAGTCGTAACACTTATAATTCCTTAATACCCCAACACGTAACACTTATAATTCTTAATAACCCCATTAATTCAGAACACCCATAACCAAACTCGTAACAGTCGAAACCATTTATAACAGGGCCTGGTATAACAGAGATCTGGGTATAACAGGGATTTTTTGAATCCCCATTTTTTCTCCCTCTTTATCTTTAGTAAAATACATCTGCAATAACAGGGACCTACAAGTCTGTCCCCGCAGTTTTTTTGCATTGGTTGCGGCCGCAAAATTTCACCTTTTCCGCATCGCGGCCGCAAAATCTGTGATTTTCCGCAAAATCCTGCAAAATTCGCAAAAATCACCTCTATTATTAGGAAAATAATGATCCCTCATCCTGCGAAGGGCGTCGAAATACAGTGCTCATCGATTTTCCATGCACTCACTCTGCACGGGTGTAATACGGCGTGGTCAAGCTGACCATGCAGACCGCAAGCCGTCGGGTCACAGACCTCTTTGAGACGTAACTACCGTCTTATTGTTCACTGTATCTCTTCTAAATCAAAGGCATTGTGACAAGGACATGTTAACCAGTGAACCACTGGTCGGAATCACAAAGACTAAGCTTTCAAAGGCTCTCCTCACGCTATCAAAAGGTGTAGCATCGACATGCGAACTGTTGCTCAACAAATTTGCAATATTATCTCATTAATTTATTTTTCTCACAAGCTGACCATCATCTAGAGTTGTCTGTATCTAGGAACCAATCAGAAACAAGCTTTGAAATGATCTTTGCCCCAAATGCCCACATTGCTTCATTAGTATATATACAGTGTCAATCAGGATGAAACCATTTGTTTAGGGCTTGGGGGGGGGGGGGGCGTGGCTAGTTATCATGCTTTGTTCTCACGAAAACTACAGCCTGTCAGTTTGGTATCATCATAGGTTAGATCATTGGTTAGAGACTGACAGACAGAGGTTTTGCTGTTTAATTCATTACCAAGCGTGATTTGGCATAGCAGCGAATGTTTTCATACCGATCAATAAAAACCAACCCACGTGGACAGCGATAGTGTGGTCATTATTATATAGTAGGTTTTTAACTCTTTTTTCATGGGGCCTTTAGTTGTGTGCTGGAGAGGAAATCATTTGTGTCCAGAATTGTGCAAGTTAGAGAAGATTTGTAGATTATCTTTCTGGATCGGAAAAGTAAGTAGATTATCTTTTGGGCTTGACTAGAAATTTGTTTACAACTTTGACAATTCTGGGAACAAGTGATAGGCCTCCATCATTTTATCATAGATAAAACAATTTATGCCAATGTACGAGGAGCGGCTGAAAAGTTCTGCCCCCTAAGTAATTACTTCAATTGTAGGCCAGACACTCACATGAATTGCATATCTGGCCAAAGCTTTGAATGTCCTCTATGAAGTCCTGTCATCACTTTTCACCATAATCACCATCCCTTTCCATGCACACATGCCAATGTCAGACAAGCTGTTGCATTGTGTTGGCGAATAAATTAGGTGTATTGTGTTGGCGATGAGGTCAGGTCAGAAAAATCTGCAACTGGTAACATGTAATCCAGTACAACCTGTTTCATGAACTTGTACGCTAGCATGGTATCAGTGGGCGTGCACCTGTCGGTGCAAACGGCCAGGGCGGAGGAGGTTTCATCTAACCCAACGGCCACATGCTAGTGTTGGATGAACTACGAGTGGGTAATGTGGTTACTGCGTGGGTTCAATAGTAACTCCCTTAAGGATACACAGGATTAACAAACACAGGGTTCTGCTGGCAATCTTATTTATTCAAAAAGCCTAACAACGGTATCACTACCAAACAAAAAAAGCCCAACCAGCCATAAGCTGGAACAAGAGAAAAAGACGAAAATATGATTAGGATATAATGACAACATTAATCAGGCAATCAATGGTGGACATACATATTAATAGTATTAAGTATTAAATCAAGCAACAACAACATAATATAGAATTTAAGCAATAACCAACTGGATATGTATGCATGGAATAAAATAGCGCTAAGGTTAATGAATAACAACTACAAGTGGCTATATCATATACACAAGGAGTTTCCTAGTACACTGGCAACATAAACTAATGTACTAATCAAAGTATGAAGGACATAACAAATGAAGGGGCAAGAACACAATAGTTTTGCTCCACTGAGCCGGTGTACAGCACATCCAGAGTGGCCATTCCATAAAATAATAACGCAGTGGCCAACATGGCCCACTGACCGTCCATAACACAGACGCTGCATCCCAATGCAGGCCATCCTCATAGGCCCACTCCCATTATTAGTACTAACCCGCCCCAGGGCTATTGTATTGGTTACTTCCCTTCCCAATCGATACTGAAGGGTCATGCCCTTTGACCTTAGCCGCGGAGCTATGCCGCCAGGCTAACATGCGTATGACACACCACTAGATACATAAAGTAATGTGTACATTCCTAAAAATGAAACTGTCCTTCACACACTTACGAAACTCATAGAAGCATAATACATCTGGATAACTATAATACATGCACATGATATATATATATATATGTCGGCGAGACTCATTGCAACATGTGTAGACTCACTGAAACATTGTTCATCCACCGCCGCACATAGAACAATCCTGGGGCTCACCCATGTGAGGCCCAACTAATATTATACATCTCCAATAGGCCTACATGTAATTAATTACACATCTTAAACATTAAGCACACAATCACACTGCTCTCTATAGCATAGTGGTACTGGCAAGGTACACAAATACCCGTAATACAATCAAGCGTATAGTGCCGCTCGCTGTAACATAAGCCATCCACATTAACATGTCAGGAAATCCTCACTGCCTACCACAACAAGGCAATGCTACACATACACTATATATAGGCACACAAGCAAATCGTGATAGCTTGGTTAGCGAGCCATCATTATCATCTAGCACCGCAAACGTTAACTTTGACAATAAAGTCACAATATCAAGACACTGTACTGCAAAGCGCATCTTACACGAATAATGACAATGGCAATTACCGTTGAGCCGGACGTAATGGTCTCTGTAGATCAGCATTCTCTACGTGGCATCCCCGAAAGGGGGGGGGGGTGCGCAAATTAAAGTCACTTCTAATATAATAGTCTACAACTTACCCAAAGTTTCTCCGGGTCCTGTGCTACCGCTACATGCCTTATGGGGCGGGGTGGCGATGGCAAGCGTCGGCAAGCCTCTGAGCTGCTACGGGCCCGGGTTGCTGGGCTGGGTTCACTGTGCTGTCGGCTCTTGTCTCTGCGTCTATGATGGAGTGTGTTGACCACTCGAACTCGCTTCTTATTTATGAGCCCGCGCGGACGTCCGGGAGAGCTATTACGTAGCCCGTGTTGCACAAGTGAAAGGCTCGGACATTGAGTCCAGCCGAACAACATAACCGGTTAGGGTCCTAACACAATCGAATTTACAGTACGGTTAAAAGGGTGCACACAAAAGTCAATTAGGTATCCCAGTAAACTGCAGAAATTACTCTAACGTCCCCTCCAGCAATAATTGAATAAATTTGACCCAGGTTGGATTTATCCGGGATAACATGCGTCTAACTCGTGGTTTACTCTAGATCCGAGATCCTCTTATTAATCATTTCAATAGGACACGTGCATCAAAGTACAACGAAATTAGTACCATTATAAAGTAGAAACTTGCTGCTAAAATTCTAACTGACTACTTATACCAGAAACCCGGTAATAGTTTTAATATAAATTTTCAAAGTGTCAGGACTAACAACATTGGACAAATTTGTGCGGGATACTTTCGTCCATTAATACGACGTATCCCCATTGATAACAAACGTTATCATGAGTACCTATTTTGTACCGATAGGGTATTGTCTACTCTCAAAAATGAATTCGGGTTCCCGTCTTTCTGTCGGTGGATAACAACGAAGGAGCGAGTTGTAAGAAACTTAAAGCCATGATATAAGAGTTGGAAGCCCGGTGGTCAACATTTCCAACTGACCAATCAAAATGCGCGCTTTTCACCGTGATGTGAATAACGGGTCCCGCGCTAGTATTACAAGGTAAATAATCCAATTAATGGTACTCGGCCAAGTGTCCATAAACTACTATGAGTGGCCGTCCCTCACTCACGCACCAGAGTTACCATGAAAGCACATTAAAAATAGAAAGTCGTTCATCCTCTCACACTAGGGCACAATGTGACCCTCAGTACTTGAGTCCTTCACATTGGCCCCCGGTAGCGGTGTGGTCATAGGCTTGTTTGCCTAAATCACAGACGAAGAATAATTGAGCAAACTTCCCGGACGCAGCTACGAAGCTGGCGGCAGCAGGCCAGTGATTGATTGATAGGGCAGATGGCAATATACCGTCACTCTGGCCTGGATATCGTGACACAGAGCATCCACCAGTATTGGTGTTCTTTGGTTTGGGTCTTTCACCCTAGTCAGTTGGGACTGCGAGGCTGTGGAGTAGCCTACAGGCAGCCGGTCAGGCAATATGACTGTCCCTCTGGCATCCTCCTGCACCTGGATACATTTCTAGTCGTCTTGACCCTGTCTTGCCACTTGGATAAGTTGTGTCCAGGCGAGAGAGTGAGTCTGATGTTTGCGCAGCTCTTTCTCACTAAAAACAAATTCTTTGCGCCAGTCTTAACACTCACCTCGTCTTCTTTCATCTTTGTCTCGTCTTCTTTCCTCTCAAAATTCCAACGGCGATGGGCGAGTGCGGTGGCAGCAGGTTTGGATAGACTGGAAGCTGTTAGCACAGACCTACACGTTGGTGGCTGTGGGCTATGGTCGCTTCATCGTCGATTGAAGTGGAGGCGTGGGGAGGCAGCACCCACAGTAGCTGAGCAGCCTTATTTAAGGATAGCACTGCTCACCTCAACTGAGGAAGGGGCTAGAAAAGGTGCCCTAAAGAAAGCCCACTTCACATCACCCTGACTGGTATACCGCGACCAGTGGGGATCCCTTTTTGCGGTCGAAACAAAAAGAAATTCAGCTTACTCAGGCTAGGAGCCTGGAATATACGCACACTACAGGACAACTCAAACAACCCGGAAAGACGCACTGCACTTATTGCCATTGAGCTCAGCAGGTACAACCTGGACATAGTGGCACTCAGTGAGACCAGACTCCCTGATAGTGGCCAACTCAAAGAGCTCAGTGGTGGATACACCTTCTTCTGGAAAGGCAAGGGTGCAGTCGAACCGAGACAGCATGGTGTTGGGTTTGCAATTAAAAATGACCTTGTCAGAAACTTGCAGTCCATGCCAATTGAAATAAATGACAGGCTAATGGCACTCAGGATCCCAGTTGGGAAAAGCCAGTCAGCCACCCTCATTAGCGCATATGCGCCCACCATGACAAACCCAGATGAAGCCAAAGACAAGTTCTATTCTGATCTAGAATCTGTCATAATCTGTCCCGGCAGCTGATAAGCTGATTCTCTTGGGGGACTTCAATGCTAGGGTTGGCTCCGAAATCTCAGCGTGGCCAAAGGTTTTTGGCCCTCATGGAGTTGGTTCATGCAATAACAATGGGTTGCGCTTACTTACTTTGTGCGCTGAATTTGGCCTGTTCAGTACCAACACAAATTTTAGTCTCCCCGTGAGAAACAGAACGTCACGGATGCATCCCCGCTCAAAGCATTGGCATCTCATAGACTATGTCATTGTGAGGAAGACTGACAGAAAGGATGTCCTTGTAACAAAGGCGATGTGTGGTGCCGAGTGTGGAACTGACCACAGACTCATTGTTTGCAAGCTCAGACTAACATTGAGGCGCAATAGACGCCCTCAAGGGAAAGCGCCACCTAAACGCCTAAATGTTTCAAAACTCTGCTCAGCTGAGAAACAGAGCGAGCTCTCATCAGAACTCTCCTCAAAATTGGATTGCGTGACTTTTGACCCTGAGAACATTGAACAGAGCTGGACTGACCTAAATACGACTGTACACTCTTGCGCCAGCAGCACAGTTGGTTTTCCTGTCTGCAAGCACCAGGACTGGTTCAATGATAATGATAATGAAATCAAAGTGCTCATCAAAGAAAAAAATAGTCTCATCCAAGCTCACTGCAGTGACCCCTCTTCCACAGCAAAAGCTGATGCACTGCGTGCATGTAAGGGTGTACTCCAGAAGAAGCTGAGGAAAATGAAAAATGACTGGCTTGAAGAGCGAGTAAGAGAAACTCAGAAATATGCCGACACAAACAACACTAGAAAGTTCTTTGAGAGCCTCCGAGCTGTGTTTGGACCATCCCGCTCTGGCACTACGCCACTTCTTGCGTCAGATGGTTCAACACGCATTGTTGAATTGAATGCCATAATTCAGCGTTGGGCAGAACATTTCGGAGGTGTGCTAAATCGGCCATCAAATATAAATACTGAGTCCATTGACCGCCTCCCTCAGACTCCTATTAATGCAGCTCTTGCCAAGCCATTCACAGCAAATGAGACCCGAACTGCCACAAATCAGATGTCCTTTAACAAATCACCAGGCGTGGATTCAATTCCTGCTGAGGTGTATGCCTTCGGTGGAGAAAAGCTTATTGAAAGGTTGACCGAGTTGTTCAATCATATGTTGAAAGCAGGGAAGCTGCCACAGGACTTCAAAGATGCTTCAATCATCCATCTGTACAAAAACAAAGGGGACAGCCAAGTCTGTGACAACCATCGGGGAATCTCTCTACTTTCAATTGCTGGCAAAATATTGGCAAGAATGCTTCTGAATCGCCTTCTTGATCTAATGACTTGCTTCCCGAGAGCCAAAGTGGCTTTCGTAAAGAGAGGAGAACAGCGGATATGATTTTTGCTGCCAGACAGATTCAGGAAAAATGCATGGAACAAAATAAAGCGCTGTATATCACATTTGTTGACCTCACAAAAGCATTTGACACGTGTGTCGTGAAGGCCTCTGGAAAATCTTGGCGAAGTTTGGGTGTCCACCCGAATTCATCACAATAGTGCGCCAGTTTCATGATGGCATGCAAGCTGCAGTCAAAAGCAACGGCAGTGTTTCAGAGCCCTTTGCTGTCACAAATGGGGTAAAACAGGGTTGTGTCTTAGCCCCAACTCTGTTCAGCATCATGTTCTCTGCAATGCTACAAGAAGCCTTTAGCTCTCCTCCTCAAGGGGTAAGCATCAAGTACCGAACTGATGGCAGTCTATTCAACCTCAGGAGACTTCAGGCAAAAACCAAAACCAAAAGTACTCAAGTCTGTGACCTACTATTTGCTGATGATTGTGCACTTCTGGCACACGATGAGGATAGCATGCAAAACTGTGTTGATAAGTTCTCTAGTGCCTGTGACAACTTTGGCCTCACAATAAGCACAAAGAAGACGGAAGTGCTCCATCAGCCTACTCCAGACGACAAGTATCCTGTGACCCCAAATATCAAAGTCCATGACAGTCTTCTGAAGGTGTCGGAGAACTTCACCTATCTTGGCAGTACACTGTCTTCCGCGGCTCGTATTGATACTGAAATTCTCTCAAGAATCAGCAAAGCCAGCTCTGCATTTGGCAGGCTTCGAAAGAGAGTGTGGGATGTTGCCGGCATTCGCACAGACACTAAGCTGAAAGTGTACAATGCTGTGGTCCTTCCCACCCTACTCTATGGGGCTGAAACCTTGACAGTGTACCAATCGCATGCCAGAAAGCTAAATCACTTTCATCTGGCCTGCCTTAGAAAGATCCTAAGGATCAAATGGCAGGATAAAATTCCAGACACTGAGGTCCTCAATCGTGCCAAGGAATTGAGCATCTTCTGCCACCTGAAAAAAATTCAGCTACGTTGGGCAGGACATGTTGTCAGAATGCCCGACTCCAGACTCCCTAAGCAAATCTTCTTCTCTGAGCTCTCCAATGGAACGAGGAATGTTGGGGCCCCAAAGAGACGTTACAAAGACACTCTCAAGCAATCACTGAAGGCCTTTGCCATTGATGTGAGTGAGTGGGAAAAGCTCTCGCTTGATCGTGCAAATTGGAGGGCGGCCCTTACCAGAGGCAGTAAAGCATGGGAAGCTGACAGAGTCCAGCAGGCTATCAAAAAAAGAGAACGGCGCAAGAAAAGGCCCAGTGGTACTGAACCAACGGAGCACTCTTGTCATTTATGCGGAAGGGTCTGCAGGGCAAAAATAGGACTTATCAGACACATGAGAAGCCATAAGTCATGAAAGAACAGTCTTTCCATTCTGTCCTCTGTGTCCTTTAGTTCTCTTTATTGTCCATGTGTTGAAATTCTCAACAATTTCTGTTCTTTATTCCTCTGGTGTTGTTAAGGTCATCATCATACCTGATGGACGAACTATTATTATTATTATTATTATTATATGGGCAAGGGTCAGTGCGACCCAGGCGCGATTCTCCGTGAGTAAGGTCACTGACCGGACAGTGGGCATTGAGTCGTCGCGCACGGGGCGTGGGTTAATATTATTATGTTCTACGATTGAAAATAGCGGAGTTGTTTTCTTTTCTTTATGCCGGTACTGCTTAACACAGTGATTCCCCTTGCTTAGGCCTAGCGTTACTTTCACTGACTCGGTATCCCAAGACTAACTGAAAAATGGATGCCTTTGTGACAAGAAAACAACCTAAACCCGACGCGAAATGTGCAGAGAAGACAACTGCGAAGGACAGGCAAAAACAATTCCCTAAAGGCCTGTTTATACTGTGGTAGGTTTTAGGAACAGAAAAAAGGAATGGGGGACTGTGTGGGAAGAACTCTCTTGGCTTTCCGACTGTCCAAATCTTCTCTGCATCAGTCGTTGATGGGTAACATTGTGGCGCTTATAATAAAAACAAACATTACGCCCTTTTAGAGCAGCACTTAGAATGACAGTATGAAAGAAATGCATGTATTGCATGGTATTTTGTGAAACAATGGTATCTCAGAGATGAAGGTGAGAGAAAGTGCAGACAGTAAAGTACATACTTATTCATTTAAACTTAAGGTATAGATTGGTAAAGTACATTATTATTCATTGACTAAGATAATAATTATAGATTGTTGAGGTGCATTCTTATTCAACAACTGAGTTATAGTTGATAAAGTGTATTCTCATATTCTCATTAATTAACTAAGTTATAGATTGGCAAAGCAGTATTCTCATTCACTGTGTAACATATAGTTTGGTACCTGCGTTACAGATTGATAAAGTACATTCTCAGTTCATTAACTAAGTTATTGATAAGTAAACTACATTCTCATTCAGTAGCTAATTTATAGATTTGGTAACAAACTTCAGTAACTAAGTAAAATATTAGTAAAGCATATTCTTACTGAATAACTGAATTGTAGATTCAGTTTACCAAAGGGAGTATACAGCACGCTTGTTTCGGCTTTGTTGTATAGTCAATCAACTCTGGTACAGTAGTAGTGATTTTTGATTTTTTTTATTAGATGAATATAGAATAGATGTATGAGTGGTTTTGCTGGAAGTGATTTTTTTTCTTAAAATTAAATCAGTCATGGAATAAGATCAGTGGTGTTACATGTATTTGGTTTGATTTCATACTGTCTGAAGTTTCATACGGTTTTAAAAACGTACATAAGTCTAACATATGTTGAGGAAATCTTTATTTAGTTATTTATGTTTCTGTTTTTAATCTGGAAAAAAAATTTAGAAGTTCTGTTAAAGAAAAACCAATGCAAATTTTTTGCAAAATTTGTCATTTTCAGGTTGCAAATTTTGCATTTTTGGTTGCAAAATTTTGATTATTTTTTTGCAAATTTCCGCGGGGACAGTCAAGTGCCAGATCTGTTATAACAGGGATACCGAGAGCAAGAATCTGACTCTGAGCCGTCACGTAGGCAAACAGCGAGCGCAGTTCGGTAGATCTAACTGTAATAAAACCTTACACGATCACGCGAGTGATGCCGGTGGTTATTTCTACAATCTTTGGTGGCAGTCAAAAGAAGAGAGAGAGACAGAAAGTAGGCGAGGCGAGGCCAGTGTCAAGACAACTAATTAAAACGAAGAGGCAAGTAATGTGTGTGTCAAGCTCTAAAAGCCCTTCTCAGCCGCACACTACACACCTAGTGTTGAAATCACACGTGGACCATCATTTTCCTTTGTTGACACCGCCCTAAACCAATTAAATATAATATGGCATCAAATGACAACAAGTGAAAACGGCAATGCCTTTCCACTGAGAAGAAATTGGAAATAATTCAAGAAATTGACAAAAAGACTGCATCACTGGCTGAGATTTCTTGGAAATTTGAGATTCCATAGATATGGATCCATGCATACGATCATCATAAGACAAAAAGAAGATACATGTACTTCAGATTGTGGCTGCCTATTCACGGGGAAGTTTTGCGCAAGATCGGAAGTGCCTTTGACAAAGTACACTACCTATGATTTAAAAATCGCAGGATTAGGCCATTTTGGCTTATTTCTCTTGGAAGTCTGATATAACAGGGACCTGATATAACAGGGATTTTGCTCTGGTCCCTCAATCCCTGTTATATCAGGTTTCGACTGTAATATGATGGCGGCCGACAGCTTGCGGCCATATCCAGTCATTGAAAGGGCTTCAGGAGTATAACTGGAGGGAAAATCCGGAGTCTGAGTCCCTACGGCAGTTCGACATTGTACTCAACCCGTTCTGGCAAATTCTGCGACGGTGCTGGTGCCAAACTGCAACAGGAAATTTTCTTATTTAGATCATCTGCCCTGGTGTCCCCCAACTTTGGTCAGATACAATCTTCATGTGCGGTAAAAACGCCCTCAACTCGCTGGGTGTCCTGTGACAAAACGCCTTTACGTTTGTAAAAGACATTCTAATTTCTTATTTCTTGTAGTCCAAGCAGAGAACGCCCTTTGAATACTATGAAACCTCTCCCAAAAGATGTGCTTATAATCTCTTCCCCCCCCCCCCCATTTCAGTGCCCTCAACCCAATCCAATGTGTATGACCTACAATTGGATACCGATATGACATTCACTTCTGGCTACAACAACAGACAGTGTATATGCAACCAGACTCAGTGCTGTTCGATTTAACAGTCTTTGTCTTTGAGGGCGAGAAAAAAAAGTCACACGAATCATGCCATTGGGCCTCAGAATTAGCCTTTAACAACTTCTCAGGGCGCCACTAAACTCAGGAGGTTCAGGGAATATATTTGGTATCGAGACCTTTATCTATAATTATATGTTGCCCACATGTCTTGGTTAAGGTAACAGGCTTGAGACATCCCATTCCCTTCTATACAAGCATACAATATCAGTATAGTGTTGGCACTGCCATAGTAAAACGTAGTAAGCGGCGTGTCACACACATCCCTCCCCCCGCCCACTTTCTAAAATTGTTCTGTCCAAAAAATCTGGTTCTGCACTGTCACAAAATTTCATAATGAATTACCCAATCATGGTTGTTTATACGGATATATCGATCCAGCAGCTACTTTTTTCCCTTTAAACTATAGCATGACATTCAGTATTGCTAATTGCAACTGTGGAAGTTTAAGAAATATGCTTTTTTTTAAAACAAAATTTCTTTTTCGTCTCGTGCTTTTTCATTCAAATTAACAATTTTAACTCGCTAGGAACTGTAACTCAGCCTGTTCTGTGATTGGAAAATGGCATGCCGCTTCAGTGATGACGTTGATTCTGAGGTTCATTGAACTGAATATAAAACAATGGAGTTTTTATTAGGTGTTGCATTTGTATTCTTGTATTTTGTATGCTTCTTTTATTCTATTTGGGAAATTTGCCTTAGTGTCATTGCGGTCTGGTTAGAACGAGAGCACACAGTTTTGATTTTTGGGGAAGGGAGGGGAGTAGGGTGGTAGGGGGAGGGAATGGTAGGGATAAGCCTGTTCGGCCTGCTCTTCTAGATTTCCAGCTGCCGAGGTATCTTTAACGTGGCATAGTGCACTCGGACCCTCCGAGTTTTTCGTCCTTATCCGAGAAGACTAGGTGCTCGATCCTACCTACCATAGGGTCAGGGACAGGAAAATATGAGAAAAATCTCAAAATTCCAACATGCCTGCACCGACCGGGATTAATGTTTTATTGACTTAATGAGAGAGGAGATTAGAGTTTCGTTTCTCACAGTGAGATTTTATGTTTTGAATATACGAAATTCAGGGGGGAGGGGAAAAAACCAGTGCGCACAAGTTTACATTTATTTTCTCACTGCTCTCTCTCGTCAAGTTATCAAGTTATTCACAGATGATTTGCCTTGACACTTCAACCAACTCTACCTTGCGTTGTAACCATTTTTGTACATCTGTATAAAGCCTCCAAATAGCGTTTGCAAAGATGACATGAAATGCCAGTGGCTTAGCAACAAATACATTATACGTTGGGTGGGGGTAGCGCATGATCCGATGTAACACTAGGGCATGCTGCATAAAGGCGTCTGTCGATAGGTCTTTCATTAGGAAAATCCGGGAGAAAATGACCGACTTTTTTTTTTGTTGGCTCAGATTGAAATACGATTTGGAATGTATCCATTCAGTGCATGGCTCAATGATTACAGAAGACTGAATAGACAAGCATATAATCCAAAGGGCTGTATAAAAGGTAGATTCATGTGTAAAGTAGACACAAAAATCTATAGAAAAAGATTAGAGAGAGAAAAAAAATACGCATATCGATAAACAAGTAAATAAATTCATAGCTGTCTATAGGGACCATCCTGGGGGTTGGACCCGATTGGAGTCTTTTATATCCCAGAATTGCCAACCACTGAATTCTGCGTTGTCGGCTGTTCTCGAACCGTTTAGGTCTTTTCATCATCAGCTGACAGGATTTGACAGTTCAGTTTGAACAGTTGGAATAATTATATTCTGTATTTCACACGTTAATAAATAACGTAAATATTGAGTGAAAATAAATAAATTTATAGATAATAAAATAAAACAATTTTCAGCCACAGGCGGCGGGATATGCTCCATTATGAATAAAATAAAACAGTCACTATCTTCTGAACGATATCCATAGTAATAGAATAATAATAGCAGTAATAGTAAGACGTGCGAGGATTAAGCTTACTTCATGCACCTAATGATATCAGTTTTCGTATTTTTCACCTTTCGTCATTGCCCCCTTTTTTTTTTTCGAAAGATGACCGACTATGTTGTTGCTCGTAGAATATTGTGTTGCTTTGATTAAACCGCTGTTCAGTACATGGTATGTACTCTACGAGCTGGAAATCAAATCTCTTGATAAAGGTGTGCTAAGAAAACTAACATCATAGTACGTGGGACCTTTACATAGTAGAGGGGGGAGAAGGCAATGCCTTGATACATGTGGTTAGTACAGTAAGTGGCTGGCTCAAAAAATAATTTGTTCACCTGACTAGGGGACAAAAGGTTAACACGTGTATAAACGGCATGTAAATGCAGAAAGTTCTTGATTATGGGCCTTCTATTTAACAATAGAACTTACTGTACTAACCACAAGATAAGATAAGATAAGATAAATTTTATTCGTCCTTGTACAAGGAAATTTGTTTTGATCATTGAATACATAACAATACAGTTACAGAAGCAGAAAGTATGATACATAGCGCGCACACACACATATATGCACACACACTGATAAATTAACTAAATTAACAAAATTAACAGTGCACACAATATGCTTCCCTAACTAAAACACATTGACCTGACACGCAGGACATAATTCAACTGTGCACAGATTACGATCAAGATGACGACATTATTGTAACATCCTAGTTGATGATGGAATAAACGATTTAAAGTAGCGCCCAGTTTTAGTTTTCTTTGACAACAGCCTTAAACTTCTTACAGATCTTATATATTCCTTGTTCAGGGGATGTTGGGGGTCATTTATAATAATATTAGCTTTTTTAATACAAGCACCAGTGTACAGCTCATCAAAATATGGCAGATCACAGATACAAATTTTGGATGCTTTTTTAATTAAATTATTGATCTTATTTTATCTTTTTGTAAGATGTTTCCTTCCCAACAGACAACTCCATACATCAAAACGCTCTGAATAGCCATGGTGTAAAATATTTTCAGAATGCTTTTGCTAACTTTTAAAAAGCGGAGCTTCCTGAGGAAATACATGCACTGGTTGGCTTTCTTGTATACATATGTTACATGCGCATGCCAGTTAAGCAATGAATCAATAGTAATGCCAAGATATTTGGCCTCTGTGACAATTTCAACCTCTTCATTGTTGATAGTAAGAGGGCAAACAGGATCGTTGTTATTTTTCCTAAAGTCAAAAACAAGCTCTTTTGTTTTCTTAACATTCAGTAGAAGATAGTTGTTATTACACCAACAATGAAAGGATTGTACAATGTTAGAATATTCGTGGCCAGAGTTAGGTAAAAGGCCTAAAATAGCAGAGTCGTCGGCAAATTTAAGAAGGTAAACGTTGTTGTGTGTCACAGTGAAATCATTTGTATACAATGTATACAAGGCAGGTGACAGCACGCAGCCTTGTGGCGCTCCTGTGTTTGTTGTGAGTAATTTGGAAAATGTGTTGTTTATATCCACAAATTGGCTTCTCTGTGTTAGAAATTCGAAGATCCAGCTCTTTAAAAAAGAACTCACGTGTAGGTTGGTAAGCTTTTGAAACATTAAGTGCGGTTGTATGGTGTTAAACGCAGACGAAAAATCGACTAGGAGTACACGAAAACAGGTTTTACCAGTGTCTAAATGACTGTAGATGTTATGCAATAAAAACAATAAGGCGTCTTCTGTGTTCCTGTTTTCTTTGTATGCAAATTGCAGAGGGTCGAGATTTTGTTTGACCTCCTTCGTTAGTTCAGTTAAAACAAGTTTTTCAAAGCATTTAAAGATAATGGAAGTTAAGGCAACTGGGCGAAGGTCGTTCATTTCAGATATTTTTGGTTTTTTGGGGACAGGTAAGATTTTTGACAATCTCCAAATGTTTGGTATGTAATGGTTTTGAAAGGATTTGTTGAAGATGAAAGTAAAAATTGTTGCTAGTTGTTCAGCACATGTTCTCACTACTTTGCTTCCAATGTTATCTGGTCCAGATGCCTTTCTTTCCTTAACAGATTAAAATTGTTTCACAACAGCATCATAATCAAAACAAATATTACATTCATCATTATCAAAATCAAAACTGTCTCTTATTTCCTGGTGTTGGTTGGAGAAATCGTGTTTGTCAAAGCGACAGTAGAACTGATTCAATTCATTGGCAAATTCGCTTTCATTCACAACATTCACTTTATTCTTCATACAATCGTACCCCTTAACCTGTTTCATTCCCTTCCACACAGATGACATGTCATTTGATTTAAAACTTGCTTCAATTTTATCTTTGTATTCTTTTTTACACACTTTGATTCTCTTTTTAATTTGTTTGTTTACTTTAGCGAGGTCGCTTTTACTATAGTTTTTTCGGAGTCTTTTTTTGTCAACAAATATCATAGGGGTCACTTACGATGTATCCGCCATTACTGTTGTTATTGCGTCCTAAAGGAAACACGATACACGCGTTCACAAGGACCCAATTGACCCGACCGCCGAGGTTATCGGCAACATGCGAACGATCGGCTGACTGACCACTATCTATCCTTTCACAGGGCGTTACGTGGACCAGTTCACTCAAAGCAGGATGAGGGTTAAATTAAACTGAACAGCTCTGAATACAAAACATAAATAAAGAAAGTGTACCCAAATAGTCCGTGAAGGGCGCAAAGGGCCGTTATCGTGTCGACGCGCCGTAAAACCCAAACTCAAACTCAAACTCAAATAGGACTTCCGCAGGGTTGGTAGGATTACCATAGGTGCGGATTTCCTATACCAAACCGACAGCGTTGCAATGTGGTAACCAGCGGATCTACATAGAAATGACTTCAGGTCAGTCCTACGCGTCGGACTGATAATAGCGTTGCTGGCTGGACTGTTTCTTATTATTACCAGAGAGTAGGCTATGTATTTATAGAGAGATCTCACCTTCGCCAAATTGCAAAACTAGGTCACGGTGGTAAACAAGAATTGAAAGAGACCACCTCCACCAAAGATAGTATGCGTATCTGTTTACTGTGGTTTGTTCATATTTTTGGGCTGATTGAAACTATTTAGAGCCGTTTGTAAGCTCTTACGCCCCGTGGAAATGCACAAACGCGTATTGTTTACCGCAGCGACCTACTTTCCGCTCCATGCTAACAGCATTTTCGCGGAGCCGCCCGTGTCTTGCAGTGCAAATCTACCAATGGTGAAATCTCTCTATACATACATACTCCCTTTTATTATTGTCATTAGTTATTACGTTCTGCAAGATATTAATGGAAACGTTTTCTCTTGCAGCTGACACCCTTTCACTTGACCAGCACTTCAACTTCAACTTCGGCAATTAATGATGCGAGAAGACAACATCGACATCGACCATGTGTGGTTCAACTGAGCCTGGACAAGATTTGACCTTTGACTTTTTGGCTCTGAGACTAAAAGAGATTGGGCTGCGTAAAGTAATTCATGAACTAGTTGATGACAGACACTGTTAACATCCTGTGTGATTGTAATGTGTCAGTGGTTAGCGCGATTGGAATAATTATGGGAATCGTGCCAATCTGTCATTCGATTTAGGTGAACAATGGTTCTATTTGTATAATACAGGGGTGGCCAAACCGCGGCTGGCGACCCACATGCGGCTCTTTGATCTTCAATATGCAGCTCGCGGCTTTATTTTTGGCAGTGCAATTTTGCAACTCTTAGATGTTCACTTAGTTCATTACCGTATTTATTACGTTCAGTATAGTTAGAACAATCGTGAAGATTTTGAAAATATTTGGTATATATGTGTACTTTGTGATTATTAAAACTAATGCAAATTGACAGTTTAAAAAACTGCACACAGGAATGTATATTGTTGCACCACAAGTGTATCTGAATACATGTATTTATCTAAACATTTTTGTAACAAAATGGTGTATAGCAATAAAAACGTGCGTGTAAATTTTATTCATATCTTGAGGCTCTCGAACATCTGAAGTTTATGGTTTGTGGCTCTTATATTAAGTAAGTTTGGCCCTGTTATAATACATAATTATTCCCTTGTACAAATCATTGCAATAAGGGCAGACAGCAAAATGAATGTATGTTACTTTTAAATACGACTATAAAATATTGAAGGAAGAAGTCGGAAGCCATGCTTTGAAGTTGTAAGCAATATAACATTTGAGAAACTGTTGAAGAAACCTATAGTCCTAACATTTTTGACAGCTGGTTCATCACTGTGGAGAGTCAATTTGTTGCAAAGGGTCATTAGAATCACGAAGATTGACATGTACAGGTCCCATTCTACCATTCCGAAAATGGTATCAGCAGTACAGTTTATGCCAGTAGTTTTCAAACACGGCAAAGAGGAAGGGGACACTTGTCTTCGGGAGGGGGGAGGGGTTAAGCCTTGGAAGAAACGGAGAATTTCTATCAGAGGAGGAACTCCAAAATGGGTTCGAATATACTCCGTATGCTGTGCTTAGTATAATAATTATATCAAATGAAATACCAATATACGCAGCTGCATGGTGTCACGGGTCGACCTTGTACCCTCACGTGTGCTAACATCATGCTCCCCAGTTGCATTAGTACTTTGAGAGCCGAGTCGGCGCTAAGTGATTAAAGCGTGCAAGGTGGAATTAGACTTCACATCCGGTCATGCGCAGTTTACCATGACCGTGTATTTTTGCTAGAATTTCAAAATACCAGCTCACATTAGTCTCATGTGAAATTGCAAAGCATTATCCCTGTCACGACAAGGCTCGGCGTGCCCTGCCTGAGTGTGGCTGCTAGCTGAAGACACTGTATAACGTACTGATGACAGGCTGATAGAGTCAGAGAGGGTACAGCCTAGGTCGAAGCACAAGACAGATAGTCCACGCGTGCCTTTTTCATCTGCGGTCCACCTCCCATAATGGACATCATTGTAAGTTGTCGTGCAAGAAGCCGTATGCAGAAGCATGCCCTACTGTTACATCGGATCATGCATTCCCCCCACCCAGCGTAAAATACCTAGATTTGTTGATACGCCAAAAACCCATCTAGCGACACCAAAAACCCATAGAGACAACTGTATCTACCAAAAACCCACAAAGACAATTGTACCTACCAAAAACCCACAAAGACAACTGTGTCTACCAAAAACCTACAGAGACAACTATACCTACCAAAAACCCACAAAGACAACTGTACCTACCAAAAACCCACAAAGACAACTGTACCTACCAAAAACCCACAAAGACAACTATACCTACCAAAAACCCACAAAGACAACTGTACCTAACAAAAACCCACAAAGACACCTATACCTACCAAAAACCCACAAAGACAACTGTACCTACCAAAAACCCACAAAGACAACTGTACCTACCAAAAACCCACAAAGACAACTACCAAAAACCCACAGAGACAACTGTATCTACCAAAAACCCATAGAGACAACTGTATCTACCAAAAACCTTTGGAGACAACTGTACCTACCAGAAAAACCATAGGGACAACTGTATCTACCAAAAACCCACAGAGACAGCTGTACCTACAAAAAACCCTTGAGACAACTGTACCTACCAAAAAACCATAGAGACAACTGTATCTACCAAAAACCCACAAAGACAACTGTACCCACCAAAAACCCACAAAGACAATTGTACCTACCAAAAACCCACAGAGACAACTGTAATTATCAAAAACCCACAGAGACAACTGTACCTACCAAAAACCCACAGAGACAACTGTACCTACCAAAAAACCCAGAGACAACTGTATAGAATCTACCAAAAACCCACAGAGACAATTGTACCTACCCAAAACCCATAGAGACAACTGCACCTACCAAAAACCCATAGAGACAACTGTATCTACCAAAAAACCCACAGAGACAACTGTATCTACCAAAAACCCATAGAGACAACTGCACAGGTCCAAAACCCATAGAGACAGCTGTATCTACCAAAAAACCCACAGAGACAACTGTACCTACCAAAAACCCATAGAGACAATTGTACCTACCAAAACCCACAGAGACAATTATTTCTACCAAAAATCCACAGAGACAGCTGGACCTACCAAAAACCCATAGAGACAATGGTACCTGCCCAAAACCCACAGAGACAACTATTTCTACCAAAAACTCACAGAGACAGCTGTACCTACCCAAAACCCATAGAGACAATTTTACCTACCAAAAACCCATAGGGACGACTGTACCTACCAAAAACCCACAGAGACGACTGTACCTACCAAAACCCCACAGAGACAACTGTACCTACCAAAACCCCACAGAGACAACTGTACCCACCAAAACCCCACAGAGACAACTGTACCTACCAAAAACCCACAGAGGCAATGGTACCTACCAAAAACCCACAGAGACAACTGTACCTACCAAAACCCAACAGAGACAACTGTACCTACCAAAAAACCCATAGAGACAACTGTACCTACCAAAAACCCACAAAGACAACTATACCTACCAAAAACCCACAAAGACAACTGTACCTAACAAAAACCCACAGAGACAACTGTACCTACCCAAAACCCACAAAGACAACTGTACCTACCAAAACCCCACAGAGACAACTGTACCTACCAAAACCCCACAGAGACAACTGTTCCTACCAAAACCCCACAGAGACAACTGTACCTACGAAAACCCCACAGAGACAACTGTACCTACCAAAAACCCACAGAGACAATGGTACCTACCAAAAACCCACAGAGACAACTGTACCTACCAAAACCCCACAGGGACAACTGTACCTAACAAAAAACCCATAGAGACAACTGTACCTACCAAAAACCCACAGAGACAATGGTACCTACCAAAAACCCATAGAGACAACTGTACCTACCAAAAACCCACAGAGACAACTGTACCTACCAAAAACCCACAGAGACAATCCTACCTACCAAAACCCCAGAGACAACTGTACCTACCAAAACCCCACAGAGACAACTGTACCTACCAAAACCTCACAGAGACAACTGTACCTACCAAAAACCCATATCAGGGCTGATGAGATCCCAACAGGAGACAGGGGTGGAGATAATATTTACTTTAGCAAACAGGAGATGGGACGAAAAGTGTCACAGCAGAAACAACAGGAGACGGGTTTGAAGCTGTCACAGCACAGACAAAGGATGAATATAATATCATAATAGAGACAACATGAGACTGGTATGAAAATGTCTTACTCTTAGTACAGACAACAGGAGACACGGAATGAGATAAAATAAATAGGAGACAAGAGTG
The DNA here is from genome assembly GCA_963931925.1 of Onchidella celtica. Classification (NCBI taxonomy): domain Eukaryota; kingdom Metazoa; phylum Mollusca; class Gastropoda; order Systellommatophora; family Onchidiidae; genus Onchidella; species Onchidella celtica. The sequence continues at coordinate 14,243,091 of OZ007576.1, read as the reverse complement.
AAGATATCATTGCAGGGGGAGACAGGGTTGAAGATGCCACCGGAGGAAATAAGGGAGGGGGGAATTTCACACCAGTGACTCACATCAGGGACAACAGAAGACAGAAAGGGAGACAGGCAGACAGATGGAAGGTAGGTAGCTGGATAGGTAGGTAGGCAGGCAGGCAAAGGGGGGGAGGGGGCAATCGCCCTGCTCAAAATAAATCTTTTATTCTCCATTCGCAGGTAGGTAGGTAGGTAGGTAATGTAGGTAGGGTAGGTGGGTAGGGTAGATAAGGAAGGTAGGTAGGTAGGTAAGTTTTGGTAGATAGGTAGGCAGGCAGGCAGGTAAGGAACTACAGAGGGGGAGAAAGAGACGAATGACATTTAAATAATAGGAAGAGTGAAAGTGACACATCAGATGTAGGGGTTACCTTTTCCATAGGATTGCTTCTTTGGTAAAAAGATTGTACATGAACCTGCATCCATCCACGTTGTCTGCAGCAGTAGTTTTCTCATACCATACTGCAGAGAGTCTCTATTCATGATTCTACCACTATCAGGTGAGATTGGTGATAGGTTGAAAGCAGTTAATTCCTGTCGTATTAGCTGTGCAGCCTTGAGAATTTTGTTTTCATCATCAGGGTTTGCACTCTCAACAGCTACTTCGTGAATCATGCCTCCGTAAAGTTCGGAAATTGTAAAAAAATATATCTCTGCCTGATTTGTGTGCTGACAGGGTGAGAATGCGCCATAATATATCATTCTTCAACCTACTTGAGCATAAAATTTTCTGTATGATCGGACATGAATTTTCTAAGATCCCAGTTTAAAGACTGGTGTTTCTGATTCAGACTCCAATTTGAGTTCAATTTTTTTTTTATTGTGTTTCACTGTAATTTCTAAGGCCTTTTTCGATTCATATTCTCTATCGTCTCCAGTTTTGGATGAAGAAGAAGCGGTGTAGACTATGAGCGTCCTTCATTGTAAAATGCAGCTAAACAACCTTTGTGATACCTGGTCTCTATGGCGATCATATCTCCTTCTGCTAATGTTGCCATAATTCTTAAATCACTGATAGATATGGCAGTACTGAGAACCTGTTCGGATAGTTGTAGTGTTCTTGCCTCCACAAGTTGGCCTTCTGTGTTTTCACAGAAGAAACACCCGTTAAGGAATCCCACAGACTGAAATTGGGATCTGATGGCCTTTTTGGTACTCTTCTAGACTCTGAAAATCCTCATCTTTTTTTTCTTCCATTTTACTGAGTTTAAATGACGAAAATCTCTTCCGACAAGATTAGTGATATAAAACATTGTTCTCTGTCAGCAGCTCTTGCAGAGCCAAGACCTCACAGGTTATATCAATAACTAGAGATGGGAACGCGTCAATTTGTTCAATTCACGGGAAAAGTTTTAAATCAGTAGCCGGCTTTCTATAAATTTGTCCCTTTTCATTTTGTCTGGTCATTTTCTGAGGGCACACTAACTTTTCTGGAGTATTTGATCAACAGAATATGCATTTACCCTAATCACACTTTGCCTTTTGCTTTCTTGTTTTGATTTCTTGATCTATATCAAGCAACCATTTTTTTTTTTCCTTTTCGACATAGTGATAATCTGCATAAGAAAGATGAAATTTTGATAAATTCTAGTCAACACTCAATTCTGTCCTAACAAAGCATGAGGAATCTCGAACATGAAAAGGAACAAATTCCTAAACAACACCGAAAATTCCCCAGCGAGGTGTCTAACACTTTGGTATGGGGCCAAATATGCCTTTTTCCCAATTAATACGACACCAGTCACCAAGTACTTTCTACTGAAAGCAAATTAATTTGGAAATGGCATTCCATTACATTGTAAAACTCTCAATACATAGCATGCACTTTTTGAGACTAAACTTGATAATGAATTTCCGAAAAAGGAGGAAAAATTCTGAGTGGCTTATTGCTTTCGTGCCATTGGGTCGTCTCAAGAAATAGTACTCGACTGGCAGAAGTGGATACCACCACAATTTTAAAAAAAAAAACATAAACATTACCGCCGGGCCGATACAAAATCTCGTAACTCTCCCAGGGCTAGTTTTTGAGATAATGACGAGCAAAAGTTCAACAGATTTACGGCCCCCAGAAAAAAAAAAAACTTATAGTTTCGAGGAACAAAACAACACACTGTCACAGTCCTGTTAACTAGGTCATTAGTAACCAATTAGGACTACAGTGGAAATTTGTTTTTCGCCGTGTCACTGATACACTGTTACTCCCTTTTATCTTTATGGGTGTTTATTCTGTTTAATGTCTGGAAGACTGTGATTCTCATCTTAGGTATTTGACAAACCTAGATTAGGCATTTCATGATATTTGGAAATAAACTTGAACCGACTAGTGGAATTTGAAAGTGCTCATTTTGTGTTTTATCAACTTTATCTGGACAAGCGCCCCTCGAAAGAGTTCCGGCGTGATGCGTCCTCCAACTTTTTTTGTCTTTTAAATTAGGAGGATCTTATCTGTGTCTGAAAAACACTGCCAAACGCTGTAAAAAACATTTGTTCGTTGTTGTCAAAAGATGCAAACGGTCTGTTCATGCAGCAAAGTATTTGTTTCTCACTTTAAAGTAAATAATGTTATAAATGGTAAACGTCCGCGTTTTTACGCATCTTCAAGATCCAATTTTAGATGGTTCCATGCCGATGGCGGCCCACCTCGTTTTATAATCAGGAAAAAAGGTAGCTTTTACCAGGTAAAGGACATATTGGTATCATAATGTGCACGATTTGCACGCAGTGCTTCCATAAGCTCCCCAACTATTCACGCCGTCCTGCGTTTTGCAATACGCTGTGCCTACTAGACGGCCAAGCCACAGCAGCCGGCCGCGCAATGCCATTTTCAATGCCATTTCTCGGACTTCGCCCGTTGGCCAATCCTATGTAGCATGATATAAATAGTGCGAAATTGAAGGCAGTCCTTTCAGACACGCCGCCTGGTCTTGTGAGAGATTGTCATAGTATTTCCTGTCCGAGGTAGGCGTCACTTTGCATTTTTTTTAAATTTCGTCTCATTTTCTCCGCAGTTTGTTCTTGTTGCAATATTATAACACATTGTATACAATATATCTTTGTTTATAAAGTAGCTGTAGATAGCCTACTTCACTACTGCTGCGTTTATCAGTCATCTATAGTTTCCGATTTGCTGGTTACTTTCCATTTCCTCTGGGGGTTTTTTTTCTTGTTCTCTCTCTCTCTCTCGTTTTCTTCTCTTCATTTATAAAAAAGAAATTCTCTTTGTCCTTTATTACTTCATTCTAATTCTTCTGTTGCTAATGCACTCTCGTCTTCCTACAGTTTAGATGTGTCCATGAGTGGAAGAGAGGTGTGTCTCTACTTTATCAGAAACCGAGGTAACCTTATGAGCATGAACAGGGCCCTCCAATCTATCCAAGGAAAACAATAACAGGTCAAACTGCCCCCAGACAAATAAATAAACTAATAATATTATTGGCATGCTATTTACATTAAAGAGAAATATTTTTCGACCTTAAATGTCTCAAAAGCAATAAAAGTTGAGTCTGATCATTTAAATCCAGTGGCACAGATCATTCTTAGGTTTTATTGTTATCAGGACCGGATTTGTAGGGGGGGGGGCGCAAAGAGGGGAGGGGGCGGGCAATTGCCCTGCCCAAAATAAATCTTTTATTCTCCATTCGTCTTGGTGAAAATGTACCGTCTTCTACAGCAACACTGTATCTTCCAGTGTAGAAACTCTTATAATGGTGATTTCGGTTTGAAAGATGCTGTAACAGAGTGACATGTTAGTAAAGTGTAACCAGCGTGGGAAGAGAGTCGACGGCACGGGAGGCAGAGTTATTGTAGTCCAGAGGGGGAAGATAGTAAATGCGACAGAAGGCAGGTAAACTCCCGAAAGGGCAGTCTTTACTTGACCGTCGTACTGGACAATCGGATCACCTGGGAATTGCGTGGGGAGAAATGTTGAAATGGTGAAACTGATGCGGGAGTCGAAGGTGTGGTTATTAGTATAGCTAACCTATACTTAGTCAGCGTCTGGACGCTACCTTACTGGGTATAAATCCCCGAGCGCTCCTTCCGACTTCAGACCGCTGAGAGCACTCACCAGCCTCGTGCCGAAGAGGAGACCACAGCAGCAGCTGTAGCATTGTATTAGTCTTGTGAGTGGGGAGAGTCAGGGAACCCACAAACATTCTTCATCAGAGCGCGGTATTTTGTCGGCATTTGAGCTGTTGCTGAGTGGTAAGTAAACTTGCGTAACGTATGTGTATTTTACTTAATGTTCATATGGAACCTAAATCTAGTGGGGCTATTTAGGAATACCTACTGCCTCTGAGAGAGTCACGGAAACGCCGTTACATACGTTGCAAAACTTTATAGGATGGGGTCTGTTAGAAAGTGTATTATTGATCGTGGGAAGCGTGTAAATATTATTAAAACTGTATTGATCGTTCATTCTATTGCCTGTATGGGAGCTTATGAGAGCTGAGGTCTGACTCATAACAGTGTCGGCGGTTAAATGTAATAATGATGAATATACTCCATGGGGTAAGTATGGAAGTCATGCCTTCCAGCGGTAGATTAGGAAGTTGTGATTTTTTATTCTTCAGAGGGGGGAGAACAACACCTTCTTGGCTTCTCGATTCCTTGGATCTTGATTCTTGACTTCTTGGTATTTGTCGGTACTTGCTGACCCAGTTTCCGAGTTGTACCTCTGGCCAAAAAGGCGACACGTTGACGTACTTGTTTCCCATCGTCATAGTATGGTGTTGAGCCTATGGTCCAGTCTTCATCAGCGTTGCACTAGATTGGGAGGCTTCAGAGTTCATCTAACTGTGCAATCAAGCCAGAGTAGAGAGAAAGAACCAGTGCCCAGATAGCGCCATACACCCAAAAATGAGAGGTTTCCTTTATACTCTATATGTGTGTTTATGTCATTAGAGAGATTGAATACTACGAAGTCCTTACCTTGATTATTATGTGTTGATTCCCTTGATTACATTCCAGCTTAAATTACCGTGCTACTGTATGATTCATGTTCCTCATTATTATTGGATTAAGTAACATTGTGTAGATATCTTAATACAGATCTCGTTCATTATAATTTATAGAACTGAGTTTAGTTGGTTACTTAGTTTGTGCCGTGCCTATCATGGCTGGTGTCAGAAGAAAGTTAGCTAGAGGAAGAGAGAGCGAATGCAGGAAGAATGCATGAAATAAATCCTTCAACATAGTAGTAGATGTGAGGCTGAACTCTGCCTTTTCCTTTTGACTATTTGTGTGCCGTGAGTTTCTCCACGTTTGCCGATACAGGGAGAATATAGTGGGGGAGATGAATGAAGACTAACTACAGCAACATTTATAAATAAAAAGTCGATTTTCTTTTTTCCCGAAACAAAATAGCCTAGCATTCTTGTGCACCGACACATAAGTGATTGGCACAAACGTGACCAGCAGAAGAACCGATATATCAGTGATTGGCACACAAGGAGTAAAAAATATTAATTTTTGCAAGTTGTCATTTTCACTTTTAATTTCCGTTTCCCAGTTCTTAGCAAAATAATAATAGTGGCTGCTAACCAAGCAAGAACTCGCAGTTAAGTAGGCCTACACATATCCTGTTTCGCTTCGATTCTATACATTTCCTGTTGTAATCTTTTATTGTTCGATTGTTTTCTCTGTTCCATTTTTCTTTTTTCTGGGTTTTTTTTTTTTTTGACAAAGGCGAGAGCCAAAAATTTGATCATTTTCTGTCTTCTCTTTAGTTTGCTTTGTATCATTTGGGTTTTATTTCTCACCCGGGACTTCGCTACATACAACTTTTTCTTTTTGCCCAATTTTGACATTGCTTAAATAGCCATAGATCGTGGAATACCGTATTTAATTCCACGATTTATGTTATAGCCTTGCTGCGTCCCCACAGTTTTTCTGTGTTTTTTTATAATATTTAGTGCACTTCGTGACGTGTCACTTTAGCGTTAACGAGAAACTGAGTCATTGTTGCTGTCCTAGCCAGTCCTCCGCCCCCCCCCCCCCCGAATTCTCTAGATGGGAAGGAAATATTTTGTCCCGATGTTGCCGTAATTGCCCCACCCCCCCCCCCCCATTTCTTAAACAATCAGTTCTCTGCACATACCTGATACAGGACGGAGGCTTTAATTCTCCAACAAGTTGGACCCCCCCCCCTCTTATTTTTCTCCTGACCTCTTGAAATGTGAATGTAAAGATATATATTTTTTGTTCTTTTTATCTGTCCATCGAAAGTTTCTTATCTGATGTTGATTTAGTGATTGAAAGACTGACTCATTGTGATGCGTTTCCTGCCTGTGTCTTTTGTCGTAACCTGTGGCTGTATGGCCACCTTGCCTTTTATGCCTGAGAATTGATTTTTTTATTTTTCAGTGAGAATGGAAATCAAGGATTGTTACACGTTTTTCCTTATAGTCTAATGTAAACTTTAAAATGTAAATAAAGTTTTGATTAAGAACAAGTAATAAATTGGAACAGTGGATAGTTTTGAAATTTTGCCTCCCTGAGAATACTGCCCCCCCCCCCCCAGGCAACCGCCCTTGTGGCCCCACCCACGCTTCGCCACTGTATTCAAAGTATCAATGTATTTTGCATCAGGACGCTGGACGGAAATGCAAGGGAGCAAGATGAACATAAAATCAACAATTTTATTGAAAAGAAAACATACACATTTACGCAAGGAAAATTACCAACTGCGAATGTGCATAGTGGCTACAAGTATTAAACTTCTGTTGCCGAACAAAAGTTTAGGTTTACAACCATCTTGACTAAAACAATGATTATTCGCATCCCCTGTTCTAGCAGATTACAAGACAATGAAGAAGTGGGCGGATAATATAAAAGCCAAACGAGAAACGTGCAGGAAATCAATAATGCCACCTGCAATCCGCGTCGATGGGGTCTCCTGACGATGTATACTACGATCTTACTAATTGTATACTGTATGTAGTCATTTAGGGTGTGCATGTCTGTGCTAAATGTGTATGGGTGGGGTGTATGTAGATAAATGCTTATGTACTTGTAGACGGGTGTGTAGGCGTCCTTGTGTGTAAAGTAGTTAATGATAAAGCTGTGAACCAAATTAAATTTCCAATCTCTGGATAAATGAAATTTCATCTCCTTCATCTTCGAATCTTCTTCTTTCTCACCAGTTAATGTTCGGCTAAGGATACCTGTAGGGTCAGGCCTGTCACCCACGCATAATTTTAGAACGTCCTTAAAGTTAGCTAAATTTTGAGCCTCCCCTCTCATACCCTTGGACATGTAATCGTTAATTCTCTGTTTTGTTTTAACTCCAAAGCTTCTGAAAAAAAAAAAAAAAAGAAACACTTTGCAAATAGTCCTTCGCAGTAGCCGAGAAGCATTCATTTCCAATACATGTATTTTAAGAAGCAGCTCGCTATCTCATTTAAATTTACTGATTCACAAGAGTTTCACAAAAAGGCTGTCCCGTCGATCGTTTCCAGGAAACGGAGAAGGCCAGGGAAAACGAAACTAGGCTGATCTGTGCGGACAATTGGATCATCACTGATAGTGCACGAAGTGAGGGAAGACGACAATGGCTGCCAATGTGGGTTCACCGGTCATGGATTGGGACGATTTTAAGAAGAGATACGGTAAGTCCCCTGTAGTTACAATAGCTCCCCAATTTTCCTGGAAGCATCTTCAAGTATTGGCAGAAAAAAATGCATACAGAAACAGTAATGTCAATAATGACTTGCTTGCCAAAAAATCACAGACTGCAAATTAACGAAGTATATTCACTCTTGAGAAATTTTAGATTTGTATCAACCACTCAACAGACCAGTCAACCAACCAACCAACCAGTCAATTAACCAAAACAACCAACAAATCAGCCAATAAGCGGACCAGTCACCAACCAACCAACTCGCCAATAGACCAGTCAAACAACTAACCACCCGGGCAATCAGTCAACCAACCAACTAACCAGCCAATCAATCAACCAAGCAACCAACTATTCACCCAACTATCAACCAAATAACTCGACTGTAAATTAAGATCACAGACATGTTTCATCTTTAAAAATATATTCATGAAATGCTTGCCCATAATATGCTTGCCCGTGTTCTTTCCTTGCCAATTTAGGTCTTTTTGGTGGGTCAGGAGAGCAAATCAGACTTAACAAATTCAGCCAGAACCTGAAGATGGTGAACGACCACAACCAAAATCAGCGGCCGTCAACTTACACGCTTGCCATCAATCATTTCAGCAATTGGGTAAATCTCTAGAGTACATTTTGGTTTGGTATATTTTGGTTCTTCTTGGGACGGTAATTTGACACTGATATTCTCCAAAAACGATGAGATTTTCATTGAGACAAAAAGGGAACATTTAATATGATATCTTACAGGTCATTTCAGTTGAATTCAGTGTTGGGTATTGAATATGTGATGACTTTGAAGTGACATCACTGTTGAATTTTTTTTTTAAACCAGTATTAATAAGTTAACAGATATTGTCTTTACTTAATTTTTCTATTAATATTACGTGTAATATTATAATTTCCCCAAACTGTTACTTCGGATTTTGTTCGTAGATGATTGTTCTGCCCTTATTTATTGGTGTTTTTTAAATGTATATATTTGTTATCTCTAAATGATTGTAAACGTTTTTCCCTTTCATCAAAATTCTTTCATAACACTTTGCGGATTTCAGTATTTTAGGATAAGAACTGCAGTGGGAAAGAAATAATATAAATCTATCACATTACAGCTTCTATCTCAAAGGCTCCTTGGCATGGAAATCACTACATAACCACATTAAAAAATGTATGTAGATGTACATTGTCTATCCTTTTTGGTCTATGATTGCAATAGTCGGAGGAAGAGCTAAGTAGGCTGAAGAGTCCCAGAAACCCTCTAAGAGTTTCTGGCACGTGGAGTAATGATAGCCACTACACGAGCACTGAAGCTGTACCTCCGTCCAAAGACTGGAGAAATCAAGGCTGTGTTACCCCTGTCAAAGATCAGGCGAGTCGAGGTCATGTGGTTGTTTGAATGGTGGATGTACTGAATGTGTTTTTGGTAAAGTAGGCCAATACAATCATGTTGATGGGCTTGTGTCAATCTTTAACGTTCAGATTACTTGGTATGTTGAACAGCAAGACGATTGCTGAATCATTAGTTCACTATTGTACTAACTGGCAGACTATCTGACTGATAAATTGTCTATCTGACTGACTAGTTGTGTATATCTAACTGATAAATGGTCTGCCTGACTGACTTGCTGTGTATGTGACTGATTCATTTTCAACCTGACTGACTAGTTGTGTATATATCTGACTGATAAATTGTCTACCTCGCTGACTAGTTGTGTATATATCACGATTAAGGTTGATGACCTTGTACGCCACGAGTATAGAGGGGGTAAACTTAGTAGGGGAGAAGGGGAGTTTGTAAGTTGTTGTCTAGCATGAAAAATTACTATCACGAGGAAGGTCGGTGGCCTTGTGCGCCACGAGTCTAGGGGGGTGAGCTTAGCAGGGGAAAACACGGTTTTTAACATTGTTGACGAGCGTGAATAGATACACACGACTCGCTTTAAACTAGTCGCGTGTGCAAAAACCTCGGGAGTATAAATGGAGGAAAAGCTCGACACACGTGGTTCCCAAGTTATTCATTCCTAAAGGAAGACGCAGCGAGAAGTGGTCCGGGCGACAGGTGGAAGGTCGTTCCATGGGGACCAGGGGTGTTATGTATGTGAGGGATCTATGAAGTTCCCAAATTATTCAGTCCCAGAGGAAGACGCAGAATTTATCGGTCCGGGCGACAAGTGGAAGGTCGTGCCAGTGGGGACCAGAAGTGTTAGGTGTGTGAGGGATCCATGGTGTTCACATTTATTTCCCAATAAGAAGAATTTATTGGTCCGGGCGACAAGTGGAAGGTCGTGCCATGGGGACCAGAAGTTAAGGAGTCCTGATGATAGGATGGGAACCCTTCAGGAGCTCGTGATTTACGATGGCAGGTGTGAACCGTCGGTGTGCTATGTGTTAGCAGAAGTTGAAGAGTCCTGAGGACGGGATGATGAGAACCCCTCAAGGAGCTAGTAATCTACGATGGCGGGTGTGAACTGTGTGTTCTTATTTGTGTGAAGCCAGGGGCGTCTGTTTCCCCTTTTGTCGTCGAAGTTAGAGATCTAGAAAGGATCGTGTGAACTCTGGAGACGTGAAACTGCATCAACGAGGAGGGCAGCTGTTGACAGAGACTATTAAGTATACGTAATTAAGTTTATGGACAGAGGGATTAGATCTAGATGTGAATCGGGGAGTAGAGAATAGCTATGATCCCCAAGAGTGAATTTCAAATATCTCTGTTTTTGTGATTATGTATGTGATTATCATGAGTTGAATGTTTTGACATAAGTTTTGTCATGCATTTAGAATTAAATATCGTTTAATTTAAATCTCACTCCATGTGTCCGTTGATCGCTGGTCTGCTTGCTTGGCTTGTTAGCTGGGTTTGAAAGGTAAATAAGTTAGGTACTCATCACACACGTGGTCGTGACCATCTTCACGCACGGGATCGTGACAATATCTAACTGATAAATGGTCTGCCTGAATGACTGTTTGATTACTAATCAATTACACAGGCACTATGTTCTCACTGTATTTATCGTTACTGTGCTAATGTGCAAAACGACCAATCTGAAGTTTAGTAGTTTCAACATCCACGAAGGGGGATAATACTGTTTATCAATTTCACATCTCTGAATTCAAGTATGTCAGTTGTTTAGGTTATTACTGCACATGCAGACTGGACCTTCTGTTGTTGGTTTGTTGTTTTTTTAATGAATTCACATGTCAGTTTTGGCCCTCACCTCAAGACGAACATGGAAGGTCAATGCGGTTTTGACCAAAGTGTGACCAAGGCTTGGTGACAATATATTTTATTTCACATATTAAATTTTCTATGAATTCCATCATTTTGCTATCCATGTTCTTTCTTTCTTCTTACAGTTATATAGGTAGCTTACTGAATTTGAATGATCTCAGAATCCTTGAGTGTAAATTTTCTCTCTTCCTCAGGGAAGCTGTGGATCTTGCTGGGCTTTCAGTGCGGTATGTACCATATATTTTAGTACCTAATCCACCATGTCCATTTAGATTTTTTTTTTCGAATTGCATCATTTGAAGTGTGATCTGCACTTTGCTATTCCCAAAGTGATGATTAACAGTAACCAACTGACAACAACTACCTCTTTAAGCGGACTGCGGAGAATTTTGCTAATTTAAGAGGCGACAAGCTATGAAAATCCTTCACGTGAAGGGTGGAAGGAAACTAGAAAAGGGAAGTCAGGACAGTTGTAACTCTTTTTCCACTGTGCATTATGAGTGTTTTAATAAGAAGCCCAATTTGCTCGATATAAGCCATCTAATATCAACGAGTGGGATCCGCCTACCAATGGCACAGAGGTCAAGATGGCGTGCACTCCATTGAGGGTTAACACCGTAATGATTGAGAACAAAATATCTACAAACCAAGAATGATATAAGATTAATATCTCAACAATGTAAATATATAATGCTATTGAGTTAGTAATGTTATTACATGTACTATTATTTTTGTTCTTAACTAGCCAATTTTATGGGCTTCCTTTGTAACTGGAGGGCTTTTGTGGGCACTGATTTCAAATCTGATATCAAAAAAGCATTTTGATACCATTTTTTCTGTTCGAGCTTGACATCCCACGTGAAACTCTCGCCATTTAGTATTCATTTAACACTAAAAAGTCTACGAATTGTGCCCACTGTGGTAAGGCAGCGAACCTTCAAAATTTATACAAAATGTGATATGGAACCATTCTAAAAGTCGACAGAATTTTTTTTCCCCCCTTTTTTTTATGGACATGCGTAAAACAGGTACAACGCCATGCACACGCTGCATAAGATTGACAATATATTATAGAACACACACACACACACGCACAGAAACTGACACCGCGTAAACATTGCACATGTAGCCTAGAGGCACGAAAATATCATCGAGATGTTTAGAGCTGAGTGAAAAGGAACCGCCCTTCCTATTTCAGTAATTACATCGTATGAACAACCTTAAAGCAAAGTAACACAGACTTTCAGTTTTAAAAAAAGCACTACGAGGAGGCAGCAGGGTTTGTGGCTGCTAAAATGTGGAGAACAAAAATATAAGTCAAAGTCCCCGTTAAAAACCATCAACGAAGAAAATATATCATTGTTTATATGCAATGAATTCCAAAAGAATTATTCCGTTTTCATTTCCTTTGGAATTTATTGTACAATTTATTTTTTTATTCTTGTTTCTAATGTTCTTCTACTTGGCCACATTTCAATTTGTTTAATTTATTGTTCTAAAGCATTCAAGCCTCTGTGGGTCTTAGGCTGATGACATCTTCATTAGTGGATTGTTCAGCTTTGTTCAAATGTGGTAGAATACACTGTCAACGCTCCTCCTACCCCTTCCATTTGAACATGGTTACATCGTATAACAATAATTTAAAAGGTTCCTCCAAAACTTCACCCACTTCCATTTCTAGACCCTTCGAAGGAGATTAAAAGATGGCATCGTTTGAAATAATGTCATAAAACGATTGCAAGCACTCTGACCTAGCCAGCACTTTTCAGGTCTCGTCTTCGGCCTGTAGCCTGAATAGTAGCCTACTATTAGGTTTCGCTTATTTGTACGTCCGCCTGCAACAACTATGCAAAGTTTGTTGCCTTTACCAGCAAAACGCACAATTTTTGTCCTGACTCTACTAATTCAGCCCACTCCTCCGTTCAGTCGAGGCGGAAAAAATGCAGCAATCCTCTTTGCCTTCCGTCACACTCCGGTCGGCATGACTCCGGTCGCATGGCGGGAAGGGAGATTCACAATAATAGGCTGATACGCCGTTTATTCTTTCCTTTGCCACTTTTGGAGCTGCCCCAGCTATGTCCATCATTTTTCTGCCCCTCAGACGCAGCACTACAAGTGCAAGATACTAACAAGCAACACTAAAAAAACTGGGGGGAGGGGGGGTCGCAATTTCCTAGCACAGCATTGTGGTTAAGTCTCTGTGACCGTCAGTTGCATCTTTATTTTCTTTTGAGCACAGATCAGCTCTATTCCTGGGGTTGAAGTTTATCCTGATCGTTATAAAACAAGTTTGATAATTCACTCACCCCTTTTTGTGGCCTTATCAGCTATTTTAAAGCTCCCTCTAAATGGACCCAGCTTCTAAGTTCTGTGAAGGCAAACAGAATGACTCGATAAAGTTCTGAAAAAAGTCAAACATCTTTTTGATTCACTACAGAGGGGGGACAATTAGAGCTATCTTTATTGTTTACCTCAGACTTTGTTGGAAGATTTTCGAAGAACTAGGCAGGTTTTTTTGTGTTTTTTTTTTTTTTTATTTACTTATTAATTATTTTTCAAAAACAGATTGGAGCCCTCGAGGGTCAACTGAAACTGAAAACAGGGACACTTGTCTCTCTTTCAGAGCAGCAGTTAGTGGATTGTACTGGATTGGCTTGTATTGGTGGTACAGTGGAGCAAGCCTATAAATACATCAAAGGACATGGTATTTATGATGAAGATTCCTACCCATACGATGGTACAGTAAGTGTATAAATACATTTTTCTTTTAAATACCAGGGTGATGCCAGTTATTCTTGTGGACATCCACTCGTAGAACAAAATTTCAGCTGATCTCCTATTTTTTTCTTTTAAATTCTTTTAAGTTTACTTTACATTCATTTTGAAAAAGAATATTCTCAATGTCGTGCAGTTAAATTGTGATCTCCAGTGTAAATCAGTAGGCTATTGCTTCTTTTGTCCAGTGAGACATTCATAAAAATATGTCTGTGGAAGGATATAAATACTTCTGTGTATGTGTCGCCCCCACCCCCACCCCCACCACACCTCTTCCAAAGAAAAATAAATTAAAAAATAAAGGTCAAGGACTATGTGACGATTAGCTGATATTGAGGAAATCTGAATAAATCCTGCACGAACTTATAGCTTTTGCATGCTTGAGATAGAGAATGCAGGAAAAGATTTGTGGAATAATGGAAGGGACAACAGAACAGATTTCAACACTGAGGTCTTGTTTGAATAACAGCAACAATAACCAAGAAATAGTGCGATTCTTTTTATACAGATCCAGCCATTGCTAGGCCTTAGACAGTGTTAAGTAAAGCAAGATACGCAACAACCTCAGTCTTCATTTTACTTTTCATACTGCAATGTGTGTTCTAAATCTCATGGATACTTTTAAATACAAAGTGTTAATTACGGTTCGAATTTGTGGAACATTCACCTTATCAAATGACTTCAGTATTATTCAAATTTGCGTTCGACCTATATACTTTTTCATGACGTAGGTAAGTATTTGAACTTTCACATGAAATGATTTTTATTACAGGCAGGAGTTTGCAAATATGATCCATCCAAGGTGGTGACATACGTTCAAGGTTTCAGACAAATTGTAGGTGAAAAAGCGTTGCTGCAAGCCGTTGCTAACGATGGTCCGGTGTCTGTGGGTGTTCACGTCACCGATAAATTCTTCCACTACTCAAGCGGTATGAAAGTTATTATCTTTGTGAATGGGAGCCTTCAGTATAATCTCAGCCGAGTATTTGAAAATGTGATGTCTACTAAAACATGCTCCTAGACTTGTCAGAAACTCTTAATTGGACTGGTTGCCCTCTCATTCGATTCTCATTCAATGCACATGTTCCCACGCCTAAGCATGTCCATTCTCAAGTTAACAGCCTAAGTAGAAATCAATATAGAAACCAAAACATCAATTCCATACATTCAATGAAAATTTTATATTCATCTAATTGAGGTATCCATCAGCTTAACATGCTTTTCTCAAGTTCAATTTTCTTTAGTACAAAAGTGGAGAAAATCAATCGTTTTGATAAGAATAAACATTAAGACAAGGCATCAAATGCATCATATTTCTAGATTGGGGGTGGGGGGGGGGGTGGAATGACAGTGAAAAATAACAGGAGTAAAGTCAGTTGGTCTTCCCCATGTCAAGGTTGTTAAAAATACTGACACTGTGGGTTGAAATGCCAATGTTAAGGGATTTGACAAAATATCATAAAATCATCTTTTTCTTTTTAACTCCTAATAGGGATTTTCATTGACGATACATGCAGTTCACACCCATATAATATAAACCATTGTGTGCTTGTGGTTGGATATGGGACAGATGGAGACGTGACAGATGGAGACGTGGACTACTGGATTGTCAAAAACAGGTAAAGATTCTTTTTTTTGTTTGTGATCGGATTGCTTGTAATTTTTTGAATGTGACAATTTTATCTAATCTGATTATTTAATCAGCAGTAAAAAACATAGCAAGCAATCTGAAAGTGAATACTGTGTCATTTGTGTCAGTTCTTACCATTAAAGCTGAATGCAGCAATCTTTCACCTCTTTGCCTTTTCAAGCTGTACCGACTGGACGTACTAGTAGCATCAAAGAGAATGTCCATCATTGTTTGAACCACATACTACACTTTCTCTCGTTCCACACGAGCTCTTCGGTTTCTCACCTTTTCTTGATTCCTTTCTGGTTTTTTGTTCTTTTTCCTTATTTTCTGTTCCTTCTTTCTTGTCGTCCTTTTGTTCTTGTTTCTTGTCTTGTTTTTCTTCATTCATTGGTGTCTTTGGTATAGAAAAAAGTAGTATAGAAAAAAAGAAGCAGGAGGAAGAGAGACCCTATCTATACTAACTCCCCCTCCCCTTTGTCCCTTAAAAATATTTTGTAGGTTACATATTAAAAACGAATTTTGTTCAAAGCACCGTCAGCACAGGCCAACAATGTGGTGACTTTTCCTTCCGCAGAATGAAATTGTCAGGGACTTACTTCTAAAAGTTCTGTGGAGGGTAGTCCAGGATGTTATGAGCATCCTGGGCTTTGGATCTGCCGTGAGAGAGGCCTGCCAGATATTGTCTGACGGCCTGGCAGATATTGTCTGACGGCCTGGCAGATATTGTCTGACGGCCTGACAGATATTGTCTGACGGCCTGCCAGATATTGTCTGACGGCCTGCCAGATATTGTCTGACGGCCTGGCAGATAAAAAGAACTGTAAAATTAAAGTCTATATTAAAATGTATATAGATAAATACTTGATTGATTTGAAGTCATTGAAACCCTAAAATACTTCACTAATGGCCTGGCAGCTAAAAGTGTTCTATAAAATTAAACACTGTTACATAACTCTTTCTCTCTTTCTTATTCTCTCTGTCTGTTTATATGTCTGTCTGTCTGTCTCTTTATTTGCTCTGATTGCCGCATGCACAGACATTCATACATGAATATATCTAGACCTAGTTTACTTTTCTTTTAATCCTTGCCTTTCACAACATTAGACTGACCTCCTTTCCTCAGACACTTCTGTTCTCAGCTGAAATATGCAGTTTCAGTTCACGAGTGTATCTATGTCAGAACTTTTCATGATATTATAATAATTATATTAAATCATTCCACAGCTGGGGAGATGATTGGGGAGAAAATGGCTACATTCGCATGGCCCGTAATCAAGAGAACCTGTGTGGCATTGCCACAGAAGGTTGCCTCCCTGTGCTGTAAAATCCAGCTGGCGCACCCATACTGTTGATGGCTGACATCTTGCGTACAGATCTTTTACTTCTTGAATTAAGTTGCTTTCTGTGTCAACTTTTTTACATTTATGTAGTGTGTTGAAATTATTTACATTAAGGTGTATTGATTAGGGCCTACACATAAACAGTTTTAATAGAAATGTCATTGTTGGTCGCTTTAACATTTGGGGGCACACAAATTTTCTCTGAATTATCAACTGAAAGAATACGTTGTGCATGTCACAGTTGGTATTATCCTTGAAATATATTAAACAATTTGAAACAGTTCGATTGTGGACTAAATCAGTCAATGTCATTTTACCCCTGCAATAAATAAAGCAATAAATAACTGTTTGTTTTTTTATTTCATGTAATTTGATGCTATATTCTAAAACAGCTCCATTCCTGTATTGAATGAAAATGCTCAATATCAGTTAACATGATGAGATTATCTGTTACATGGGATTATTGCATTTTATTGGCAACTATTTTTGAACAAATCCAAAATATAATGCAATAATCCTTTTATTCTAGCCCACAATTTGATAATAAACATTTCTTTAAAATAAAAACTGATAAATCATAACATTTTTTGAAAGAATAAGTTTCCATATATCAGATTTGGATGTCTGCCAGGAATCCAATAAACATGTATTTCTGTCCCTAGACTAGGTCTAGCTGGATATTATTTTGTTTTTATTTGTCGCGTGTTTTGCCGACTTAATCAGACGACACACAGCTTTCATTGGCCAATAATTTTATTTTGTATTCATAAGTTTAACCTAGCAGCACTTGTACAAGCATTAAGAAAGACAGCGTGCAATATGGAATTTTTTTTGCATGTTCGTATTTCAAAAGAAAGAACAGGGTACTCTGATCTAAAGGTGTAATAATAAACAATCGGTGATTGTCCACTAGTTTACACTTTTGAGATTGGTGACCGAAGTTTTTCTGAATTGTCTCACAGAAAATGATGCAACAGACATTTAGACTGATGTCAACAAAGCTAAGTCTTTTTATATCTGGGATACTGGAATTAATAACGAGAAAGAAAAAATGAGATTATCAAATGCCGATCTTTTTCCTATTTTTAATTCTCCCTTCTAATGCAAGCAAACAGTTTGATTTTTCAAGCATTTTCACTCTACGTTACAGATTCAATGAGACACTCTAACCCTTTGAAGTCAATTGACTATTTGATCATTTTCCCATCTGTCTAGTCACAGATTCAACTACACATTCCAGTCCTTCAAATTCAGCTGACCATTTGATCATTTTGCCATCTGTCTAGTCATTGATTCAATGAGACACTCCAATCCTTTGAAACTTGTTGACAATTTGATAATTTTCCATCTGTCTATTTCAAATTCAAAAGAGCCATCCCTGCTCATGTTTTTTTTGTTTTGTTTTGTTGTGTTTTTAAAAAAATACACTTCTTCATTTCACACAGGTGACCCCCCCCCCCCCGATCTCTCCCCCCCCCCCCCCCCCCAATCTTATGATAAGGCAATTGCCAGGTGAAAATGAAAAGATTCGGTTTCATTTTTTTTTTTATCATTGGGGGAGGGGGGTGTTTGCGAGTCGAGGGAAAAAGGTATTAAGTGAAATGGCTAAGATATAACCATTTCAATGGAAAAAATCCTCTGAAATTTCTGACACTTTACACAATACCTACCATCATGCCAAAATAATACATACAAGAAAAGTTATTGCACATACAACATACTGTTCTTCTAAACAGTTAACTGAGACAAAAGGAGGGCCAGTGAAACACCAAAGTAACACAAATACGGAATCACTAATTTATTCTGACTATGGAATATGGAATTTAAATATCTGATGCCAGAAAGTAATTATATAGCAAAAAATTTATTAAATGTTGCTTATTTTATCACCATTTAATTCAGCACTTACACCATTGTATTGATACACGTTTGCTGGACGACAGATTTCCTTTCATTTTTGTCATAAGACAGTTTTCCTAATAGTCATTGTCCTTGCTTGCTTTGCCACCATTGTAAAATTATTGATTTACCAGTTTTTATTCCTTATACTGGATCCATTGCACTTTGTTCATGCACTTCTATTCCTTACTGTGTCTGCTTATATACTTGTTGTCGCTTTATAATACATGTACATGTAATCAGTTTATACAGCTTTGGATTTGATAGCGAGAATAATACTATTTATTCATCTACAGTCATGTTTCTCTATTAATTGTAAGGAATAATGTGATTAAGAATATTTTTAACAGATGAAAAATGTCTTTCGATATGAAAATGAAATGCCTTTTTTTCCAGTAAAAATTTGATATCTGAAACAACAGATGTACTTGGACATAGATTTATTTTGCATTAAACAGTTCATAAATTTTCTTTTAAATTGATTTCCCTTTTCAATAACATTTTGTTCCACATGTTGATGACTGTTTGTCTGTTGTTGTCCTTTTTTTTTTTGTCAGTCGTTCTACTATTGATCTAAAGTTTTATTCTCTCCAGGAATCACTTTAAACCTCTGGTATCCAGTGTTCCACATGAAAACACATCAAATAATAACGGATGACCTCTATTTAGAACACTTCTAGTTTATCCATATGACATAATGTGCAATTTGCTACCAGCCCTGCTGTCATATACCACCTGTGTGTGTGTCTGTCCATCTTATCAAATTGTCAAATACATTGTAACTTTAGGAAGTTAAAATTATGCTAGTAGTCGTGCTGTCATACACCACCTACATTGTGTGTCCACTTTATCAAATTGTCAAATACATTACAACTTTAGGAAATTACAATTATGCTAGTAGTCCTGCTGTCATACACCACCTACATGTGTGTCCACTTTATCAAATTGTCAAATACATTATAACTCTAGGAAATTACAATTATGCTAGTAGTCCTGCTGTCATACACCACCTACATATGTGTCCACTTTATCAAATTGTCAAATACATTACAACTTTAGGAAATTACAATTATGCTAGTAGTCCTGCTGTCATACACCACCTACATGTGTGTCCACTTTATCAAATTGTCAAATACATTATAACTTTACGAAGTAAAAATTATGTTACATCACCTGTGTGTGTGTCCATCTTATCAAATTGTCAAAATATATTGTAATTTTAGGAAGTTAAAATTATGCTATATGTAGTACCCCTGCTGTTATACACCACGTATGTGTGTGTCCACTTTATCAAATTGTCAAATACATTGTAACTTTAGGAAGTAAAACTTAAGCTAGTAGCCCTGCTGTCATACACCACGTATCTGTGTATCCACTTTATCAAATTATCGGAATACATTATAACTTACGAAATAAAAATTATGTTAGTAGCCCTGCTGCCATACACCATTAATATGTCTGTCCACTTTATCAAATTATCAACAGATTGTAGCTTTAGAAAGTAAACATTGAATTGAGTGTAGAATTGGTGAAAATACACATTTCGGTTACTATTTAAATTTTAACTCTTGCGCCATCTTTCACTCAAACTAACAGAAATCGGTTATCTCTGCCAAGAAAATAAAAATTAATAAATTTAAAACAGATCAACAACTTCCGTTCCTTTACGTCAGCTTTGACTCAAGGAAAACTACAAACATTCACAAATGAAAATGTTGAACAGGCCACTAATTATGTCCTTACAGACATCGGACACAAGTTTGACCAGTCTGTTTTGTTATGATTTGTTGTAATCAACGATATCACTATCAGCAAGTTGGTGAGGATCAAGAGGCATTTTAAGTTCCAAAACTGACTTCGTTTCTAACTCGGGTTCCTAGCTTCAAAGAAGATGGGCGTCAAGGGACATAATCATGAAAATACTTTCTTTAATTTTTTTTTTTCTAGAATTGTTTATTGTAAAATATGAATTCTTTTGGTTTTGTTGTTGTTGTTGTTGTTGTTTTATTGTCAATTGAAGTAATCAGAAAGTAGTTCAGCTAAAGGCCTGATATTACAAATATTTTAACTTTTTCAATCCACACATTTTGTTTACTTTACACATTAGCTTATATGAATGCAGTTTTAAATTGTAGGTCTTATCCAAAATATAGTGGAATCAATTATTCTCAGATTCCTTCAAAACAGATCAATGGATTGCAACAAATTTTTGCACGCATTGAACACCTCATGCCGTGACTGAAACTGAAACATATTTTGTTTTCCATTTAACTGCAGCCATCAATGTGGATGGATGGATAGATGGTTGGATGGATGGATACAACATGTAGTAAAAAAAAAAAAAAAACACGGGCGAAAGAAATACCAAAAAGAAAAAGAAAAAGATAAAAAACGACAAAACAGTAAATTCTTCCATGATTTACTGCAGACAATTCGGACGGCAAGACCAAAGAATGTATTTTCATGATTATGTCCCTTGACATTCAGCATTTTCAAAATCAAAGCCAAGATTTTTATACACCGGCCCGAGAGCAGAAATAATAATCAGTTTTGATCCTTAAAAAGTGTGTGGTTTGGGCCTGACTTTGACGTTGACTGATCTCCTGAAATTGGCTTGTCCTAGGACAAGTTAGCCCACTTCCCCCGTCTTCCTTCTGGTATCTAAACTTTGGGGCTAGTGAACTTGTTTTCAGATTATTTACATTTTTGTCGAATTTTATCATCCCTCCCAGCTTTGGAAATCCCACAGCTGGATGATTAAAATAAAATCATATTTCGCTACAACAGATCATCAATTGTGTAATATCGCTAGAACTAAGCGCACACAGACCATTATTATCTGCATTTATTATTCAAAATATGGCAAAAAGAAAAAGTTGTATGTTGCAATGCCTCACTGATAAATGATGCAGAAACGATACAATAAAAGGCAAAGGAAATGGCAAGACAAAGCTTTCAGACCATCATTAGGCAACAAAAATTGAAACTATGAAAAGAAAATTAACAAATTTAAGAAACTGGACGTGATCGAGGCTTTGCAGAATGCAACTGTTTCTTTTTATGACATTTTGACTTTATTTCAAGCCCTGCTGCGACTCCACGGATTCATCCTCATAAATCAATGCTGACTTTGTCCCTGATCTAGCCATTTTTTCTATCATTGCCTATCAAGTCATTGACGAAAACTCGAATAAAAGTTTATTATCTTCATGATATTTCTGTAGATGCTCAATCACTTCTTACATTACCCCTTTATGTTAAAACAAAAGCCCCTTCCCCCACCTCCCCCCTCCCCCCGGCCTAAAAGCCAAACACACAATTATCATCCGGGCTCCATACTGTTTGGACTTTGCTGTATAGTTTAAGTTTGGTGGAGGTGGGGGAGGGAGGGGGGGGCGACATTCACGGAACAATAGTTGGAACTTGTTCTGAATCTTGTTAGCCCTCAAAATGTTCATGAACGTTCTGGTAATGTTGTACAGAAATGCATGCCGCCCCTCGACGTCTCACACTTCGCTGTGCCTACCAGGCGGCTAGGCCACAGACAGGCGGTCGCGCAACTCAACGCACTCTGAACCATCCCATCTGTTAATCAATTTTCAGCATCATTTCTCGGAAATTCGCTCGTTGGCCAACCCTTTGTCGCATGATATAAATAGTCCGAAATTGAAAGCAGGCCTTTCAGACAGGTCGCCTTGTCGAGTGAGAGATTGTCATAGGATTTCCTGTCCTGGTAGGTGTCACTCTGCAATTGTTTTTAAATTTCATCTCATTTTCTCCATAGTTTGTTCTTGTTACAATATTATAGTATATTGTATACAATATATCTTTGTTTATAAGACAGCTATCGCTGCATCTCTAGTTTCCGATTCGCTGGTTACTTTCTATTTCCTCTGGGCTTTTTTTCCCCTCTCATAATGTCACTCTCGTTTTCTTTTCTTCATTTATAAAAAAGAAATACTCTTTGCCCTTTATTACTTCATTCTTATTCTTCTATTGCTAATGCACTCTCGTCTTCCTACAGTTTAGATGTGCTCATGAGTGGAAGAGAGATGTGTCTGTTGGGGAGGAAATATCTTACAAAAAGATAAAAATAAGATCAATATTTTAATTAAAAAAGCATCCAAAATTTGTATCTGTGATCTGCCATATTTTGATGAGCTGTACACTGGTGCTTGTATTAAAAAAGCTAATATTATTATAAATGACCTCCAACATCCCCTGAACAAAGAATGTATAAGATCTGTAAGAAGTTTAAAGCTGTTGTCAAAGAAAACTAAAACTGAGGGCTACTTTAAATCGTTTATTCCATCATCAACTAGGATGTTACAATAATGTCGTCATCTTGATCGTAATCTGTGCACTTGAATTGTGTCCTGCGTGTCAGGTCAATGTGTTTTAGTTAGGGAAGCATATTGTGTGCACTGTTAATTTTGTTTATTTATTAGTATGTGTGTATATATGTGTGTGTGCGCGCGAAATATCATACTTTCTGTTTCTGTAACTGTATTGTTATGTATTCAATGATCAAAACAAATTTCCTTGTACAAGGACGAATAAAATTTATCTTATCTTATCTTATCTTATCTTATCTTATCTACTTTTATCAGAAAAAGAGGTAACCTTATGAGCATGAACAGGGCTTTCCAATCTATCCAAGGAAAACAGTAACAGGTCTAACTACCCCCCAGACAAAAAATGAAAAAACGAATAATATTTTTGGCATGCTATTTACATTAAAGGAAATATTTTTCCATCTTAAATTTCTCGAAAGCAATAAAAGTTGAGTCTGACCTTTTGAATCCAGTGGCACAGATCATTCTTAGGTTATTGTTATCAGGAGCGGATTTGTAGGGGGCCGTGGGCGAGGGGCGGGGGGGGGGGGCAATTGCCCTGCTCAAAATAAATCTTTTATTCTCTGTTTGTCTTGGTGAAAATGTACTGTCTTCTATAGCAATACTGTATCTTCCAATAGAGAAGATCTTCTTAATGGTTGATTTCAGTTTGAAAAATGGACTACACTTCTTTATCAAATAGCACTGACATAACGTCATCCTCAAGCCTGGCTCAATTTGAAATAGCATCTGCTCATGTTTTTAAAGTTCCTCTATACAGTCTGTGTGTGTGTGTGTGTGTTTGTGTCGGTGCTCATGTTTTGCAATAGCACTTGCTCATGTTTCTAAGGTTCCTCTATACAGTCTGCATGAATGTGTGTATGTGTGTGCGTGTGAGTACGCGTGTGTATGTGTGTGTGATTTTCCTCTCCAATGTAAGGCTGAACTCTGCCTTTTCTTTTTAATATCAGAATCTATTTTCACAAGTTGCCATTTGCATTTTCAATTTCAGGTTTTTATTTCTTAGAATAATGATAATACTGGCTGACGTCACCGGGATTTTCCGATTTTCTGACGGCGTCTCTTCAGTTTTAATGTGAAACTGGGTCATGGTTGCTGTTCTCGCCAGACCCCCCCCCCCTCCCCCCTTCACAGAATTTTCTAGGCGGGAAGGAAATTTCGTCCCGATGTTACCGTTACTCTCCACCCCCCCCCATTTTAGAAAATAACGCGGAGGGGGGGGGGTGAGAGAGGAGACCGGGGGGGTGGGTTAACCTTCACATTTAACTCTTACAAATCAGGTCTCTGCAGATGCCTGATAGATTATAGAGGACGGGGGCTTTAATTCTCTGACTATTCCTATTCGGATTTCCCCCCACATATTAATTTTCTCCTGACCTCTTGAAATGTGAATGTAAAGATTTTTTTTTGTTTCTTCCCTGTATCTGTCTATCGCACGTTTCTTATCTGATGTTGATTTACTCATTGCATGGCAGAGACTCATTGTGAGGCGTTTCCTGCCTCTGTGTTTTATCTTCCCCTCTACGAGCATCTTACCTTTTACGCAGGAGAACTCATTTTTCTTTTTTTTTTTGAAAATAAGGATGGAACTAAATGACTGTTCTATGTTCTGTTTTGTAGTCAAATGTAAACTTTAAAATGTAAATAAAAATTCTACTCAAGAACAAACAATGACGTTTGATAGAAAAAATAAAACAACAAGATGTTCTTATAACAAGTTCGTTTCCCACGTTGTATCATTCACCAATCAACAGGGAGTAATATGCGTCACATTAGGTCGAAAGTTAAAAAATTAAACGAGGAGTAAAAATCAGATTGAAACATTCAGGTTACTTTGCATCATCGTGTCTTTTAAGAAAACTGGAGCACTTCACGGATATGTCTAGTCGCTCCTGGTAGAGTCTCATTCTGTCCCTTCCAATCTGCTGGATTCTGACCATCGCCTTGCTTCTTCCTACCACAATACTGCCGTTTTACGTAAAAAGACCGTATATGCAAAAAACACTTTTCCTGGAGATGCAAGGAAATATTTCTTTAATTATCATTTTGAGTTGACCAAGAGATAGGCCTACTATTAATCGTACGAAAATATAATACAGAAAGAAAGATTGGAGCACATTTCACTCTATAAAACGGTGTTTAAAAAAAGTGAATGTTACCCACATTGGATTATACGGTCGTTTTCAGCAACACGGCAAAATAATGTTCGTTATCTTGGCGACGAGCTTTCTCTAAACTGAAACTCAAAACCTCAAGGATGTGTCAGGTCGCCGGCTCTTTTCACCCAACATACCAATAATAGAATTTGCTGACAACACATCTATACAGGGTTTGCTTTCAAACACTAATCATGAAGATAATTATTTCAAAGTGATGAATAAGTTTATTCAGTGGTGCAAAGACCATTAC
Organism: Onchidella celtica; assembly: GCA_963931925.1. Taxonomy (NCBI): domain Eukaryota; kingdom Metazoa; phylum Mollusca; class Gastropoda; order Systellommatophora; family Onchidiidae; genus Onchidella; species Onchidella celtica. Next base: position 14,217,798 of record OZ007576.1, on the reverse strand, counting down.
TTAATTTTAAATGTTAAGAAACAGGAGGAGCTTAGTATTATTGATTTTAAATGCAATGAACCATCATTTGAATATTTTACCATCGAAAGCCAACAAGTTGAAATAGTCGTTTCATGTAAAAAAAAAATATCTAGGAATAAAATGTTGATTGATAGCTAGGTTGGCACCTTCACAAGTCTTCTGTACATGGTAAAATAAACAAGGCAGTGGCTACGGTTACGGCAGCCGGTGAATACAACTCATTATTTTTCTTTGTTTGGCTTTACTCCCGTTCGTACAGCAGCGCTTTCTTTCTTTCTTTTTTTCTATTGGGATATGAGCGTAATCTGCCGTAAACGTAGCGAGTATCTCACTTAAATTTACTGGTTCACAAGACAGTTTCACAAAAAGGCTGTCCCATCGATCGTTTCCAGGAAACGGAGAACGTGAGGGAAAACGAAACTGGGTTGATCTGTGTGGGAAATTGGATCACCGCTGGTAATGCACGCTGCGAGGGAAGACGACAATGGCTGCCTATAATATGAGTTATAATATGAGTCCACCAGTCATGGATTGGAATGATTTTAAGAGGAGACACGGTAAGTCCCCTATAGTTACAATAGCCCCCTAACTTTCCAGGAAGTATCTTCCAAGTTTTGAAGGAAAAAAATACACACAGAAACATTAATTAATGACTTGCTTGCCAAATGGTCATAGACTGCAAATTAACGGAGTGAATTCACGCCTGACAAATTTTAGATTTGTATCAACCACTCAACAGACCAGTCAACCAACCAACCAACCAGTCAATTAACCAAAACAATCAATAAATCAGCCAATAAGTGGACCAGTCACCAACCACCCAACTCGCCAATATACCAGTCAACCAACTAACCACACAGCCAATCAGTCAACAAACCAACTAACCAGTCAATCAATCAACCAACTATTCATCCAACTATCAACCAACTAACTCGAATGTAAATTAAGATTGTAGACATGTTTCATCTTTGAAAATATATTCATGAAATGCTTGCCCATCTTGTGATCATTTTCTTTCTTTACCAATTTAGGGCGAAGATATGGGTCACAGGAGCCAATGAGACTTCAGAGATTCAGCCAGAAAGTGAAACTGGTGAACGACCACAACCAAAATCAACAGTCAACTTACACGCTTGCCATTAATCATTTCAGCGATTGGGTAAATCTCTAGAATACATTTTGGTTTAGTATACTTTCATTTCTTCTTGGAAAGGTACTTTAACATTGATATTCTCCGAAAACATTAGATTTTCACTGAGACAAAAAGGGAACATTTAATTTGATATCTTATATTAGGTCATTTCAGTTGTATTCAGGTTGAGTATTGAATATATGGTGACTTTAAAGTGACACCACTGTTGAATTTTGAAAATGTTTTTTTTTTTCAGACACGGGTATTAATAAGTTAACAGATATTGTCTTTTCTTAATTTTTCTATGAATACAACATGTAATTACTATTATTTCCCAATATTGTTACTTCAGTTTCCGTTCTTTGACAGTTGTTCTGCTTTATTTATTGTTGTTTTTTAAATGTATATATCTGTAATGTCTAAATGATTGTAAACGTTTTTCCCTTTCATCAAAATTCTTTCATAATACTTTGTAGATTTCAGTATATATGTATCAAGATAAGAAGCACAAGGGGAAATCAATAATATAAATCTATCACATTACAGCCTCTATCTCAAAGGCTCCTTGGGGTGGAAATTACTATATAATCACACAAAAAATGTATGTAATGTACAATGTTATATACTATTGGTCTATGATTGCAATAGACGGAGGAAGAGCTAAGGAGGCTGAAGAGTACCAGAAACCCTCTAAGAGCTTCTGCCACTTGGGGTAATACCTACTATTCCGAGAGCACTCAAGATCTACCTTCATCCAAAGACTGGAGAAATCAAGGCTGTGTTACCCGTGTCAAAAATCAGGCGGGTTGAGATTATGTGGTTGTTTGAATGGTGGATATACTGAACACGTTTGTGGTAAAGTAGGTCTATGCATGTTGATGGACTTATGTGAATCATTAACATTCAGATTACTTGGTATGTTGAATAGCAAAACAATTGCTGGATCATTAGTTCACTATTGCACTGGCCGGCAGATTATCTGACTGATAAATGGTCTGCCTGACTGACTGTTTGATTACTAATCAATTACATAGGCACTATGTTCTTAAATTGCTGCACCTGCGGACTGGACCTTCTGTTTCTTTCTTTTTTTCTTCATTAATTCACATGACAGTTTTGGCCTTGATCTCAAGAAGAAATGGAAGGTCAATGCAGTTTTGACCAAAGTGTCACCCAGGCCATTATGTTAGCTTAGTGACAATATATTTTATTTCACATATTAAATTTTCTATGAATTCCATCATTTTGCTATCCGTGTTCTTTCTTTCTTTTTACAGTTATATAGGTTAGTTTACTGAATTTGAATGATCTCAGAATCTTTGAGTATAAATTTTCTCTCTGTCTCTTCAGGGAGCCTGTGGATCTTGCTGGGCTTTCAGTGCGGTATGTACCATAGTTTAGTACCTAATCCAATATGTCCATTTAGATTTTTTTTTTTTCAAATTGCATCATTTGAAGTGTGATCTGCACTTTGCTATTCTCAAAGTGATGATCAACAGTAACCAACTGACGAAGCTATGCTGGTACAATGTCCACAGATACAGCTAGCTCTTTAAGTGGACTGCGGACAATTTTGCTAATTTAAGAGTCAACAAGCTGTGAAAATCGTTCACTTGAAGGGTGGAAGGGGACTGGAAAAGGGAAGTCAGGATAGCTGTAATTCTTTTTCTATTGTGCATTTATGGGTGTTTTGATGAGGGGAATAATTTGCTCTGTCTAGCCACAGTTGATATAAGCCATCTAATATCAACAAGTGGGATCCGCCTACCAATGAAACAGAGCTCAAGATGGTGTGCACTCTATTGAGGCTGAACACCATAAAGATTGACACCACAATATCTACAAACCAAGAATGATCTAAGATTAATATCTCAACGATGTAAATACGTGTATATAATGCTATTGAGCTAGTAATGTTATTACCATTATTTTTATTCTTAAGTAGCCAATTTGAAGGGTTTCCTTTACACCTAGAGGGCTTTTTGTGCGCTAATTTCAAATCTGATATCAAAAATGCCTTTTGATACCATTGCTTTTTTTCGAGCTTAATGCCCCACCTGAAACTCTCGCCATTTAGTAGAGTCATTAAATTAGGACTAAAAAGTCTATGAATTGTGCACATTGCGGCAAGGCACTAAACCTTCAAAATTTATACAAAATGTGATATAGAACCATTCTGGAAGTCAACAGAATTTTCTTTTTTTTTTTTTTTATGGGCACGCATAAAACAGGAACACCGCCAAGCACATACTGCATAGAATAGAGCTGTCTTAGCTGTTTAGCTGAGTCTTTGGCAGGGTTGTTGTTTTTTTTAATTTACTTATTAATTATTTTTCAAAACCAGATTGGAGCTGTCGAGGGTCAGTTGAAACGGAAAACAGGGACACTTGTCTCTCTTTCAGAGCAGCAACTAGTGGATTGTACTGGATTAGCTTGTAGTGGTGGTACAGTGGAGCAAGCCTTTAATCACATCAAAGATTATGGTATTTGTGATGAAGATTCCTACCCATACGTTGGCACAGTAAGTGCATAAAGACTTTTACTTTTAAATGCCAAGGTGACGCCAGTTATTCTTGTGGACATCCACTTGTAGAACAAATCTTCAGCTGATCTCCTACTTTTTCTTTTAAATTCTTTAAATTTACTTTATATTCATTTTGAATAAGAATATGCACTGTGTCATGTAGTTAAATTGTGATATCCAGTGTAAATCAGTAGGCTATTGCTTCTTTTATGCGATGAAATATCCATAAAAATGTGTCAGTGGAGGAGATAAATACTTCTGTGTATGTGACCCCCCACCCCCACCCCCCACCACACCCCTTCCAAAGAAAAATAAATTAAAAAATAAAAGTCAAGGACTATGTGACGATTAGCTGATGTTGAGGAAATCTGAATAAATCCTGCACGAACTTATAGCTTTTGCATGCTTGAGACAGAGAATGCAGGAAAAGATTTATGGAATAATGGAAGGGACAACAGAACAGATTTCAACACTGAGGCCTTGTTTGAATAACAGCAACAATAACCAAAAAATAGTGCGATTCTTTTTATACAGATCCAGCCATTGCTAGGCCTTAGACAGTGTTAAGTAAATCAAGTCACGCAACAACCTCAGCCTTCATTTTACTTCACATGGAGCAATGTGTGTTCTAAATCTCAATGATACTTTTAAATACAAAATGTTAATTACCGTTTGAATTTGTAGAATATTCACCACATCAAATGACTTACAGTATTATTCAAATTTTACTTAGACCTGTGTACTTTTTCATGACGTAGGAATGATTTTTGTTACAGGCAGGAACTTGCAGATATAATGCATACCAGGTGGTGACAAAAGTTCAGGGTTACAGACAAATCGAAGGTGAAAAAGTGCTGTTGCAAGCGGTTGCCTTCGGTGGTCCAGTGTCTGTAGCTATTCACGTCACCGATAAATTCATCCACTACTCAAGAGGTATGACAGTTATTATCTTTGTGAATGGGAGCTTAGAGTATAATGACAGCCGCATATTTGAAAATGTGATGTCCACTAAAAAATATTCATAGACTTGTCAGAAACTCTTAATTGGACTGGTTGCCCTCTCATTGGACTCTTTTTCAATCCACATGTTCCCACGCCAAAGCATGTCCATTCTGAAGTTAACAGCCTAAGCATAAAATCAATGTGGGGAAAAAAAATGAATTCCATATTTATGTTCAATGAAAATTTTATATTCTTCTGATTAATGTATCCACCAGTTTAACATGCTTTTCTCATATTCAATTTTCTTTAGGACAGAAGTGGAGAAGCTTAAAATCGTTCTGACAAAATAAACATTAAGACAAGGCTCTCTCCCCAAATGCATTATATTTCTATACAGGTTGGGGGAGGGGGGGGTGGGGGGAAGGTATGACAGTGAAATATAGAAGTAGTAAAGTCAGCTGGTCTTCCTCATGTCAAGGGTTGATAAAAATACTGACAGTGTGGGTTGAAATGCCAATGTTAAATTAAGGGATTTGACAAATCGTAAAGTCATCTTTTTTTTTTTTTAATTCCCAATAGGGATTTTCATTGACGATACATGCAGACCTTACCTACAGGAGCTGAACCACGCAGCAGTTGTTGTTGGATACGGGACAGAAAGAGGAGTGGACTACTGGATTGTCAAAAACAGGTAAAGATGATTTTTAATCATCAGATTGCTAGTAATTTTTTTAATGTAGTAATTTTATCTAATCTGATTATTTAATCAGCAGTAAAAAATATAGCCAGCAATCTGAAAGTGAACACTGTATGTCATTTGTATCAGTTCTATCCCTTAAAGCTGAATGCAGCAATCTTTCACCTCTTTGCCTTCTCAAGCTATACTGAGTGGACAATTAGCATCAAAGAGTCTGTCCATCATTGTTTGAACCACATACTACACTTACTTTCTCTCTCTCCACACAAGTTCTTTGATTTCTCGGTGGCCTCAGCCCCCCGTCAGCACAGGCCGGACAATGTGGTGACTTTTCCTTCCGCAAAATGAAATTAGGGACAAGGTGGTCTAGAGGCAAGGTGCTTGCCTCTCATGCCAAGAGTACCGGTGTAGCAGGCCAGATTATACCCCCGCCAGACTATACCCGGGGTTAAACTGGCCTAGCCCAGAATATCCCCCGGGGTATATTCTGGGCTAGGCCAGTTTATACCCCGGGGTTTACTTTGGGCTAGGCCAGACTATACCCCCTCAGTCCAGATTATACCCCCTACTTTTTTTTTTAAACAAGTCAAGACCGTAGTTTATTTCAACTTTAGTTTGAATTGTTCATTATCACTGTCATCAGATATCATATCGAAGCATACATTTTTGACTCTTGTAAATTATGATACATTTAAAAGGACATAAACATGCTTAAAAAGCATTGATTTACAAAAGGATTGAAAATCCATTGAAACTGATATGATTAAACTTTAACACTAATTTTACTTGTGTCCGTTGGTATTATTATTGTTCTGGTTTTTTTATAATTAGCTGACCATGAGTTAAACATGTATTGTATTTTTTTTGTTTGGCACCACTAACATATACTTAGTGGCAAGGTATGAACTAATTATAAGACTCATAAGTGTAAAGTTATCTGAATCTTATTATAATTTTTGAAAATAAGAAATGTGCTTGATATGTCGGAACAATTAGATCTATAGATACAAAGTTACACTGATGCAGAGAGAAAGGCCAGAAAAGAATACATAGAGAAAAAAACAACAACAACATTTTAACAGCTGAACTGGCAGATGGTGCAATTCCATCATCCAGCAAACATTAAATATTTCACACAAAACTAAATACATACTAAAATTGTTTCACATAATGAATTTAACCTGTCCAGATCCACTTGAAACGTTACAGAAAGCTAACCAGTAATATACAATAATAACAATAAGAAAACCAAATCATCTTATTTACTCTTGAAAATAAAGAGAATATAATCAATATCAGAATCACCATCATCTTGGAATAATACAAAGATAAGAGGGAATATAAAAATGACCTACACATCATTCTAGAATCTATAAGCAGCAATAATATATAATATGTAATATATGTGCAAGTACATGTAAAAAATAATGTGTTAAATCTTTTCAACTATTCAAGTAGAACTGGACTGAAAGCTTTATCGAAGTAGCTTTGATAGTCATGTAAAATGACAGATTAAATCCACTGAGACAACAGTGCATTGCAGAAAGTAATTATAGTATGTTATGGCAAAAATTCGATGGATCATGTTGCATGAACATGTCTTGTTAGTAAATTCTTTGATAGCGTATTTGTAGAAATGTATACATTTTATGTAGCTCATGGTTTAAGGCACTGGATTAGTGTCACTCACGTTCGTTGGCATGTTGTAGTTGTTTTTGTAGTTGATTGCCATTGAGTAAAATTTGCACGGTACTGTTTGTTTGGCACTGACATACACATCCCAATGGATGAAATAATTAACGGACTCATAAAAATGAAGTCATTTTAAATATTTTTTTGTGTACAAATACACAGTTGTTAAATCCCTTGGCAAGGGACGTGTTAAGCTTAGGAAGGTAAAGACGGACAAGGTCTTTTCTTTTTTTATTTTTATTTCATTTCACTCGCGAGTGACATCCCCTTACTCACTATAAGTTATAACACATAAGTTCAGTCTTTCAAATACCTTGCAAACTAATCCAGTGTCTTAAACCGTAATGTACATGAAATGTATATCTTTCTACAAATAACCTATCAAAGAATGATACTCACTGACAAGAAATACTGTTAATGTAACATGATCCATCGAATTTTGCCTCAACATGCTATAGATCTAATTACCTTTTATAATGCACTACTTTTGTCTCAGTGGACTTACTCTGTCGGCCTACACAACTGTCAAGGCTATTTAGTATTTCACTAAAGCTTTCTGTCCAGTTCTACTTGAATATTTGAAAAGATTTAACACGTTTTTTATATATAGTTGATACACATACATTGCTGCTTATAAATTCTAGAATGGTTTGTAGGCATACGCTGCCATTTTTACACTCCCTCTCATATCTTTGCAATTTCCAAGATGATGATGATGATTCTGATATTGATATTTCTCTATATGTTCAAGAGTAAATAACATGATTTCGTGTTCTTATTGTTATCATTATTACTGGTTAGCATTCTGTAACGTTTCAAGTGGATCTGGACAGGTGGAGTTCATCAGTCGCAAACATTAAGTGCCTATTTAGTTTTATATCTGCTGGATGATGGAATTGCACTATCTGTCAGTTGGATTATCATTATTATTTTTTTCTGTGTGTTCTTTTCTGGCCTTTTCTCCCTACATCATTGTAACAAAAAATACAATGCATGTTTTACTCATGGCCAACTAACTATCAAAATAATAATAATAATAATAATATCATCAACACTCACGAGTGAAATTAATGCTGAAGTCTAATCATGTCAGTTTGAGTGGATACTCAACTCTTTTGTATATCAATGCATTTTAAGGCATGTTTGTTCCTTCTAAAATGTATCATGATTTACAGGAGTCGAGAATGTAGGCCTATGTATGTACACCAAAGTACACTAAGGCTGAAATAAACTGTTATTATTATTTTCTCTAAATTGCATTATGACTTGTTGGTGTCAAGAATGTGTTCATGTATGTCTTAATATGATATCTGATGACAGTGATGGAGAACAGGCTGAAATAAACTGTGGTCTTGACTTGTTTTTAAAGAAAAAGCAGGGGGTATAATCTGGACTGGGGGGGTATAGTCTGGCCTAGCCCAAAGTAACCCCGGGGTATAAACTGGCCTAGCCCAGAATATACCCCGGGGGATATTCTGGGCTAGGCCAGTTTAACCCCGGGTATATTCTGGGCGGGGGGTATATTTTGGCCTGTTACACCGGGTTCAAAACCCAGCCGGTGCAGGCATGTTGGAAGTTTTGGGATTTTTCTCATATTTTCGTGTCCCTGATCCTATTGGGGGGTAGGATTGAGTATCTAGTTTTCTCAGATAAGAACGAAAAAATTCGGAGGGCCCTTGTGCACGTTGCGCATGTTGAAGATACCTTGGCAGTTGGAAATCGAAAAGAGCAGGCCAAACAGGCCACTGCCCAGGCAAAATCAGATAAAATTCATCCACTCCCTCCCTCTCCCCCCTCATCTCCCCCCCATCCCACCAAAAAAAAGCCGACTGGCGCTGCACTGTGGCGACGACGTGCCTGCTCCAGTTGTAACTGGGTGCAATGACACAAAGGCAAATTTCCGAAATGGGATTAAAGTACAAATACAAATACAAAATACAAATACAAAATACAAACACAAATACAAATACAAATACAAAATACAAATAATACTTTCTAAAATTTCTGCGGAAGATTGTCCAGGATGCTGTGTGCATCTGGGGCTTTGGATCTGCCATGAGAGAGGCCTGCCAGATATAGTCTGACAGCCTGGCAGATGCTAAGAGCTGTAAAATCAAAGTCTATATGTATATAGATAAATACTTTATTGATTTGAAGTCATTAAAACCTTAAAACTTTTCACTAACAGCCTGGTAGCTAAAAGTGTTCTATAAAATTAAACACAGTTACATAACTCTTTCTCTCTTTCTTCTTCTCTCAATCTATTGATACGTCTGTCTGTCTGTCTCTTTATTTGCTCTGATTGCCACATGTGCAGAAATTCATACATGTATAGAATTGGTTTATTTTTCTTTTCATCCTTGCCTTTCACAACACTTCACTGATCTTCTTCCCTTGGACACTCCTGTTCTCAGGTGAATGAATATGTAATCTCAGTTAACAAATTGACCTATGTCAAGGCTTTTCATGATATTATAATATATTAAATCATTCCACAGCTGGGGAGACAAATGGGGAGAAAATGGCTACATTCGCATGGCCCGTAATCGAGGGAATCAGTGTGGCATTGCAACAGAAGGTTGCATCCCTGTGCTGTAAAATCCAGCAGGCGCACCCATGCTGTTGATGTAGGCTGCTTTTTGCAGTGAGACTGACATCTTGCATGCGAATCATTTACTTCTTGATTTAAGTTTATTTTCTGTGTCAACTTTTTACATTTATGTAATATGTTGAAATTATGCGAAGTCTTTACATTAAGGTGTATTGATTACACACAAAAAGTTTTAAGAGATATGACAATGTTGGTCTCTTTTGCATTTGAGGACACCTACATTTCCTCTGAACAATCAACTGAAAGAATTCATTGTGCATGTTAGGCCTACAGTTAGTATTATCCTTGAAACAGTATTAAACAATTTGAAACAGTTCCATGGTGGTCTAAACCATTTAATTTCATTTTACTCCTGCAATAAATCCAGCAATAAATAATCATTGTTTTTTTTTACTATTATTATTTTATGTAATTTAGTGCTAAATTCTGAAATAGATACAGTCCTGTATAAAATGAAACTCTCAGTATCAGTAGATAAGATTATCAGTTGCATGGGATTATTGCATTTTATTGGCAAATATTTTTGAACAAGTGCAAAATAAAATGCAAGAATCCTTTCTTCTACCCCACTATTTGATAATAAAGTTTTTTTAAAAAATAAAAACTAATAAATCAAAAACATTTTTCGAAAGTATAAGTTTCCACATATCAGATTTGGATGTCTGCCAGGAATCGACATGTATTTTCGTCTCTAGACTAGGTCTAGCTGGATGTTATTTTGTTTTTATTGGTCCCGTGTTTTTCTGACTTAATCAGACTGCATACAGCTTTCATAGGCCAATAACTTTATTTTGTATTCTTATGCTTAACCCAGCAGCACCTGTACAAGCATTAAGAAAGACAGCGTGCAATATGGAATTTTTTTTGCATGTTCGTATTTCTAAAGAAAGAATAGGGTACTCTGATCTAATTAGGGTGTAATAATAAACAGTCAGTGATTGTCCACTGGTTTACACTCTTGAGATTCATGACCAAAGTTTTTCTGAATTGTCTCACAGAAAATGATGCAACAGACATTTAGACTGATGTCAACAAAGCTAAGTCTTTTATATCGGGGATACTGGAATAAATCCTGAGAAAGAAAAAATGAGATTATCAAATGCCGATCTTTTCCTATTTTTAATTCTCCCTACTAATACAAACACGCAGTTTGATTTTTTCAAGCATTTTTACTCTATGGTACAGATTCAATGAGACATTCCAGTCCTTTGAAGTCAGTTGACCATTTGATCATTTTCCCATTTGTCTAGTCACAGATTCAACTAGACATTCCAATCCTTTGAAGTCAGTTGACCATTGAATCATTTTGCCATCTGTCTAGTCATAGATTCAATGAGACATTTCAATCCTTTGAAGTCAGTTGGCCATTGGATCATTTGCCCATCTGTCTAGTCATAGCTTCAATGAGATATTTCAATCCTTTGAAGTCAGTTGACCATTGGATCATTTTCCAATCTGTGCATTTCAAATTTAAAAGAACCAACTTTGTTCATGTTGTTTTTTTTTAAACACACTTCTTCATATCAGACCGGGGACCCCCGATCTTCGCCCTCCCAATTTTATGATAAGGCAATTGCCAGGTGAAAATTAAAAGATTCGGTTTAATTTTTTTTCCATTTGGGGGAGGGGGTGGGGGGGGGGGGGGGGGATGTTTGCGAGTTGAGGGAAAAAGGTATTATGTGAAATTACTAAGATATAACCATTTGAAAACTTGAAAACAAATTCTGTGAAATTTCTGAAACTTGGCACAATGCCCACCATCATGCCAAAATAATACACACAAGAACAATTATTGCACATACAACGTACCGTTCTTGTAAACACGGAGGAGGGTCAGTGAAACACCAGACTGACACAAATACGGAATCACTAGTTTATTCTGATAATGAAATATGAAATTTAAATATCTGATACCAGAAAGTAATTATGTAGTAAAATGTTTATTAATAGTTGCTTATTTTATCATCCATGTAATTCAACACTTACACTATTGTATTGACACACGTTTGCTGGGCAACAGAATTCCTTTCATTTTTGCCATTAGACAGTTTTCTTAATAGTCATTGTCCTTGCTTGCTTTGCCACCATTATAAAATTATCAATTTATCGGTTTTTATGCCTTATACTGGATCCATTGCACTTTGTTCATGCACTTCTATTCCTTACTGTGTCTGCTTATATGCTTGTTGTCACTTGATAATACATGTACATGTAATCAGTTTAAACAGCTTTGGATTTGATTTTGAGAATAATACTATTTATTCATCTACAGTCATGTTTGTTACTTAATATTGTACAAGTATGTGTCATGAAGAATATTTTTATCAAATGGAAAAATGTCTTTTGAGGTGAAAATGAAGTGGGTTTTTTACCCTTAAATTTGATATTTAAAAAAAACAGATGTAGTTGGACAAAGATTTAGCATGAAAAAATTCATAAATTCTCATTTAAATTGACTTCCTTTTTCAATAAGATTTTGTTCCACATGTTGATGAATGTTTCTGTTTGTTGTTGTCCGTTTTTTTCTCAGTCCTTCTATCATGGATCTAAATTTTCATTCTCTCTAGGGGTCACTTTAAACCTCTGGTATCCAGTGTGCCACGTGAAAACACACAATATCAAATAATATCAGACGTCCGTTATTTGGAACACTTTCAAGTTTATCAACAAATATTTTTCCATATATATGACATAATGTGCAATTTGCTACCAGTGTTGCTGTCATGCACCACCTGTGTGCGTTTGTCCATCTCATCAAATTATCAAAATACATTGTAACTTTAGGGCATAAAAAATGATGCTAGTAGCCCTGCTGTCATACATCACCTACATGTGTGTGTCCACTTTATCAAATCGTCAAATACATTATAACTTTAGGAAGTAAAAATGATGCTAATAGTCCTGCTGTCATACATCACCTACATGTGTGTGTCCACTTTATCAAATCGTCAAATACATTATAACTTTAGGAAGTAAAAATGATGCTAGTAGTTCTGATGTCATACACCACCTACATGTGTGTGTCCACTTTATCAAATCGTCAAATACATTATAACTTTAGGAAGTAAAAAATGATGCTAGTAGTTCTGCTGTCATACACCACCTACATGTGTGTGTCCACTTTATCAAATCGTCAAATACATTATAACTTTAGGAAGTAAAAATGATGCTAGTAGTCCTGCTGTCATACACCACCTACATGTGTGTGTCCACTTTATCAAATCGTCAAATACATTATAACTTTAGGAAGTAAAAATGATGCTAGTAGTCCTGCTGTCATACACCACCTACATGTGTGTGTCCACTTTATCAAATCGTCAAATACATTATAACTTTAGGAAGTAAAAATGATGCTAGTAGTCCTGCTGTCATACACCACCTACATGTGTGTGTCCACTTTATCAAATCGTCAAATACATTATAACTTTAGGAAGTAAAAATGATGCTAGTAGTCCTGCTGTCATACACCACCTACATGTGTGTGTCCACTTTATCAAATCGTCAAATACATTATAACTTTAGGAAGTAAAAATGATGCTAGTAGTCCTGCTGTCATACACCACCTACATGTGTGTGTCCACTTTATCAAATCGTCAAGTACATTATGACTTTAGAAAGTAAAAAATTATGCTAGTAGTCGTGCTGTCATACACCACCTACATGTGTGTGTCCACTTTATCAAATCGTCAAATACATTATAACTTTAGGAAGTAAAAATGATGCTAGTAGTCCTGCTGTCATACACCACCTACATGTGTGTGTCCACTTTATCAAATCGTCAAATACATTATAACTTTAGAAAGTAAAAATGATGCTAGTAGTCCTGCTGTCATACACCACCTACATGTGTGTGTCCACTTTATCAAATCGTCAAATGCATTATAACTTTAGGAAGTAAAAATGATGCTAGTAGTCCTGCTGTCATACACCACCTACATGTGTGTGTCCACTTTATCAAATCGTCAAATACATTATAACTTTAGGAAGTAAAAAATGATGCTAGTAGTCCTGCTGTCATACACCACCTACATGTGTGTGTCCACTTTATCAAATCGTCAAATACATTATAACTTTAGGAAGTAAAAATGATGCTAGTAGTTCTGCTGTCATACACCACCTACATGTGTGTGTCCACTTTATCAAATCGTCAAATACATTATAACTTTAGGAAGTAAAAATGATGCTAGTAGTTCTGCTGTCATACACCACCTACATGTGTGTGTCCACTTTATCAAATCGTCAAATACATTATAACTTTAGAAAGTAAAAAATTATGCTAGTAGTTCTGCTGTCATACACCACCTACATGTGTGTGTCCACTTTATCAAATCGTCAAATACATTATAACTTTAGGAAGTAAAAATGATGCTAGTAGACCTGCTGTCATACACCACCTACATGTGTGTGTCCACTTTACCAAATCGTCAAATACATTATAACTTTAGGAAGTAAAAATGATGCTAGTAGTCCTGCTGTCATACACCACCTACATGTGTGTGTCCACTTTATCAAATCGTCAAATACATTATAACTTTAGGAAGTAAAAAATGATGCTGGTAGTCGTGCTGTCATACATCACCTACATGTGTGTGTCCACTTTATCAAATCGTCAAATACATTATAACTTTAGGAAGTAAAAATGATGCTAGTAGTCCTGCTGTCATACACCACCTACATGTGTGTGTCCACTTTATCAAATCATCAAATACATTATAACTTTAGGAAGTAAAAATGATGCTAGTAGTCCTGCTGTCATACACCACCTACATGTGTGTGTCCACTTTATCAAATCGTCAAATACATTATAACTTTAGGGCATAAAAAATGATGCTTGTAGTCGTGCTGTCATACATCACCTATATGTGTGTCCACTTTATCAAATTGTCAACAGATTGTAGCTTTAGAGAGTAAACATTGAATTGAGTGTAGATTTGGTGAAAATACACATTTCGGTTACCATTTAAGTTTTAACTCTTGCGCCATCTTTCACTCAAACTAACAGAAATTGCTAATTTCTGCCGAGAAATTAAAAATTAATAAATCTTTAAAAAATCAACAACTTCCCTTCCTTTACTTCAGTTTTGACTCAAAGAAAACTACAAACATTCACCAATGAAAATGTTGAACAGACCACTAATTATGTCCTTACAGACATCGGACACAAATTTGACCAGTAGGTGTTTTGTTATAATTTGTTGTAATGAACGATTATCACTATCAGCAAGTTGGTGAGGATTAAGTCAGGAGAAGTGATGAGACCATCCAGTTTCTGGAGATCGATCAGTCAAAATCAGGTCCAAAACACATGCATTTTAAGGTCCAAAACTGACTGTGTTTCTAACTTGGTTTTCTGGCTTCAAAGAAGATGGGTGTCAGGGGACATTATCATTGTAGCATCTGCGGGCTATCCCTTGCCCTCCCCCGGTTTTGTTGTTGTGCTGGTGGCTGAGCATGTGTCCACTACTTTTTTCATTGTTGACAACCGCCAGAGTGTACTGTACTCCGTGACCTGACCTTCTTTTCTAGTGAGTAGTTTTTTCCTCGCTCGCTTGTTGTCAGGTGTTTTGACTCGTTCAGTAAATATTAGTATGTTCCCGAATATTCGATAACGCTGTGGATACGAATGTTTACGCCAGATTTGGCCTTGAGTGATGTAACCTGATGACGTATTGATGCGTGATTGGTTAGTTTGTGCGAGGGCAAAGGTAACGTTTATTTCGGGAACTTTCTGTAGGAATGTTTATATATATAGACCTGTGTGAGTGGTTGGTCGGTGAGTAAGTGAGTTTCCTTTTGTGTGGCGTAGGTATTTAGTTTCGCTGGTGTCTTCCCAGTAATTTATTGTTCACTATACAGTTATTAAACTTTAGTATTATTTAATCTATCGTCGGATCTCGTGTTTATTTATTTTTCAGCTGTAATAGTTTCGTTTTCTAAAGGGTTGTAGTTAGATCAACTAACTCCCCCCTACTATAACGTGCTAGAACAACCTCAGCTGTTACAATCATGAAAATACTTTCTTTAATTTTTTTTTTTTCTGTAATTTTTTTTTTTTCTAGAATTGTTTGGGGCTTTTTGTTGTTGTGGTTGTTGTTGTTTTATTGTCAATTGAAGTAATCAGAAAGCAGTTCAGCTAAAGGCCTGATATTACAAATGTTTCAACTTTTTCAATCCACACATTTTGTTTACTTTACACATAGTCTAATATGAATGTAGTTTTAAATTGTAGGTCTTATCCAAAATATAGTGGAATCAATTATTCTCAGATTCCTTGAAAGCAGATCAATGGATTGCAACAAATTTTGGCACACTTTGAACACTTCATGTCGTGACTGGAAACATATTTTGTTTTCAATTTAGCTGTGTCCATCAATATCGACGGATTGATGGATGGGTGATAGATGGATGGACACAACATATAGTAAAAAAAGATAACATGTACGAAAGAAATACCGAAAAGAAAAAGACAGAAAACAACAAAACAGTAAATTCTTCTACGGCAGACAATTCGGACGGCAACACCAAAGAATGTATTTTCATGATTATGGCCCTTGACATCCTGCATCCTCAAAGCCAAGATTTTTTTACCCCGAGAGCAGAAATAACAATCAGTTTTGATCCTAAAAATGTGTGTGTTTTGGGCCTGATTTTGACTGACCTCCTGATATTGGCTTGACCCAGCACGAGTTACTCCTCCTGTCTTCCTTCTGATATCTAAACTTTGGGGCGATTGAACATAATTTTTCAGATTATTTACATTTTAGTCTAATTAATTTTATAATCCCGCCCAGCTTTGGAAATCCCACAGCCCTACACCATGAGTGATTAAAATAATATTTCACAGCCACAGATCATCAAGAGTATAATATTATATAGCTAGAACTAAGCGCACACAGGTCATTTATTATCTGCACATTCAAAATGTGGCAAAAAGAAAAAGTTGTATTTTGCAATGCTTCGCTGATAAATAATACAGAAACGATACAATAAAACGCAAAGGAAAAGAAAAGACCAGCAAGCTTTCAGGTGAAAAACCTTCATCAAGCAAAACATGAAAAAATAGATGAATGAATGGGATGAGTTGATGAATGGATGGATGGATAAATGGATAGATGGATGGATTGACAAATGGATGGCTTGATGAATGGATTGATGGATGGATGGGTGGATTAGTGGAAGGATGGATGGACAGATGGATAAATTTTTAAAAAACTGGACATGAGACCTTGCAACATACGTTTTCTTTTCCCCACATTTTGTCTTCACATGTAGCCTTGCTGTGACCCCACAGATTTTGTGTGCCAAAATGAGGCATGTCGTGCATTTTGGTGGTATGGGGATATTGGTATCACCAGATAACTTATTTTAAGCCCTTTCATTTGGTTTTTTAAAAAAAATGCTGTAATATAATTAGCAGAGAAGACATGGCCTCTCAATGACAGGAGGTGACACAACCACAGTTTTGAGAAAAACGCTTTCAACGTTTCAGCTTATCATCAAAATTATTGATGGTGACTCAATTCGAAGTCAGTTTTGAGGCATTTACCCTCCTCAAAGAGGATTATCATTTGGAAAAGGGAATAGTAAAGAGGTTAAACTTTTCAAAAATACTGAAAACGTAAAATCGATCAAATGGACCCTATGTCTTTTAACGATTTTCTTGATTCGGGTAGTGCCAAGATGTGCCTCATTTTGTCGGGCGGCAACACAAATAGTGTTACTTCGTTCATCGCACTATTTTTCTCGCTATATTGTGAGTGGTGACAATATAGGCCTTATAAAACTTATAAGATGTTGTGTGTTAGGGGGACCACACAGAGAAAACTTCTCCAAACCGTACTTTTAACAGCCGCGCTTTCAGCCGCTTCAGCTTTGGAA